>OX439006.1:32911033-33438877 GCA_949316495.1 Amphiduros pacificus | reverse complement strand
ATCCCACTCCAGACAAATTGTCAGAATGGCAGGTCACTGTGACTGGAATATGTAAGCATAATAGAGCTGCCTCACCTGCCAACAATGTTCCTATCACCAAGCACAATGTCCCTATCACCAAGCATAATGTCCCTATCACCAAGCACAATTTCCCTATCACCAAGCAGGATAGAGCTGCCTCACCTGCCAACAATGTCCCTATCACCAAGCACAATGTCCATATCACCAAACACAATGTCCCTATCATCAAGCACAATGTCCCTATCACCAAGCACAATGTCCTATCACCAAGCACAATGTCCCTGTCCCTATCACCAAGCACAATGTCCCTATCACCAAGCACAATGTCCCTATCACCAAGCACAATGTCCCTATCACCAAGCACAATGTCCCTATCACCAAGCACAATGTCCCTATCACCAAGCACAATGTCCCTATCACCAAGCACAATGTCCCTATCACGAAGCACAATGTCCCTATCACCAAGCATAATGTCCCTATCGCCATGCACAATGTCCCTATCACCAAGCACAACTCCATGGGTAAAACTATCATCATAACAAACACTGATCTGCATGGTCACTCCTAAATGTGAGCAAATAAGTTCATGCAAAATCATCACAACCTTGTACCATGCATACATGATGAAAGAAATGAACAAGATTACATCTTTGCTGAAGAAGATGCAAAACACAATGTGATTTTCAGTCAATAACATGTATGAAAATGATTGAAATATCTGTATGAATTAACAGTTCTAGAAATATACATCAGCTTATTGGTGGTACACATTGCATGGAATGACTTCCTGTTCATATAACATTCAGGAATATTTGAATTCTTTGATAAAAGTAGCCATGGTCACTGATAAAAGAAAGGTTCTAACCATGCCAAAATCCGGACTGAACAAAACTGATCAAATGTTATATTGATGGAAATATTTCAGCATAAAAAACTTGCAATTTGGTAGTCATATTACATGCTGAAATTTTGAAAAAAAAGTGAAACATTTCATTGAATAGATTTCCATTATCAATGAACAAATTCTAACATTGTATTTAAAATAATTTGAGGCTTTTTTGTTTCAAGAGCAAATTGAGAGACACAATTGCTGAATATGATCAAACAAACCTTAACGAGGGTTAATTTAGTTATCATGTTTGTGTGCAAGTTGTAACCAATTGTTAATTGTAATGGCTGCCATGGTTATTGTTTGCTAATATGACATATTATAGCACAGCGTCCGGAGTCTATTGCTTGGCAAAGTATTGCTATTGAAACAGTATCCATAACAATTGTGAAAAATGATCATGTCCATAGAAACATGATTAAATTAGGATGTATCTATAGGTATCCTGCTCGAATCACAGTAGCTTTTCCTTTGTACAGTTTGCTCAGGATTTAGCTCAGCATTCATATGGTGATACATGGACATAAAGATCAATGAATAAAAACCTGAAGTTTTGAACAACTTTTTGTGCATGCATGCATATCTCAAGGGTTCTAGCACTGTCACGGTAACAATACTTGTGGGTTCAGCTTGATGGACATGACCTTATATGACTTACATATCACCCCATATATCATGGACCAAATGAGGACCCAGTGACTACCATACCCAAACATATCATGATCATCAACATACACTATCAACATGGAAGATTATCTTGCCTACAGTCTACCATATCTTTTTGAAGTGATTGCCAGTTTTGTGGTACTTATCAGTGAACATGATATTGAAGGCCATCATGATGTCCAGGTGCAAATTCAGCTCAGTTCACCTCGTTCACTGGCATTTCCTTAGTGTAAACCACTTGACATGCTAATAATCAGGATAATTTCTATTGATCAAAAACAGATTAACAACACTTCAAGAAAAAGTTTCAGCTTTGTTAATTCCATTGAATATCTTGGGCTTGAAATGCAATAGCCATATCAAAAGTTTTATGGTGATGAATAACATTTTTAGGGCAAATACCAATACAAAAACAGTAATGTATGCTGGAGTAGTTGTCTCAAGGGAGATAATCTTGGTAATATCTCCCAAACCACAAGTCATCTAGAGATGAATTTATCATGCTTAGTGCCTTACACTAAGAATCGGGATCAATATTCAGCACATTGGTTTTATCCATTCTGTGTTATCTGGGTGGTGGTCTGTGTTATCTGGGCCTCAGGTATCATGATTATCCTGTCATACTGTGATTGCAAAGGCAGAAAATTAAAATATGGAGCCCCCTGACAACTTTGCTATTATCTTGGCTGATAGAGTAGTGGACAGTTTTCATTGTTTGCTCGTATGCACTCGAGAACATGACCTCCGTAATCATGAGTTCATACACAGTTGGCAATTGCTTGGGTTCAGTGCCAGACATGCGTAACAATATTCTACCTCATGCTCAACTAAGCAGATCGTATTACTCATTTCAACAATAGATACATTAGAAAATAAAATAAGCAGCAGTGCATACCTATCATATTCCTTGTTGTCTTTCTCACATCGCTCATCTTCCATTTTTTTCCAATCTCGGCCATGTTTGCAAGTTGTCAGTAAGATGATGTCTTCATCATTGTGGATATGGTAAAGTGAATTCCGTGTTTCAGACCCGATCCCAGCAAGGTAGCGCTTCCCTTTGAATACCAATGTGTACTTTCTGACAGGCGGTACATTATTTCCTTGTAAGTTTCCTCGATTCCCTGCTTTTATCGCATGCTCTTTGTGAAATAATGGAAAGGATATATCAAATCCTGGTCTGTAGTTTGCTTCAGATATACTTGCTTTTGCTAAAATAGCTTTCCCAATATTGAATCCCAAGTCATTTTCATTGTAGTCAGGCCATGTGCCTGAATACAGATTGAATATTATGTGATTTGATCCATCGCGCCAGTGTTCTAATTTTTCTATTTTACTTTGTATATCAGTTAAAAAATCAGTCGAACGTTTATCTCTGTCTAAGGTATCTATAGATAAAACAAAAATACATGCTTCATTTGGATCTGTTGTAATGTATCGACTGTTTTTGATCGCTTGCAAAATCTCAGCATACTTTCCCGACATTTTCTCTTTTTCAGGATAAACATAGACTTTGAAGCCATTCCTACAAAGAGAATAGTCAAAGCATGTTTCCATCCGGCATTCGCTTGCTTTGTAATTCCTGGAGTTTGTGTCCCGACGATTTCTTGGTGAAAAGTGCAGATCTTCTTCATACCTGAGATCCCCTGCTTCCAAGTAGGGGAGAAACTCAAGGCTGTTTCCAGACTCCCCATTTTGAGTCCTGGTTGAGAACAAGACAACAACTCCAAGGAATGATAAAGCAGCGCCTACCAGAAGGTATCTCTTTTTCGCCTGCATGGGCAGCCCCGTGGTGCTACCATATCCCACAGAGGCACATGACAACACAAAAGATTCACCACACTACATCTCCTGTCAAACGTTCATGACCGCCATTTTGGCTGTCGACATGTGAGTTCACCACTGTTTTAATTTTCTCGGCGCGATTGTGTCTGCTAGCCGAGTATCTGAGCGCTAAGAGCGTATTCCACCTCACAACACAAACCTTATAGATCACCCGATTCACAAATAATCACATTGCTGATCTCTGTAAGTGCATTTAAAACCATTTTCTTGAGACATTTACGTTATCTCTCCTCTCCAGCTAACTAGACCGGAAGTTCTTTGAGGCGACCAGCCAACACGTCCTGTGTTTGTGCGTGACGTCACGGGGAGCACTTTCATTAAAGGAGAACTGCATCCACCATGGGAAATGCCGCTGCGATATTTGCTGCGACTTTCATTGTGGGCGGTACATCGATTTGTACCCGTCATTCACTTTTCAGTATAGTTGATCACAAACTGAATGTTAAATAAGTTTTAAACGATTGTACGATTTTTGTATGCAACTCTTATAGAGCAACAATAAATATATGTAATGATATGGACTATATTATAGTTTGGGATAGTGGCGCTCCAAACCATGCACATTTCCTTCTTTTAGTAGTTCACAAATCTGCTCGGAAACAGAGATCGCCTACGGCACATTAGAATTTCATAATCAAACGCATCTTCAGCAGGCAGGATTTATGGCCAGGCCATTTGATATTTGGGGGGCTGGAGAAATATAAATGTCATTTTCAAAAACCTCTTTTTTTTAAAGAAAGGCTTTCTTGTTAATTATATGGCCTTATAAAACATTTTTGTTTGGCGAGATAATCTTGAGAATCTTGAAAGTTGCTGTGTGAGGTATTGGCTGCATTAAAATTGGCCACTGAAGAGAGCCTGCAATCTGGCTTTTAGAGGAATTTGTTGCAGGTGCATGTGGTGGGTTGTGTAATTTGTATATAACGGATAGAGTAGTTCTCACTTATTTGTTGTGAGGATTACTTATTGATTATGATATGCAGACACGTCTCTATTAGGCCACAGTTTTACAACATCAGTAATTTGACCTAATCATTGGCCTAATTATTGTGTTCCCACTAGGTTTTGAACAAGGTGGACAACATTGGTGAAATGCAAACAATCCTGAGACAGCTGCAAAAATTGAAAGTTAAAACAGTGAGAGAGCTGCACAAGTGAGAAAGAGCATCACAATTAAGAGATAGCTACAATAGCGAAATGTAGCTGCATAAGAGAGAGGCAGAAACATGAATGAGAGCTACAACAGTGAAATATAGCTGCATAAGTGAGAGGCAGCAAGATGAATGAGAGCTACAACAGTGAAATATATCTGCATAAGAGAGAGGCAGCAACATGAATGAGAGATAGCTACAACAGCAAGAGATAGTGCATAGGTGCGTACATGAGATACTAGTAGATAGCTACAGAATTGAGAGATAGTAACAGAAGTGCAAGACATCTACAAAATTGAGAGATATGCACCCAAGTGACAGACAGCTACACAAGTGAGAGATGGCAACAAGTGTGTGAGACAGCTATACATCCCAACCAGAGGCATTTGTTATTTATTGACAGTAATCAGAAATATTATTGCACACACACGAAGGATCAATTTAGAAGGTTCATAAATGTGTATACTAGTCTTTGAAGTGTGTACCCAACTTTTAACTCTGCCCCAAAATAGCATCCTCAAATAAAATCTTGATCTGAAAATTTCATCTTTGTTTTTGGGATGAAGTATAAAGTAATTAAAATAACTCCATGTGAATTAGATGTGATTCCATGATAGATAAAGGTGAGAAATAAGTTTCCCCAAAAATGGCAGCATGTAATCGTTAAGTGATCCGAACTGTAACATGGGCAAACCTGAGCATCAATTTATTGAGCATTCAAATAGTATGTTAGACAAAGTGGACTGTGACTGTTTAGAGAAGAAAAAACAGAAGATTAAGGTATAATTGTCACATTTTAGAGAAAAGGGTCAATGTCAATTTCCAATATTTATTGGTAAATTATTCCGCTAACACATAAATCATTGTCTTCCATTGTCTAATTATTTTAACAGTCAATTTCCCAGATTTTAATTACATACCTTGGGAATATCACATCTTGGGGAAAGATGAACGGAAAACATTTATTTTTACATGCACTGCGTCCACTGACACACAAGCTTTAGATTCAACTTTAAGACTCATATGAACATGGACTCGCACTACCTGTCCTATGGTTGATGCAGTTTTGCATTTCGACTAACTAAATGAGACACTGGTCATTAAGAAAGAAATATTGTAAAAGCATACTGTTGTCCGATAAATGCAATGATATAATATCCCACTTTGTTATTCAAAGAACGGGATTTAGACAGGTAGATCTAAATCTTATCAACATAAATTACATCATAATGAATTGAACTGCATTCGTATAATACTTTGTCCTATTCAAAACAAACATGCAGAAACAAATATTTTCTCAGCCTTGAAGCGTTATGATATATTGCATCCAACAGGTGTCACTGTCATACAACGATTTTAACCACCAGGTTTCACTCCATATTGCATATTGTCGAGACAGCTATATTCAGATGAAAAAAAGCCAAAAATAAAGTTTTTTCATTTTTATTTTTCATATAAGTTATATATCATTTAAGAAATCGCAGGTAAAAAGACTGATAACTGAGGTATATTCTGAGCAATTATGGTATGTAACTTTTGGAATTTAGGCATTCAAAACGTGATTTTTACCTGAAATCTTAAAACTAAGAGAGATGTTTTCTCAGAGTTACATATGTTACGCAACTATGATATATTTATTTGGCAAAATATACAATTTTAGAAAACGTTTTTCCAGGAAAAATTACAAATTTTTCTCATATCTGGAGTTGAAAATGAGTTTTCACATGTTACATTTAACAGCTCACTTCTGATATCTCTTACAAAAAACATGACAAGAAATCTAACATGACATAAAAACAGAATATTTTTTGTTAAACATAATATGCAATTATCATTAAACATGGAATACAGATTTTGCACTTTGCCTACCAATAAAACATAAATTATGTTAGATTTATGTTTTACTAAATAATTACCAAGGTATTCACTGCACTTTTCTGCGAAAATGGCATTATAGCATTGAACAAAATGATATTAAACAAGAATTTCAATCTTGTTTTCTTCGTGTTTTGCCACGTTGCTTGTTCAAGCTAAAATACACATAAAAGTTTTTAGAGTGAGATTTGTTGGCGTGATACTACCCTGAAATGTGTATGTTAACTTTGAACTACATAATGTACTTAAAAAAAACCTTTCCTGTTTTTCTTGCATATATTCTCACAAGGTACTTACCCAGGTACCACACAACGTAGAAACAACGTTGTGAGCACGTAGAAATAAGGTTTAGTTGTCTTTCTACTTTTTTCAACGTGCTGAGCACGTAAAAGGATAACGTTGTGGTCTGACCTAATAACAATGTTGTTGTTCTATGTGTTGCTCTGTGTTGTCTTGCAACGTTTTTTTGACAACGTGCTTACAACGTGGTGAGCATGAAGAAGAAAACTGGTGGTGATTAAATTGGCCAATAGGTGGCTGCAGTACTACAGAAAATGGCGACCTGCAACAGCTTAGTTGTTAGTTAATTCAAATTTACAGTGAATTTAATGGATAAGACATATTTTTTTGAATGACTAAAATATGATAAAAAAAACAAATGATCATGTCTTTTGTTGTGATAGAAGTCTATTAATATTAATTACAGCAATATATATCCATATAATTATAGGCAATATAAAAAAATCAGCATAACATGCCAGTTGATATGCTAGAAGAGGTTGCTAATGGGATAATCTCAACTGAGTAACGAGATTTGGTCAAAGATAGCCGAATTTGTTCACAGCTGGGTGTATATGTGCCACGTGCCTGCAACATGCTGAGCATTTGCTTACATGGTTTGGCACAACATTGTAAAATCCCTGATTTTATATTGATTATATATGCAAGATATATTTTACATTTTTATAATATCTATTAACTATATATTTGATGGCATTATGTTCATTATTTACTGAATATAATTTATAACAAATATTGTATCAGTAAAATCACTCTGAAATCTCTGGATATTTCCCTTTTAAAACACATCTTATATCTGAACTTAACCCATCCTATATTTCAAGATTCTCTCAGTTTTAAAAGTTAAACTACTTTTATGATACCTTTTATTGCCCTGCCATTGTCTGTGCCACGGCAGAGCAACCACTTTGCTGGCTTTGTTTCTATATTCTGCATCAAGTCAATTACTGTGATAGGGCCAATTCCCACGCAGCCAGGCTTGATTGCATTCCTTGCTATCTCACTCACACTAACAAACAATTACTTTTGGAAAAATAAATCAGTTGAATTCTAGCTTGCAATGCATGAAGACGTGTTGAGTTTTTCCTTTTGGAAATAACTATCAGAACTCCCGTATGGGAGGTTGTGTATACCTGAGCCCAAGATAGACTATAGATGGGGACTTTACAACATGATGTCAGTTTACAACGTCCTCAAAACATGCTGAGCACATTCTCACAATGTTCTAAGCATGTGCTGAGCACGTGCTCACAACATAGAAAAAACGTGCTGAGCACGTGTTCCCAACGTTGTACAACAACGTGATCACAACGTTATCTGGTGTTCACAGATCTACGTCCATACAACATCATGTTACAATGTGCTCAGCACCAAAACACAACGTGCTCACAACGTAGAAAAAACGTAAAATTGCTAGCTGGGTAATTTATAATTCATTAGAAAACATAGGCATCAGAGATGCATCAACCCTCAGCCCTGGTAACTTATTGCACAACATTCGCTCCACACAAAACGTCACTGCACAAAGGCAAATTGATGCAGGGGTAAAAAAAACCATAAAATCTACTTCCTTTGATAGCTTATGTGTGTCAAGTATCATGAAACTGTCATAATTTATTTTAGAATTATTGAGATGATGATCCGGTGACCTTGAAAAACAGGTTAAGGTCACCGTCCATCAAACTCATCTGGAGTCTCCACCAGATGCTTACGTGTGTCAATTTTCATGAAGCTGCCATTATTTGTTCTTGCGTTATTTGAATGACGTGGATTTGACAAGTAGGTCAAGGTCATGTTCCATCATGAGAAGTCCGAGGTCTTCACCAGATGCTTATGTGTGTCAAGTCTCATAAAGCTGCCATCATTCGTTCTCGAGTTATAGCAATGATAGGATTTCACATAATTGTACCTGTGACCTTGAAAAGTAGGTGAACGTCGTCGTCCATTGAACTCGTCCGAGGTTTTTCCCAGATGCTTATGTGTGTCAAGTTTCATGAAGCTGCCATCATTTGTTCTTGAGTTATCGCGATGACAAGGATGTTCGCTATAGACAGACATACATACAGACATACATACATACCTACGCCAGGAGTACTGCAATACCCTCAGCCTGATTACATCAGGGCTGAGAGTAAAAAATCCAAAGGGGCACAATATGTTAGCTTTTGGCAATGTTATTTGAGCAGTGAGAAGTTGGATCATTATTGGAGCTCGTGTTCTTGATCAACTGGAAAAAAGTATACATACTGAAATTGATAATTTTTCAAACTTGAAACCATAAAATTATGCTACTATTACATGTATACTTTTTGACTGAGTTACAGCCCCTTCCCTGTATGGACCATCACAGTATTAAAAAGGTTCATAAGAGATGGTAACAGTCAAGTTTACTTGATGTGAAAATATAGAAAAAAATCATATATAGGTCAACAGAGATGTGATCTGGGACGCATAGTATAAAACAATATGAAACTATGATCATACGTCTTATCTAATCATTGCAGCATAAACCATGTTATTGCCTGAGGTTTAAATACAAGCCCATTTCCAGCCAGGGATAAATCCATAAAATTTTAGTGACATCACTAGAATATAGTCCAAATTCAAAATCCCAAAGACCGGCATAATCTCTCCCAAGTACGGCAGGTATTCTTTTAAAAATGTCATGATTAATCGTGTGTTTCATGTGGCATGAAGTGATATGATTTATTACAGTGATATGATTTATCAAAGTTAAAACATCAGATATTTTAGGTCAAGTAAAAAGCCTGTCACTGATAGCAAATACCTACTCTCTTCGAAGAGTGGACGAACCTACGATGTACCACTACAGGGTTGAGCATGGTGTACAAAGTGAAGGATTTGCAAAGTGAAGTATTTGCAAAGTGAAGGATTTGCAAAGTGAAGGATTTGCATCCTGGCTTACCAAAATATATGGAGTGACTTGAAATGTTAAAATATATTTTCAATTAAAAGAAAATCATTTCTATCGAAATTCAGTTGATTGAGATTTTATATTGTCATAAAAATCAGTTGTATCTGCCTGATCGGTATTCGACTCGGACTTATTGTAGTCCTCAATAGTTTGCTTAAAACCGTAATCACTCTCTTTATGGAAGTGTTATTTCCAAGTGACATAGATTATTATAATCATATATGAACAATATTATTTTTTCACACTGACAAATTGTTGCTATAAAACTGGAAAATTTATTAAAATTATTGCTATAAAATTGGAAAATTTATTTTCATCTGATTCAAGCTTACATGATTCACATTGCGTTATCAATGTCTTATGAAGACTACATGGATCATTTCAGCTTGCACCAATATGTTCACATTTGTTATTATAGTGGGTTATAATGTTTTAATCTGTTTGCTAACTGATCCAACAATTTCTCTATATGATTAGGGATCTTTTATTTATGGTACCTATCCCCTAAGTCAGGAAAGGAATTGCTTGTACCCTTCTGACCCTCATAACAGGCCAACACAAGTCACTTTGATACTTTGTAATATAAAGCACAAGGTATCTTTGAGATAAAATAGAGTAGTTTCTCTTATATGGTTTGAATATTAATATCAATAGCAGTCACTTGTTGTTTTGTGATTTACATTTACACACACACACACACCACACACACACACAAATGTTATCTACACTCATGTTCGACATTAGCAATTATGGGTAACTTGTAAATACATTGTGATACTTTTGATCCACACTTCTCTTCACATATCCACAATGCCATTGTCAATATCACCTGAAAGGAAAACATACTTATTTGGTTAATAATACTGGTAGTGGAATATTTTTGTAAAGATAATTTCAAATCTCAGACAAAACCAGCTCACCAGACTTTCATTTTGGTGTAGTAATATTAGCAGCAGCTATGTCTATTAAAAGTAGAGATATTTTATGCTACTAAAGGTTTACCATTAAAAGATTTATTGACGCTAGAATTGTGGAAAACCATGGAAAGTCCAGGGCATCCACCAACCATCCGCCTATCACTGGTCCAATGAATTCACTGTAATAAATCAGTTTTTGGAATGTTCATATCTTTTAAAATGCCACAATGTTCAAATCGAGTTATCAATCTTTCTTGATGTTTATCACTTGTACTATACATACTATTGATTACAGGTATTTGATAGTTATCCATCAATGAGTATACATACCCAAAATCATACACAGCATACCAAAAACCTCCAAGTAACCCATGGAGGGCTGTAGATTCCTCCAATCCAGCATTACTATAAAACACAAAAGTATTCAATATATTTCTCTTCCTCAAAAAATGTTGATTTTAGTACTTTACATGTATTCGACATTGGGGTAAAGTGGTACCTTCTCATAACGACATCGTTTGACCTTTCTTCTGCACAGGAAAACTTGGTATCATTATCAAGGGTCTCAGTTCTTATGTGAAACTGTGACATAGATTCAATGCCGACAGTGCTGGGAATGACACTCACAACATTTAGAACTGATGTTAAAATTCTAGGGCTGAAACCAACTGCGCCTGGCCTGTAGCCTGTTGGCATCATTAAACAATTTATGTATCTTTATGCATGATCTCCATTAGTACTTTTGCTGGTGATGTATATTATCATGTATCAATATGATATTGCAAATTGAAAGACCCACAGCCATTCTTGAAAAGAGTAGGGCATTGAGACTTCATCCATGATATAATTTATGTTGTTCTGAATAGGTGATTGATACACAAAGAGGTATGATTAATAAAATAGAAACAATTCTACCGACCTTGTGGCAGAGAGCATCTTGTTGTAGGTTGGGATGATTGAGAAGCATATCCCAATACCCAACACCACCAGGCTGACAAGATCTAACCACAAAGCTCTAAAATGATATTGGTACATGATACAAATAATAGTTTATTATTTTAGCTCTTTAATTATAATTTACAAAATGGACAGATGAGATAGCACATTATAGGTTTACTGCAACACATGTTTACAACTAATGCTTTAATCATATTCAATACCTAACTTCTGAAAGATTATATTATTACCTGTAACCATCCAATCCTAGGAGTGGAGATGGACCTAAGGTAAGCGATCCTATAACAATGAGGGAAAACCCAAATACAAGCAAAGGAGTGCTATTCGACTAAAAAGAAAGATAAATAACATATTAGCAAATCTCTAAATAAATGCACATGGTAAACACATGAACTCTGTTGAAAACAGACACAGACATCACATTGTGATCAGATGGGTGTAAACTGAAATATTACAGACTTTCAGGGTAACTTTGGATAAAAAATGGATAAAAAAACTGGAAAATGATGGAGTTTGTTCATGTTAATTCTTACCATTGTATCTGCTAATTTTCCAGCTATGGGAGAAAGGATTGCATATATACCACCAAGGAGAAGGAATACCAATCCAACCATGGACGGACTCAACTCAAACTGAAATTCATCATATTCATTCTTATATTTCAAATATTACACAATAACAGAATAAATAATTTTGCAATATAATTATGATTTCTTTTTCAATAATTGTTCTGATATTCTCTAGTGTATTTATATTAAAAGATTAATGAGGTATTTTTTAATGATTTGAAAAATACTCAATTTCTTATATTTCCAATTTGTTTTGCAACAATTTTTTTAATGTAAAAAATTATTGAGAAAGCCAATAGTTATTTAATATACATTAATATCTATTATTCAATTACTTAAATATAAGTGTGATATTAACAAAATTTGTTATATTATATTATTAACCCAACTGCATAAGATTAATGTTTAATTATTAAACACATTTACATCTAAATAATAGTCTGATAGGCAGGAAAAAGGCATAGCCTATTTAAAAATGTAACCTTTTTAAAAATAGAAATATATTCCCTGAAAAAAACATTAGTAAAACATATCGGTACAGAGTGCACATGCTAATGTTAAAATGTGAATTTCATAAATCATCTTGAAGTACATGTACTTACAATTCTAATATGAGGTTCCAGTGTTAAATCAAGTACTATCCAAATAATTGCCCCAAAAAAGGTAATAATAAATATGATTAATACTGCAGGTATGGACAGTAACTGTTTTGTGAGATATTTCTTCTGATGGTTGGATGTGGCTATCTCTGGAGATATTTCTGTTAAATTTAAAAAAGACTTGTAAACAATGTTCTTTTAAATATGTCTAATAATGGTTCATCTTCTATTTTTGTTTAAATTATTAAACACATTTACATCTAAATTTTTGTAAAAAGTGGTTAACATACCTTTTGGGACATTCATAACCACCAAATACAATGGTATTGTTAATAGGATAAATCCTCCCATAAACATGAAAGGTCCCATAAATCCAAACCTCTAAAAGAATACATCACAAATACATTTAATTATGAATAGTAATAGAGAGGAGATATTGAGCATAAATATGTGCTTAGATAAAAAGTAAGCTTTTATCCTTCTTCTCACCTGGTAGATCACACCACCAATAGCTGGTCCTACCATTAGGCCTATACCTATTGCACCCTCCACAAAGCCCTGCAATAAATCATGAATTTGCATTGATGTTTCAATTCACCCCAAATGTGATTTAGGGAAGCATTCTTCCAAGTGATATTGCAACTGATACAGTTTTGTTTTCATCAATGAAATTCTCTCCAAAAACGTTCTGCCTCTCAAGAAAACTTTGATAAATTCTTTATTTTAACAAATCATGGAAGTATAGTGCATTTACCATCACTGTTGCTTCATTATTCTTAAAAACTTTCATAGCAATGCTGAAACTGGCAGTTGATGTTGCAGCCGATCCTATAGCAAGGCAGATGCGAAGTGTAAAGGTCACTACCAAGAATGTTAGATTGCTCCCACCACGACCAATCAAATCTAACATTCTGAAATAAAAATATCCTTTGATATATTGATGATGATGATTTTCAACAACGTCCTCAGAACATCCTAAGAACGAGCTAGGAACAACATGGACACAAGAGTAATGAGAGGGCAATGTTTTGCCAAAATGCATTTCTGGCGAGAAATGTATACCTCCCAGTAAACATTGATGTATTGGTCCTTTGCATCCTGTAAAGTTTGACCCATATATTGCCAATCGGTATTGGTCTTGTACTGGTCCAATAGTGGTTATACACATGCAAACATTTTTTCCTGATACTTTACCAATACTGGTCCGATAATGGCATGATAATGAAAAGGATTATTCATTGATGTCACATAAGTGGAACATCACCACTTAGTGGCTTCAGGTTTTATAACGGTGAAAGTGATATTGATCCACTGCTGGTCCAATTATGGCATTTAGTTATAAGATTTGTTCAGGTACAATTTGAAGGTCACAAGGTAGTTTTATCAGAACTGACTGTCTGCACAGAATTGATGGTATTGGTCCAATGCTGGTTCAGCAATGGCAATTGGTACCAGTGTTTTCCAACAGAGGGCCCTCTGGTAGCAAATTCAAAAAGAGTATCACAGTGAGTGGACAGAGTGAAATTGACATGAGCACATGGCTTCCTCTGTAAACATATCAAATCTCTGGTAAGCTATATCAGTCATATGTTTATATTAAATTCTTGGCAAACAAAATCTTATGCATGTATACAAGTGGGAAATGCAAAACATGTTGGTAAATTATAAGATAAAATCAAGCTGTCTGTCTGCCAGAGAGTCCATCCATCCATTATGCATGGCTATTTTATTTAATATTTTTCACATCTCAGCATGTTTTTTATAAAATAAGTCTGGGTTATATTCTGCTCATTTGCATCAATAAAATAGTTATTTTAAACCAAATGCAGCTAAGCAATAGGAACATTTGACAAATATGAAAAAATATTAGTTTCTTTTTTTATTTATTTTTTTTATTATATTTGAAGGTCACAAGGTGGTTTTATCAGAACTGACTTTCGGTTTTAGGGTGTTAAACAGAAAACTTCCACTTTAGATCCAGGATGATGTGAACAATTTGTAGGAATCAATGAAAATCTTAGCCAAAAATATATAACTATTGGGAAATATATACTTCGTTCAGTTAAGTTATTAATTGGGCAAAGGAGGAAATTTGTTTTGGAGTCATGTGCATAGGGCATGGTAAGATGTTGCTGAGCCACAATCTTATAACCCAGTACAACTTGTACTGGTTTAGGTAACACTGAGAACACAGTATATAATTACATATTATGTCATATTGTGTCAAGCTAGCACTACAAGTTTATTATTTAAGTGAATCTCCAGTTTCAGTGCTAGCAATGGTCTAGTACCAATACTCTAGTTGTTACAATTTTTTTTAAATATGTTGTTTCACAGGGTCCATCATCCTTTGTGGGAAAAGTAGATGAAAGTATGATTGAGAAAGAGGCAACATACTGGTTGCATGACAATGGAGAAAGATCAGGGAGATGAAAGAAAAGGAGAGTTGAGATGGAAAGGCATCAGCAGGCAATTGAGAAGGCCCTAGAATCTGCATAGAATGACAGTGAAGTTGAAATGAATTTGTGAATAAAGCTTGAATTTGTTCATAAAAGCTGTTTGTTTTGTTATTATTTTGCAGGTATTGCCCCAACATATCATATGGCATGAAAACTATACTGGGCCACCACTAGACCAATATTTCACCAATAAAGAGCCAGCATCAGACCTGTATTGGACCAATACATCTATGTTAACTGGACTGTTGTCTAGTCGTCTGATCCATAGAGATAAAGATCTGGGTGTCATCAGCATAGACATGGTAGTTAAGGCCATATTTTGCTATGAATTCGGCCAGTTGGGACATGTACATATCAAAGAGAAAGGGTCCTAGGACTGGCAGAAAAATGCAGGGAACATCCACCAGTAATTTATTATCTAAAAATGGAGGCACAGCATGGGAGTGTCCCCCGTGACATTGTGACTGCAGGTAGTTTGGGAGAGTTTGGGAAAGTGGACTATTTAGGTGAGTGTGATCTGATTAAGAGAGAGGTTACAATGAGTAATAATGTTATATAGCGATTTTTGTAAATTGAATTGAAATTGAATAAAATGGTAGGGTTGTTTATTTCCAAGCCCTTCTCAAGTTCCTGTTAAGTTTGCAGATTGTCTGCCTTGAGGGCCAATGGAGCTGGGCGACCGGGGCATTCAAACAAGTCGCTTTAGGTTTGACTGGGGTACATTAAGTGCCATAACAGCCTTGTAAATTGCGAGATACAGGCTATATGTCAAGTAGCCAGGATGTATCACCAGTAATACGACAATGTGCCAACAATTGATATGATTCTATTCATATAATAATGATTTATGATTAAATTCAAGTAATAACGATTAACCATTAAAATCACTGTTGAAATATTTACCCGAAGCATATGGTACTTATGCCTAGAAGCAAACAACCAGCCAATAATTGATTTTTGGATCCAACTTTTGGTATCTGAAAAAAGATGTCTCATATTCATGTCAAACTACCCATCTCAAAACATCTTTTGGTCATCTCTGACCAAAAGAATGGTGACATATTTTAGATTTATGGAGTATATGTATAAATATAATAAAATATTTGTTTTTGTTCATATAAATCAGGTATCAAATCCTGATACTTACCAGTTGGCCAAATAGTGGAGATGCAATGCATTTTACAAGAGGGAAAACGCCAAACACCCATCCTGAGGTTGTGGTTGATACCCCTCGAGATTCAGCCTAGTGCAAACAAATCACAGTATATCATGCACGATTTTATAAGCATTAATAAAAAAAGGATATCGTTAAAACATTTGTCATAGGTGACAAAAATGCATTCTACAGCCCAGAATCTGATACTTGAAAAACACAACTTCAGGGCAAGAATTTTAATATCCTTCTAAATATGATGTTCATTAGTGAAAACTTTATGCTATGTTGTCTTGGTAGGGTCATGAAAGGACTTTAATACATGCCAAAACTCAGTAGATGGACACTTATCTCCTTATATATTTGGTTATAAGGGGATGACAGTAACAGGTGGGGGAGAGCTCTGAACCAATCTGTGCAGTAAATCTGAACCAATCTGGTTAAATTGCGTCATTCTGGACCCTCACAACTGATCTGGGTGCTAAATGACGTCATTCTGGGC
Organism: Amphiduros pacificus; assembly: GCA_949316495.1. Lineage (NCBI taxonomy): Eukaryota > Metazoa > Annelida > Polychaeta > Phyllodocida > Hesionidae > Amphiduros > Amphiduros pacificus. The sequence goes on along the minus strand of OX439006.1, from coordinate 33,422,042 downwards.
GCTCGCAACAGAACCAATCTGGTTAAATTGCGTCATTCTGGATGATCACAACATATCTGGGCACTAAATCAAAGCTAATCTGAGTGGTTTCTGAGGTGGACAATGGCCAGAATTGAAAAGTTGCTTTCTTGAATCTTTATAAATCGACTATCATACCCATTTTTTAAAAAGAATATAACATCGTCATCAATTACATGTATAAGTATATGATCAACTGAAACTGATTATTAATGAGATTTTTACATAATTTTAACACAGGAAGGTGCCCCAGTTTAAGATTGCATAATAAGGACTAATCCAGACTTGGGGCACACATATTACCTTAAAAACGTTAAAAATTTACTGTAAAATGTACACCATCATATTTAGCACACTGGAATACACTCAATCATGAAGACATTTGTTAAATTTTGTAAGGATTTTGATGCAATTAGGATGCCTTTAGTGAGACGTAAAGAACCTAGTATTTGACAGAATCACCCAGATTGGTTCAGAATTGGTTCAAAACAATGGTATGACGTCATACCATCCAGGATTCCAGATATGTTTTGATTACCGCCCAGATTGGTTCAGATCTCTCTCTCCCCTGAGCAGTGCCCTTTAGTTTGTGTGGAACTCTCTTTCTATCAACGTTGGAATGAGGTGGCAAGAATACTGTTGTTTACAAGAATTGTATTATCATCCAAATGAAACTATGACAAGAAATACTTAAGCAGTGTTAATAATTTGTTACCTCTTTAGGAAAGAATGGAGCTATCAGTGAAAAGCACATGTAACAGCAAAAACTGGCTAGAACAATACAAGCCAGAGTAGGTTTCTCTCTAAGGCTTCGATCTGAGGGGGATGTTTGTTTATCCTCTTCATTGACCAGTTGTGTGTCTTCATCTGGCCCACGTGATGTGGTTTTGCTATCTGGGTCACACAGGTTTAATTTCTCTGAAATAATTACAATGCTCGAACACAATCTTATCATTAATTTTTCAAACTCATAATCACTTTCCATGACTCTTATGTTCTACGACAAATATTTGTTTCATAATTCTTTACTTTTTCTGAAATCACAACTGAAAACGTAATGTAACAAGAACACGCATTCTTAATACCAGAGTACCGTGATAACAATAAATCTATAACCTAGAATTCAGCAATTCATGTTCACCTGTATCATACACTAATCTTTAAGGAGGTTTTATAAAGGTATTATAAAGCAAGTTAGAAGGGTAGAGCGGGTCAGACTGGCCAATTTCCCCGCACTGGTGTCACATGTCACCAGGGGGTCCACCCAGGGGATATATAAACGGGACCTGAGAGTCACCCCCACCAGTCTAGCCAAGCGGTACCGGGAAGCTGTCACGTGAAGTTTAGCGTGAAGCATATCTATCTGTGTTCCTCCTACCTTTCTATATCTCACATGTTACTCAATGAATATGATGAAAATGGCTGACGTCCCCATCACAGATGTCTAACAAAATGAGTTCCAATATCAATTAACAGAACATTTTTTTCCAATAATTGTATGTATATGTGACATAGCCAAATTGATGATTAGTAAATCAGTAAATTAATAATTAGTAAATATTGTTATATTATTAATTAATGGTATTGCTTTAATGAATTTCAATAGCTCATACTCATAAAGTAGTTATAAAGCAGGCTAGTGTTTGTTCACATAATTGGCTGGGTTTGCTGGGTGCAATCTGTCTTGGGATGATCATGTGATAATTATTTGTAGCACTGCAGGTAGAGATCTAGACCAAAATAAAGGGTCATCTGGTAAAATGCTGCGGTGTCCCCCATATATCATCCCATGACAGGGTTACTGTATAAACCAAGCCCTGCTCAAAATACTTCAGTTGTGGTCCCCAAATCTGAATGTAACACTAGTGGATAGTATTCAACATCCACACAAACCTCTGGGTGTTTGTCCTCATTTCTCTTCAATTACAAATTATAACTTAAACATTGTTACATATACATACCATTCCAGACATATTTTATTCTTTTCCACACCATTCTTGTCTTGTATCCACGCACACATCAATTGATCCTATAGTTATGTGTATTGCAACAAGTACTGGTGGAGGTCAAAATGTAGACCGTTATTTACATCAATGTGGGATATTTAATGGTGGTTTAAATATTCTCACATATCAATAATCCTCACATATATGGCTATGAATTTATTTCCGGTGATTTGGATATTACTTGATAAAAGTTCCATATCAAATTAAAAATCGGTACATCTAGTTCTCAGTCTTATGTTTATTGCTATAATTATTAGATATGTATATTGCTCTCAAACTGAAAGGCAACAGTGGAAATGCCAATGTTTCTGTGCACGTCATGTACTTCCGGGGTCAGGGTCAGGGTCAGAGTTGTTCTCGGCAATTGTGCAGCTTGTCCTGCCATCCCGCATTCATCAGCTAATTAGTTGTAATTTGCGTTATCATGACAAGTTTGAAAATTCCGTCAATAGGATAACGATAGGCCCCATCTGCTTCACTATATTACAACCTCCTCATCTTGTACTCATCTAAATATTTTTTTTGGGAAGGACCTGTAGTTTTCAGAGGAGGGGAATAATTTAGATGTAAAAACGAGGAGCCCTAGGTGAGAACAAAACACTTGAATATGTAATACTGAGGGTGTTGGGACCGAAAGTGACCTGAACATACAGTCTATCTTGTGTAGTTATAGTTATGGATCCTGTGTAGTTTTCATAAAACAACTACACAGGATCAAGAAGAGAGAGCCGAGATCACAGGTGATGTTCCTGACCCACCATGCTCTCCACTACCTCCACATTTGTAGACATGCACAAGTCCAGGTCTACAAATGGACAATATGAAAATGAATGCATAAATCATGATAATACCCACATATCAACCAGGACAGAAAACCAATCTCTGTTAGACTGCTCTATAATAGACCCATTATTATAGAGCAAAATATGATAATGTAGATGAGATTCTTGTAAACAAGTATGCTGATGTGTTATGTATAACTGAGACAAAATTGAATGACGAGTACAAAAGGTCTGCGTATCAATGCAATGGTTATAAGTTGTACAGAATGAACTATCAGGGCATAAGTTATGTAAAGAGGCAAGAGTAATAATGCTACGTTGCGCACCAAAGTCTAACAGAGCAGCAATAGTGCAGAATTTTGTGCTAGTCGCGATTCGACCATCATGAGAGAGAGGGTGGAAATTGATGTCGTTACTCAAAATGGTAGGTATTGTCTCTGCTGTCTTCGATGGGCAGACAGGCACCCTGTGAGTGTCCTGTGGACAAGGTGAACTCGAGGGCATCTCTGTAAAATAACAGTGAACCTCGTTCAATATTTCTGGTTTACTACGACTTATTGCTATATTAAACGAATCACTACTCCTATCACGTGGCTCACGGGTCGGGACAGGAGTAAATAGTTTTCCTGCCGCCACGACGACCTATTGTTGGGTCGGTTCATGGGACGACGATGATCATTCCAGGAACGGCGCCTGAAGGTATTTCTACCGTCGTTTCCTGACCTATTTCCTTGATAAGACCTGTTCTGAAAAGGGCATTGCCGGTCACGACCATCGTTGCGTGGTTATCCTTGCTGCAATGTATGCAATCATGACGTGCCTTGCAATCTCTAAGCAAATGACCAGGGTTTTTGCAAAAAAACAGAAAGATTCCCCAGACTCTTGTGGACCCTTAAGGCTCTGGACCTCCTTGGTTACATCAGCAACCTCCTCACGAATGGCCGCAAGGGTGGAACTTTGTTGAGACAAGAATTGCGAAGTCGCGTCTGGTAAATCCAGACCGTTCAAAGCTACAGATGAATCACTAGACATCGTACAAACCGTCTCAGCAAGTTTAATCTGCTGGATGGTGTCTTCAAGCAACTTAGGTGATTTCCCGACCACGAAAGCCTTCAATTTGGGCAGGAGACCTCGAATTAAAATCTTTTTTGTTTCCATATTATCTTTTTGTAACCTTTGACACTGACTCAAAACATCGTTGATATAGGTTTCAGCGGTCTCAGCCTTTTTCTGGACTCTGTTATCTAACGATTGCTCTAAGAGCCAAGCACTCGTCTCACTTCCAAAAAACTTCAGGAAAGCTGTAAGGAACGTTACCCATGAACTAGTGACATCTGCCAGTAATGAAGCGTACCAAACATCTTCAAGTCTTCAGGCGTATGCGAAAGCTGAGCGTATGTGAGAAATTTGTTCATAAAACGAAGGGGATCATCTGTAGATCTACCAAAAAACGGGGGTGGTAAAAGTGCTTTAGACCCCTGTCTCTGTTGATGAATTCTCTGGATTGTGCCTGAAGCATATCTACAATATCGGTCTTAGTACCACCCAAATCAATTTTATGCAAGTGACCAAGCACTTGTTGGAGCATATCCTGAACATTTTCAGGATTGGCCATCTCGATATCAGGAGAAACGGCACGGTCAGAGCCTGACTGAACAGGGTCAACACGGAGATCAGAGACCTCAGACAAAGTGAAAGATTCCTGGTCACTGTCCGCTTATTGGAAACGGCCGAATTGGACATCAGTATACGAACCAGGTGAGTCAAAACTCTGTGGCCGTAACGTGTGGGGCTCAGATGAATTAGGGCTGTCTCCGCTCGTGGAGGTATGGGACAACGGAACACGATCACCACTCATAGGAGGGGAATTGCCGGCACCCGATGTAGCAGTGAGATCAGACAATGGAGAAACATAGGGAGGCACAACTCGTAAAGAGTCACCTACTTGATCACTCTGCTGGTCAGGCAAAGTGGGAAAAATCAAAACCGACTCACCTTGTAGTGAAGAATCGTCATCTGCTAACGGCGGGTCGTATGTCACTTGCAGCTTGGTGGAAAGCTTTCTCGAAGATCTGAGCAACATAGACTTAAAATCAAGTAACAGGGTGGCCAACAGGAACTCCATACAGTACCAGCAACGCTCAATGCCATAGATCGATTCGGATTTCTCCACCAATTGTTACATACGGATTGTGAGTGTCCGTCGTTGGGGAACTTGGATGGGAATCAGATGTTAGACTCGCTGGCTACTTGTGAGCGGGCTCTTAACCTAGCTACCCTATCTACCCATGTGAGTTGGGAGGTAATAAGGACTGCAGACACAGAATATACAATGCACAAGATCTACCTTTATTTGGTGTTGTATACCCTTGTCTGGCTAGGTCGGCATGGCAATGAGCGAGGCATGTGAAATACCCAAATGCATGATACTAATGAAGTCCTGAGAATGCATAAAACACCCAAGTCTATGTAATCGCAAGGCTGAGTGTCGTGGATCTCCTAGGCAAGTGGATGCTGGAACTCTTCCTCTGACTGCCGTCTAACAGTCGCGGGGCCCTTTAAAGGAAAGTTGAGCATCATGTGTGTGGGGTTTGCCTACGTGGCATCTTCTCCTACTTCGGGGTTGCGCATGTCCTGCCTGCGTAGCATGGGGAATCACGTCATCTCTATTTGTGGCGGGTGAGGCATTGCATCAGCCTGCATTTGTTGGCCTCACGTAGCACTCAGTTACTATGTATAGTCTTTTGCCAAAGATCGTGATTGTCTATAATTGTCCATATATGTTTATGAGAGTCTATAGGTAGGTAATCTATATCCTACACTTAATCCAAGTTATATGTTTGACCTTTTTGAAAGAAAAGAAATGACATATGACCTCAGAGACAGAAACATTTTGATACAACCAAGTTTTAAGAAAATTAGATATGGCAAAAGTACGTTCTCATATTATGGAGCCCAAGTGCCTGTCAAGGCCCAAATTGTAATTGTAGTATGTGCTCCTTTGTATACTATTGATGATTGATCTATGTTTTTGCAAGATACAAAATGTATGAAATGAAACAGACAAGCTTCTGTTTTTTAAATGTTTTCTTACTTTGTTAACTAATTGTATATAATCTGTAGTCCTAGATAAATAGATAATCGATAACTAGCTTTCAGCTATTGATACTGTATCATTTGAAATAAAATTATTCTTATTCTTATTCTTATTCTTTCTTATAGTTATGCGTCCTGTGTATGCGTCTTGTGTATGCGTCCTGTGTATGCTTCCTGTGTATGCGTCCTGTGTATGCGTCCTGTGTATGCGTCCTGTGTATGCGTCCTGTGTATGCTTCCTGTGTATGCGTCCTGTGTATGCGTCCTGTGTATGCGTCCTGTGTATGCATCCTGTGTATGCGTCCTGTGTATGCTTCCTGTGAATGTGTCCTGTGTATGCGTCCTGTGTATGCGTCCTGTGTATGCGTCCTGTGTATGCTTCCTGTGTATGCTTCCTGTGAATGTGTCCTGTGTATGCTTCCTGTGAATGTGTCCTGTGTATGTTTCCTGTGTATGCTTCCTGTGTAGTTATCACAGTTATCACATGGATCCTGTGCAATTATCATAGTTATGGATCCTGTGCAGCTATCATAGTTATGGATCCTGTGCAGTTATCATAGTTATGGATCCTGTGCAGTTATCATAGTTATGGATCCTGTGCAGTTATCATAGTTATGGATCCTGTGCAGTTATCATAGTTGTGGATCCTGTGCAGTTATCATAGTTATGGATCATGTGCAGTTGTCATAGTTATGTGTCAATAGTCATGTTTGATGACATGTCGTATAAATCGTCCCATCCATCGTAGATCAGCTGTTGCCAAAAATGTAGCTTAATAACCTCAGTAATAAAGGCAATGGTCCACAAGGTGGTCTGGACGACGATCACAGTCTCAAGCTCTGATTCGATCTCTTCAGTTGGATGGGGACTGACTGCGTTATCCTAAGTCTTATATGTCGCCAGCCAGCTCAACACGTGCTCGACCCCATCATGTAAACAATGGTGACGCCACGAACAACTACAATCGGTCATCACAACACAAACCTAACAACCGCACACATATAGGTGGCACCACTCACCATAGAAACAATGGGGTCTCCATGACAACACGTAAAAACAAGGAAAACCTAGTGATTGGTTCATGCAACGTACAAAGCATCACTGGCAAGGTCCTAATCATAAAAGACTATTTTTCAGAACACAACTTGGATGCTCTTTTCATCACTGAAACATGGTTGCATGAAATGGGTGATGAGAGAATCAAAAACGAGCTTGAAGAGGGTTCACTCAAATTTCAGTCACACCCACGGATAGGACGCTCTGGTGGTGGCGTGGGTCTGTTACATCGTGTTGAACTCCCCTTTGAAACCAATAGGTTGAACCCTCCCATGGTTAAAACAATGGAACTCCTTGAAGCATCTCTGTTTATCAAGGGTAAGAAGTTAACCTTTGTTACCATCTATAGACCTGAACCATCAGACAAGAATAGGTATACCTATTCTGAGTTCTATGATGAGTTCACTCAACTGGTGGCACACTATGGGTCATTCAGTCATGAGGTCATCTTCCTAGGTGACTACAACTTCCATGTCAATAAACCAAACAAAACGGATGTCATTAAGTTTAATGACATTTTATCTCACCCCCCAGACCCCCTAAAAAATCAATCAAGTACAGGAACTTTAAGGGATTATATCTCCAGTCCCTAACTGATGCAACTGCATCATGGGAACACTTATCCCTGAGTGACATGGTAGATTACTATGAGAAGGAACTCACATCAATCATGGATAAACATGCTCCTATCAAGTTTGCCAAGGTCACTCAGCGCAAACCTGTACCCTGGATGAGTGATCAATTAAAGCTGGAAAGGTCTCTCAAGAGGAGGCTTGAGAGGAAGATGAACAAGACTGATTCTCACATTGATAAGGAAATGTATAACTCTCAGAGAAATAAATACAATTCCATGTTGAAATCATCTCAGTCTGCATATTTCTCCAACCTGGTTGAGGAAAACAAGCATGACCCTAAAAAACTTTTTAGGGCCATTGATACAGTCATGCACAAGAAAAAGGACATACTGTAGGATAGAGAATACACACCCAGAGACTCTTGGAAATATATAGACATTCATAGACAATCACAAACGATACTGATGGTTGATGAGTCGCCATAACCACCACTCTGAGAGATCACGTGCAGACGGACGAGCCTATGTTGGATACGCAGGCAAGACGAGTCCATCTGATGACGCGTGAAGGAAGCCACGTAGGCAAGCCCCCACAGATGACGCGGAGTGATCCCTTAAAAGAGGCGCGCAACCCTTGGATCCGGGCAGATGAACAGACGGAGATAGAGCGACCACTTGCCACAGAAGATCCACGACTCTCAGTATCGTGACTACATAGACTTGGGTGTTTTGTGTATAGGTAGGGTCTCATTAGTATCATGCATTTGGGTAGTTCACATGCCTCGCTCATTGCCATGCCGGCCTAGCCAGACAAGGAGGAATCACAGCACCGAATAAAGGTAACTATTGTGTCGTGTATATCCTGTGTCTGCAGTCCTTATTGCCTGTCACCTTCATGAGGGTACATAGGGTAGCTAGGTTCCGTGCCCGAACTCACAGCCAGCGAGTTAGCGAGCTATGTTTATTGTACAGTACAGTACAGTAGAGTAGAGTAGAGTAGATGAGAGTATCTATCTAGTGGTAGAGTATTAATCCCCCATCCACGTCCCCCAATGACGGATACTCAACCATTTAGTGGATAACAATACCAATGCCCCAATCCGACTGTGAGGTCACTCAAGCTGAGAAGTTCAACACATTCCTTCTTGAAAAAATAGAAGGGATTCGCCTGGACATTGATAATGCTCCACCCTGCCCAGTTTGACACTGCGAACAATAAGAATGCAGCAAACGCCCCACAGCTTGAGAAGTTCATCCCCCTAACCATAGATGACGTGCGAAAATTAGTGAAGAGATCTGCAAAGAAGTAATGTGAGCTGGATCCAATCCCGACTTGGCTCCTAATTGACCTCTTAGATGACCTCTTACCGATAATTACTGCCATCATTAATAAATCACTACTGGAATCAGCAGTACCTGACAATATGAAAATAGCCATCATAACACCCCTGCTGAAAAAGCTGGGCCTTGAATTGATTGAGAAAAATTATAGACCTGTTTCCAACCTGACATACATCTCTAAACTTACAGAGAGGGCAGTAGCAGATCAATTAGTCCCTCATCTTGTAAGAAATGGCCTTACCGACAAATTCCAATCAGCCTACAAGGAATATCATAGCACTGAAACTGCTCTATTGAAGGTGCAAAACGATATCTTGCTTGACCTAGATGACAGGAAGTCAGTAATTCTGTTGTTACTAGACCTCTCGGCTGCCTTTGACACCATCGACCACCAAATCCTATTTGGGCGATTGGAGGCTAGATGTTATGTTAAAGGTGATGCCCTCTCCTGGATTCGGTCATACCTAAGTAACAGGAAACAGTGTGTGAAGGTAGGGACTCACAGGTCTTGTCTCAAGCCTATAAAATATGGAGTCCCACAGGGCTCAGTCCTGGGTCCCATATTATTCACCATCAATATGACGCCCCTGTCTGATATTTTAGCCAAATATGGTCTGAGCTATCATATTTATGCTGATGACACCCAGATCTACATCCCTGTGGACCACACCTCCCCCCATCATGCTGATATAAGCAGACACAAACTGGAGGAATGTGTTGATGAGGTCAGAAACTTCCTTATATCAAACAAGATGAAGATCAACGATGGGAAGACGGAAATGCTTATATGTACTGACAGATATAATACTGCCACCAGTAGCAGTAACCCAAACACAATAAGGGTAGGTCGCTCTGACATTGCTCCTAGTGAGTCAGTAGTTGATCTGGGCATAACCTTTGATTCTAACATGGACATGAAGGCCCAGATTAGGAAAATGTGCAAGAAGGGCTACTACCACATTAGGAACCTGTCTGCCATTAGACACTGTCTAGACGAGAAAACAGGTGTAACACTTACCCATGCCTTTGTTACCTCTACCCTTGACTATGGCAATGGCCTTCTTGCTGGCCTTCTTAAATCTGACACCATGAAACTACAATACCTCCAAAACTCTGCAGCACGTGTCGTAGGAAGAATCAGGAAATTTGATCACATTTCAGGAAAACTGCGGGAACTACACTGGCTTCCGGTTCACGCGAGAATCGACTTTAAGATCCTCCTCTTGACGTGGAAGGCTCTAAACGGTAAGGCGCCGCCTTACCTGCGTGATCTACTCCTAGTCAAACAAGGAGAACGTGATCTTAGATCAAACGACGGCACTTACCTACAGATTCCTAAGACCCGACTTAGGACAGTGGGTGACAGGGCCTTTTCATCTGTCGGCCCTAGACTATGGAATTCCCTGCCTAGTGATCTTAGGACTAGTACCTCAGTCACCTCGTTTAAGAGTAGACTGAAAATCCATCTCTTCAGGATGCACGTCCTGAACACAGCGCTATGAACAAACTTGTCTGGTATCAGCGCTATATAAATTTTATTATTATTATTATATATTGGATCTTGTGGAGGTTCTTGCACCTCTGGAGGTGCTGGTTCTTCACATCCAGAGCATCTCGTGCCCTTTCCATTATACCTTCATTTACCACCAAACTAACATGACACTTGATAAAGAACACATGGGGACAATGGATGCGGACCTCTCTTCTCTGCAACAAATAGCTTATGGCGCAGTTTTGAAAAGGAGCAACAAGGGGATATCATGATCAATGCTAGCTGCGCTGATAGTTCTGTTTGTATTCGCGACATTTTCAGCAGAATTCAGGAGAAATCAGGTCAGATTGAAATCAGCTGAGATTCGGTGAGTGGGGAACTTTCTTTTGGGGTCTGAAAACTGTTCATTAAAACTCTTTTACCCATCAAGTAATGTCCATAGGTGACTACATGACTATAATCTCTATTTGAAGAACCCACACAACCCAGGAGTAATCAAATTCCCTGAGACCTTTGAGAAGACCCAGTGGGTCAAAGAACTAGCTCATCAACACGGGTATCCCCATGACCTCAAAATGACCTACAAATGGGCTTCTTAAAGATCACATGGTTGAGGAGTTACAATCTGATCATAAAGTGATCGCACTTCAAAAACCTTAATCTCCGAAAACGTCTATCAGGTTCAGGCATTCCAAGAAGTTTGATAAAGAAGCCCTTACAAGCAACATTAATTCTAGTTTCCCGGATGTTACTAAGTCGGGTGAGCTGTCCCTATCAAATATGGTAGAACGTTAGGATAATGTACGGATTACCCTACTTAATAGCCATGCTCCTTATATAGATGCCAAGATCTCCCTAAAATATCCAGCTGTTTGAATGACTGATCTTATCAAAGAAGAGAAACCCCTAAAAAGATGGCTTGAAAGGAAGATAAAATAATCTATAACAGAGAAATGTATGTCTCACAGAAATTAAATCAATCCTATACTGAATACCTCTCATTAACTATTGTTTCCCTCATCTTGTAGATGGACATACGCATGACTCTTAAACATAGTGATGATAATTGAGACCTTATTACATTATTTTCAAGATATTCCCACGTCAACCTTAGATGATTCCTTCTTGGCAAGCAATTTCAATGACTTCTTCCTAAAGAAACGGATCATGTTTCAATTACTCCAGCATTTATTCCGACACCAGGTGGCATGCCCAATACCCATAGCATTATCAGTGCTGCCACCTACATGCAGACAAGATAGCTTTAACCATTATCCACTGAAAACGTTCCTGGTCAGGAGAGTTGCATGGAAAGCTTGTTAGCTTGATCCTATTTTCGTAGTTTATTATATATAATATATATATATATATATATATATATATATATATATATATATATATATATATATATATATATATATATATATATATATATATATATATATATATATATATATATATATATATATATATATATATATATATATATATATTGAAAAACATATATATTCAAACACAGAATGTTCCTGTTTATATAAGTTTATACAGTGCTGCTTGAGGGTGGGACGTCAGAACATTTAGAACTTTGGACTTTTTTTAGAACTTAGGACTTTTTTTGAACACATATAAAATGGAAAGCAATGAATTTATTCAGAAAGATGAAATCTTCATACTGGGCATCTATTTGAGTGATATACGTTTTACTCTTCATACTGGATTTTCTTGGGCGATTTCAGAGACATTTGCAAAGAAACTGAAACATAGAGACTAAAAAGCTGATTCAAAGATGAATTTTAAACTTTGAGTAAGTTGGCCCAGGGTTCAACCTTAAGTGTGCTATTATGTTATGCAATTAAGGGCTGCCAGATAAAGAAAATTCATGCAAACCACAGAGACACTTACCAGAACAAAGAAGCCAAAATATAGTGTCACTGTCTCAATCTGTTATGTTTCATCTGAACTATGATAAGGTAATTTTACATTGTTTACATTAAGGATAGGATGTGCATACAAAGACTAATGATAAGATATGGATAAATATACATGGGTTATAACATAAGGATAATTACCACAGTCATCATTTCTGTTGATAGAAAATGAAATATTCGGTGATGATTGAGATATAGCTCTTTTGCAATCCTTGTCATAAATGAATACACTGCATTCATATTCATGAAATGAGGTCAGAGATTTATGTCTGATGTCTTGATCCTCCATTAAATCTGTCTTTGTATGGAATCCTTTTCTCTATTTGAGGAATTCTCTTGCATTTGGACTATCCAGTCTGTTCACCACTGAAATATTACAATGTCACGTTTCATTATTCTTGCATGTGTTTGTCAGGTTGTCTGGTTGGGTCACCAGAGCATGAGAAGTGGTGGCCTGATGTTTCTAAGCATAATAGGATATGTGATACTATAAAGAGCATTTTGCATAAGGCTGTATAGTGACTAATGTTGTGCTGAAACCTGGGATACAGTGAATCCTAGAATTTCCCTGCTGAAACCTGGAATTCCACGTTTCATCAGTGAATTCTAGGATCCAGCAAGGGTTTAAAATATTCAAAGTTTTAAGAAAGAAATGTTTTCTACTCATTGTCTGTTTTGTGCACTTCCGATTTTAATTGTGCAGTTCCAATGTGCTGTTTTCAACTGTGCAGCATGGCAATCCACAATTGGCCTTTTGCATTTCAACCGGAAATTAAAATTTGATGTCAAATTAGATTATAAATTAAAGGCATTGAGCATTAATCCTATATTAAGCATTAATCCTATAGTTTGTTGTGTTCCCTTGACTGGAAGAAACAATCCACGTGACCACATTTCCACATACACATAGCAGGTGTTACCTAATAAGAATCAAACCTGTGCATTGTTTCCACATGTGTTTATCAATTACAATGTGTGAGATGCTGTCATGATTGACTTGCATGACATTAGAATTTGATGCCAATATTAAATTGCCACGAGCACACAAACTGATGACTGAAGCTGATGCATTTATTGATTTAAAAGATACTGACTAAAATATTGAAATCCAATTTTTCTGAAATATATAAAATATGCATATAATATGTCAGCATATTAAAATTAAATCATCCTGATTTAAATGAAATGAATTAACCTAACGTAATAGTCATTTCAGGAACCCTCATCCTTTCCAATTTAAAACATGACTGTCATAATTTCTGTTTAACTCAATGAATAGTCTTGACATTTTCTATAAGTTACAATACATTTGGGATAAATCCACAAGCAAAGATCAGTATTGTTTCTTGATGTGAATATGAGTGTGCATTAATGCAAGATGTGTATCTGAAAATATTTATTATTAGCTTATCAAAGACAAAGAAAGTCTTTGTTGACAAATATTTAAAACATTTTAATGATTATAAACGTTTTTCATTGGCTCAGAAGAAATTCAGTTCACATCACTACATTCTATAAATGTTGACAAATGGCTTTGAGGGTGTGAGCTGTTGTAACAAATGTATCAAATGTGGCAACAATCTTAAACTTTGTTCATTAAAATAGTTACACACAACATTTCTTTTCCCAGATTTGCCTGATTGGTCCGCTGGTTTCACACCTTTATACGTTGACTGATTGGTTAGTTTACCCACACTCACACAACAAAGGAGATCACACTCACAAGTGAGATTGATTAGTCAGAACTTAAAGCCAACGAATAGAAATCTTACAGGCAGCGATTCTGACAAATCTTAGCCATGCCCTCAATGGCTCATACCAGACCCTTATCATGATTTGGGTCTGTGTCAGACATTATTGAATATCTATTGAGATTAAAAATCATCTTGGCAAGTGCAAGGATTCACCAGTGAAACCTGGAGTTCCAGCTTTCACCAGACCCCAGGTTCCAGTGCAACGACTAGTGTCTGAGTGACGTGCGGGAAAATATTTCACAGTTCACAGTTCACAGTTCATTTTTCAATTTTTTTTTCAGAAAATATGACTTTGCGTTACATTTTAATTAAAAAACATATGACGCAATGCTTCAATTCTTTTCAAATTTTCAGGGATTACTACCAGGGGATATATATATATTGCAACAAAAAATCCCAATGCAAAAAAAATAATTTAAAGGTGCAAAAAAAAATGTTGAAATTGGTCTTTGAAAAAAAACAAACCAATATTATATATTCTACAGTTAAAAATAATTATGAGAGCTGTTTCAATGGTGGTGTCCTTTATAGGGATTCATCTATAGGGTCCCTAGTATCTTCCAGAATTTTTCACTAATTGAGCAATTTTTTTAAGGGGTTGAATTAGGAGGTCAAACATTACAAAAAATGAAAAAAATCAGTTTTATTAAACCACGATTTTTTTTAAATGAGGGTCATTTCAATGTTGTTTTCCTTTTCAGGGAACCATCTATAGGGAACCAAGTACCTCCCTGAATTTTTCACTAATTGAGCAATTTTTTTAAGGGGTTGAATTAAGAGGTCAAACTTGGAAAAAAATGAAAAACTCTCATAATTTTAATGGTTTTTTGCACAACGATTTTTTTATATGAGGGTCATTTCAATGTTGTTTTCCTTTTTAGGGAACCATCTATAGGGTACCAAGTACCTCCCTGAATATTTCACTAATTGAGCAATTTTTTTAAGGGGTTGAATTAGGAGGTCAAACTTGGAAAAAATGAAAACTCTCATAAATTTAATGGTTTTTTACACCACGATTTATTTATATGAGGGTCATTTCAATGTTGTTTTCCATTTCAGGGAACCATCTATAGGATACCAAATACCTCCCTGAATTTTTCACTAATTGAGCAATTTTTTTAAGGGGTTGAATTAGGAGGTCAAACCTGGAAAAAAATGAAAAAAATCTGTTTTTTTGGACAACGATCTTTTTATATGAGGGTCATTTCAATGTTGTTTTCCTTTTCAGGGAACCATCTATAGGGTACCAAGTACCTCCCTGAATTTTTCACTAATTGAGCAATTTTTTTAAGGGGTTGAATTAAGAGGTCAAACTTGGAAAAAATGAAAAACTCTCATAATTTTAATGGTTTTTTGCACAACGATTTTTTTATATGAGGGTCATTTCAATGTTGTTTTCCTTTTCAGGGAACCATTTATAGGGTACGAAGTACATCTCTGAATTTTTCACTAATTGAGCAATTTTTTTAAGGGGTTGAATTAGGAGGTCAAACTTGGAAAAAAATGAAAAACTTTCATGATTTTAATGGAATTTTGCACAACGATTTTTTGATATGAGGGTCATTTCAATGTTATTTTCCTTTTCAGGGAACCATCTATCGGGTACCAAGTACCTCCCTGAATTTTTCACTAATTGAGTAATTTTTTTAAGGGGTTCAATTAGGAGGTCAAACCTGGAAACAAATGAAAAACTTTCATGATTTTAATGGATTTTTGCACAACAATTTTTTTATATGAGGGTCATTTCAATATGGTTTTCCTTTTCAGGGAACCATCTATCGGGTACCAAGTACCTCCCTGAATTTTTCACTAATTGAGCAATTTTTTTAAGGGTTTGAATTAGGAGGTCAAACTTGGAAAAAAATGTAAAATTTTCATGATTTAAATGATTTTTTGCACAATGATTTTTTGATATGAGGGTCATTTCAATATGGTTTTCCTTTTCAGGGAACCATCTATAGGGTATGAAGTACATCCCTGAATTTTTCACTAATTGAGCAATTTTTTTAAGGGGTTGAATTAGGAGGTCAAACCTGGAAAAAAATGAAAAACTTTCATGATTTTAATGGATTTTTGCACAACGATTTTTTGATATGAGGGTCATTTCAATATGGTTTTCCTTTTCAGGGAACCATCTATCGGGTACCAAGTACCTCCCTGAATTTTTCACTAATTGAGCAATTTTTTTAAGGGGTTGAATTAGGAGGTCAAACCTGGAAAAAAATGAAAAACTTTCATGATTTTAATGGATTTTTGCACAACGATTTTTTGATATGAGGGTCATTTCAATATTGTTTTCCTTTTCAGGGAACCATGTATAGGGTACCAAGTACCTCCCTGAATTTTTCACTAATTGAGCAATTTTTTTAAGGGGTTGAATTAGGAGGTCAAACCTGGAAAAAAATGAAAAAAATCTGTTTTTTTGGACAACAATTTTTTTATATGAGGGTCATTTCAATATGGTTTTCCTTTTCAGGGAACCATCTATCGGGTACCAAGTACCTCCCTGAATTTTTCACTAATTGAGCAATTTTTTTAAGGGGTTGAATTAGGAGGTCAAACTTGGAAAAAAATGAAAAATTCTCATGATTTTAATGGATTTTTGCACAACGATTTTTTTATATGAGGGTCATTTCAATGTTGTTTTCCTTTTCAGGGAACCATGTATAGGGTACCAAGTACATTTGAACATAGTTGGTTCAATATTATATCCTGCAAGTCTTATATGTTTTATTTTCATTTAACCAGATTGGCTAAATTTGAGGTTGAGGTTGTAGTTTCCACACAATGTAATATGATTTGAGTTTTTTAAATTTGATATTTGGACCATTTTATGGGATGGTTGATAAATATATAGTGATATATATCCTGAAATGTTTAAAGTTATGCATATTATTGTATTGTTGCTACGATTGGAACACAAAATTGTAAATTAGTGCCTCGGGTTGTGAGTGTCTATGTTCCTAATGATATATATTACTCAATACTTTAGTGAAATGTTCATCAATGCTCATATGAACTCCTACAATATTGCTGAGAGCAAATATTGTAAAGGATGGTCTTTAAACTCACAGACTTCAAAACGGGCTGTTCAGTGTCAAATATTTTTAATTGCATTTGAACATAGTTGGTTCAATTTTATATCCTGCAAGTCTTATATGTTTTATTTTCATTTAACCAGATTGGCTAAATTTGAGGTTGAGGTTGTAGTTTCCACACAATGTAATATGATTTGAGTTTTTTAAATTTGATATTTGGACCATTTTATGGGATGGTTGATAAATATATAGTGATATATATCCTGAAATGTTTAAAGTTATGCATATTATTGTATTGTTGCTACGATTGGAACACAAAATTGTAAATTAGTGCCTCGGGTTGTGAGTGTCTATGTTCCTAATGATATATATTACTCAATACTTTAGTGAAATGTTCATCAATGCTCATATGAACTCCTACAATATTGCTGAGAGCAAATATTGTAAAGGATGGTCTTTAAACTCACAGACTTCAAAACAGGGGCTGTTCAGTGTCAAATATTTTTAATTGCATTTGAACATAGTTGGTTCAATTTTATATCCTGCAAGTCTTATATGTTTTATTTTCATTTAACCAGATTGGCTAAATTTGAGGTTGAGGTTGTAGTTTCCACACAATGTAATATAATTTGAGTTTTTTAAATTTGATATTTGGACCATTTTATGGGATGGTTGATAGTGATATATATCCTGAAATGTTTAAAGTTATTCATATCATAGATTCTGCACTGTCTGTCTGTTCGTCAAATTTATTCTCCTCATAAACAGGGTAAATCTGGGCAAGATATCATATTTTCAGAGGAACAATTCTAACTATTTTCAAGAAGGCTGAAATCTTTTTTTCATTTCTGTTTGGCTTTTAAAACAAAATGTCACTCAATTTTCAAGGACACCGCCATGTTGAATAACATCGCAGATGAGAATTAAGATACCAATGAGAGTTCAACATGATTTAAATACATAGCATCCATTTTGATGGGTTGAAATTATCATCTGCTTAAGTGGGTTATAGGCTCTATTCCATCTTTAGTAAAGCAATTTGCAGGCATTTCCACACACATTTTAAATAAACAATGGTCAGGGTCACTCTGAGGTCATTTTGGTGTATGGTATTAGTATAAACCAAGATTATTCAAGTCACAAAATGTAATTTTGCCTGTTTTGGTTCATCAGCAGCCTTTGGGAATGTTATGTATAGCACTAATTTTATTTTTGTGATGTTCTATTCTATTATTTTCTGTGTTACCCTGAAATGGTTCCAAATCATCTTAAATTTTTAACATTAATATGTACATTGCTATAACCTATTTTTAAGGATTTCAAGATTTTGTACTCTTGCCCTGATAATCACCTTGAATCAACAGTGTTCTATAACAGTGCCTCACTGGAAATTCTGATAGAACTTTGTTTCATTTCTATGTTATAATTTAGGAATTTACAAATTGTATATTACTAGTCACAAGCACTTTGATGTTAATAATTGCATCATTGCTTTATATTTATATAGTGTTTTCAAAGCGATTGCATGGATCATATTTAACTGAGTTTAGACAAAAATACTCAATGTGTCAGTCTAACATCTTATTCTATAAAACAAAACATAATGATTTTTATGTCAATATTTATCGTTTCACCAAAAAATATTACTAGTCGATATTTCATTTTTGGTATTTGTGTATTTGGTAAAAAATTCAGATGTATTTGAATAAAGCTTATACATCACCATTATTATCATCAACATACTTATTATTTTACTTTATGCTCTTTAGATTCTTTTAAGCATGTTTTATTGAAAGGCACACTACACTCAATTTGTAATCTCAATTTGTAATCTCTATTTGTAATCTACCATCACAAATATAGAAGATTTTAAAACTATACTTTGTTTCCAATATTTGGACTCTTACTTCAAAACATTTTAGAAAATGGATTTGTGCAATAAATCATTAAAATTTTCATTGTTTAAAATGTTTGACCTCCTAATTCAACCCCTTAAAATTGCTCAATTAGTGAAAAATTAAGGGAGGTACTTGGTACCCGATAGATGGTTCCCTGAAGAGGAAAACAACATTGAAATGACCCTCATATAAAAAAATCGTTGTGCAAAAAACCATTAAAATCATGAGAATTTTTCATTTTTTTCCAAGTTTGACCTCCTAAAAAAATTGCTCAATTAGTGAAAAATTCAGGGAGGTACTTGGTACCCTATAGATGGTTCCCTGAAAAGGAAAACAACATTGAAATGACCCTCATATCAAAAAAATGTTGTGCAAATTTCAATTAAAATCATGAGAATTTTTCATTTTTTCCAAGTTTGACCTCCTAATTCAACCCCTTAAAAACATTGCTCAATTAGTGAAAAATTCAGGGATGTACTTGGTACCCTATAGATGGTTCCCTGAAAAGGAAAACAACATTGAAATGACCCTCATATCAAAAAATCGTTGTGCAAAATTCCATTAAGATCAGGAGAATTTTCATTTTTTTCCAAGTTTGACCTCCTAATTCAACCCCTTAAAAAAATTGCTTAATTAGTGAAAAATTCAGGGAGGTACTTGGTACCCTATAGATGGTTCCCTGAAAAGGAAAACAACATTGAAATGACCCTCATATCATAAAAAATGTTGTGCAAATTTCAATTAAAATCATGAGAATTTTTCATTTTTTTCCAAGTTTGACCTCCTAATTCAACCCCTTAAAAACATTGCTCAATTAGTGAAAAATTCAGGGAGGTACTTGGTACCCGATAGATGGTTCCCTGAAAAGGAAAACCATATTGAAATGACCCTCATATAAAAAAAATCGTTGTGCAAAATTCCATTAAAATCATGAGAATTTTTCATTTTTTTCCAAGTTTGACCTCCTAATTCAACCCCTTAAAAAAATTGCTCAATTAGTGAAAAATTCAGGGAGGTACTTGGTACCCTTGAGATGGTTCCCTGAAAAGAAAAACAACATTGAAATGACCCTCATATAAAAAAATTGTTGTGCAAAAATCCATTAAAATCATGCGATTTTTTCATTTTTTTCCAAGTTTGACCTCCTAATTTAACCCCTTAAAAAAATTGCTCAATTAGTGAAAAATTCAGGGAGGTACTTGGTACCCTATTGATGGTTCCCTGAAAAGGAAAACAACATTGAAATGACCCTCATATCAAAAAATCGTTGTGCAAAAATCCATTAAAATCATGAGAATTTTTCATTGTTTTCCAAGTTTGACCTCCTAATTCAACCCCTTAAAAAAATTGCTCAATTAGTGAAAAATTCAGGGAGGTACTTGGTACCCTATAGATGGTTCCCTGAAAAGGAAAACCATATTGAAATGACCCTCATATCAAAAACTCATTGTGCAAAAAATCATTTAAATCATGAAAATTTTCATTTTTTTCCAGGTTTGACCTCCTAATTCAACCCCTTAAAATAATTGCTCAATTAGTGAAAAACTCAGGGAGGTACTTGGTACCCGATAGATGGTTCCCTGAAAAGGAAAACCATATTGAAATGACCCTCATATATAAAAATCGTTGTCCAAAAAAACAGATTTTTTTCATTTTTTTCCATGTTTGACCTCCTAATTCAACCCCTTAAAAAAATTGCTCAATTAGTGAAAAATTCAGGGAGGTACTTGGAACCCGATAGATGGTTCCCTGAAAAGGAAAACCATATTGAAATGACCCTCATATCAAAAAATCGTTGTGCAAAATTCCATTAAAATCATGAGAATTTTTCATTTTTTTCCAAGTTTGACCTCCTAATTCAACCCCTTAAAAGAATTGCTCAATTAGTGAAAAATTCAGGGAGGTTCCCTGAAAAGGAAAACAACATTGAAATGACCCTCATATCAAAAAATCGTTGTGCAAATTTCGATTAAAATCATGAGAATTTTTCACTTTTTTCTAAGTTTGACCTCCTAATTCAACCCCTTAAAAAAATTGCTCAATTAGTGAAAAATTCAGGGAGGTACTTGGTACCCTTTAGATGGTTCCCTGAAAAGGAAAACCACATTGAAATGACCCTCATATTAAAAAATCGTTGTGCAAAAATCCATTAAAATCATGAGAATTTTTCATTGTTTTCCAAGTTTGACCTCCTAATTCAACCCCTTAAAAAAATTGCTCAATTAGTGAAAAATTCAGGGAGGTACTTGGAACCTGATAGATGGTTCCCTGAAAAGGAAAACCATATTGAAATGACCCTCATATATAAAAATCGTTGTGCAAAAAATCATTAAAATCATGAGAATTTTTCATTTTTTTCCAAGTTTGACCTCCTAATTCAACCCCTTAAAAAATTGCTCAATTAGTAAAAAATTCAGGGAGGTACTTGGTACCCGATAGATGGTTTCCTGAAAAGGAAAACAACATTGAAATGACCCTCATATAAAAAAATCGTTGTCCAAAAAAACAGATTTTTTTCATTTTTTTCCTGGTTTGACCTCCTAATTCAACCCCTTAAAAAAATTGCTCAATTAGTGAAAAATTCAGGGAGGTACTTGGTACCCTATAGATGGTTCCCTAAAAAGGAAAACAACATTGAAATGACCCTCATATAAAAAAATCGTTGTGCAAAAAACCATTAAAATCATGAGAATTTTTCATTTTTTTCCAAGTTTGACCTCCTAAAAAAATTGCTCAATTAGTGAAAAATTCAGGGAGGTACTTGGTACCCTATAGATGGTTCCCTGAAAAGGAAAACAACATTGAAATGACCCTCATATAAAAAAAATGTTGTGCAAATTTCAATTAAAATCATGAGAATTTTTCATTTTTTTCCAAGTTTGACCTCCTAATTCAACCCCTTAAAAACATTGCTCAATTAGTGAAAAATTCAGGGATGTACTTGGTACCCTATAGATGGTTCCCTGAAAAGGAAAACAACATTGAAATGACCCTCATATCAAAAAATCGTTGTGCAAAATTCCATTAAGATCAGGAGAATTTTCATTTTTTTCCAAGTTTGACCTCCTAATTCAACCCCTTAAAAAATTGCTCAATTAGTGAAAAATTCAGGGAGGTACTTGGTACCCTATAGATGGTTCCCTGAAAAGGAAAACAACATTGAAATGACCCTCATATCAAAAAATCGTTGTGCAAAATTCCATTAAGATCAGGAGAATTTTCATTTTGTTCCAAGTTTGACCTCCTAATTCAACCCCTTAAAAACATTGCTTAATTAGTGAAAAATTCAGGGAGGTACCTGGTACCCGATAGATGGTTCCCTGAAAAGGAAAACAACATTGAAATGACCCTCATATAAAAAAAATGTTGTGAAAATGTTGTGAAAATTCAGGGAGGTACTTGGTACCCGATAGATGGTTCCCTGAAAAGGAAAACCATATTGAAATGACCCTCATATAAAAAAATCGTTGTGCAAAATTCCATTAAAATCATGAGAATTTTTCATTTTTTTCCAAGTTTGACCTCCTAATTCAACCCCTTAAAAAAATTGTTAAATTAGTGAAAAATTCAGGGAGGTACTTGGTACCCTATAGATGGTTCCCTGAAAAGGAAAACCATATTGAAATGACCCTCATATCAAAAAATCATTGTGCAAAAAATCATTTAAATCATGAAAATTTTCATTTTTTTCCAGGTTTGACCTCCTAATTCAACCCCTTAAAATAATTGCTCAATTAGTGAAAAACTCAGGGAGGTACTTGGTACCCGATAGATGGTTCCCTGAAAAGGAAAACCATATTGAAATGACCCTCATATATAAAAATCGTTGTCCAAAAAAACAGATTTTTTTCATTTTTTTCCATGTTTGACCTCCTAATTCAACCCCTTAAAAAAATTGCTCAATTAGTGAAAAATTCAGGGAGGTACTTGGAACCCGATAGATGGTTCCCTGAAAAGGAAAACCATATTGAAATGACCCTCATATCAAAAAATCGTTGTGCAAAATTCCATTAAAATCATGAGAATTTTTCATTTTTTTCCAAGTTTGACCTCCTAATTCAACCCCTTAAAAAAATTGCTCAATTAGTGAAAAATTCAGGGAGGTACTTGGTACCCTTGAGATGGTTCCCTGAAAAGAAAAACAACATTGAAATGACCCTCATATAAAAAAATTGTTGTGCAAAAATCCATTAAAATCATGCGATTTTTTCATTTTTTTCCAAGTTTGACCTCCTAATTTAACCCCTTAAAAAAATTGCTCAATTAGTGAAAAATTCAGGGAGGTACTTGGTACCCTATTGATGGTTCCCTGAAAAGGAAAACAACATTGAAATGACCCTCATATAAAAAAATCGTTGTGCAAAAATCCATTAAAATCATGAGAATTTTTCATTGTTTTCCAAGTTTGACCTCCTAATTCAACCCCTTAAAAAAATTGCTAAATTAGTGAAAAATTCAGGGAGGTACTTGGTACCCTATAGATGGTTCCCTGAAAAGGAAAACCATATTGAAATGACCCTCATATCAAAAACTCATTGTGCAAAAAATCATTTAAATCATGAAAATTTTCATTTTTTTCCAGGTTTGACCTCCTAATTCAACCCCTTAAAATAATTGCTCAATTAGTGAAAAACTCAGGGAGGTACTTGGTACCCGATAGATGGTTCCCTGAAAAGGAAAACCATATTGAAATGACCCTCATATATAAAAATCGTTGTCCAAAAAAACAGATTTTTTTCATTTTTTTCCATGTTTGACCTCCTAATTCAACCCCTTAAAAAAATTGCTCAATTAGTGAAAAATTCAGGGAGGTACTTGGAACCCGATAGATGGTTCCCTGAAAAGGAAAACCATATTGAAATGACCCTCATATCAAAAAATCGTTGTGCAAAATTCCATTAAAATCATGAGAATTTTTCATTTTTTTTCAAGTTTGACCTCCTAATTCAACCCCTTAAAATAATTGCTCAATTAGTGAAAAATTCAGGGAGGTTCCCTGAAAAGGAAAACAACATTGAAATGACCCTCATATCAAAAAATCGTTGTGCAAATTTCGATTAAAATCATGAGAACTTTTCACTTTTTTCTAAGTTTGACCTCCTAATTCAACCCCTTAAAAAAATTGCTCAATTAGTGAAAAATTCAGGGAGGTACTTGGTACCCTTTAGATGGTTCCCTGAAAAGGAAAACCACATTGAAATGACCCTCATATTAAAAAATCGTTGTGCAAAAATCCATTAAAATCATGAGAATTTTTCATTGTTTTCCAAGTTTGACCTCCTAATTCAACCCCTTAAAAAAATTGCTCAATTAGTGAAAAATTCAGGGAGGTACTTGGAACCTGATAGATGGTTCCCTGAAAAGGAAAACCATATTGAAATGACCCTCATATATAAAAATCGTTGTGCAAAAAATCATTAAAATCATGAGAATTTTTCATTTTTTTCCAAGTTTGACCTCCTAATTCAACCCCTTAAAAAATTGCTCAATTAGTAAAAAATTCAGGGAGGTACTTGGTACCCGATAGATGGTTTCCTGAAAAGGAAAACAACATTGAAATGACCCTCATATAAAAAAATCGTTGTCCAAAAAAACAGATTTTTTTCATTTTTTTCCTGGTTTGACCTCCTAATTCAACCCCTTAAAAAAATTGCTCAATTAGTGAAAAATTCAGGGAGGTACTTGGTACCCTATAGATGGTTCCCTGAAAAGGAAAACAACATTGAAATGACCCTCATATAAAAAAAATGTTGTGCAAATTTCAATTAAAATCATGAGAATTTTTCATTTTTTTCCAAGTTTGACCTCCTAATTCAACCCCTTAAAAACATTGCTCAATTAGTGAAAAATTCAGGGATGTACTTGGTACCCTATAGATGGTTCCCTGAAAAGGAAAACAACATTGAAATGACCCTCATATCAAAAAATCGTTGTGCAAAATTCCATTAAGATCAGGAGAATTTTCATTTTTTTCCAAGTTTGACCTCCTAATTCAACCCCTTAAAAAATTGCTCAATTAGTGAAAAATTCAGGGAGGTACTTGGTACCCTATAGATGGTTCCCTGAAAAGGAAAACAACATTGAAATGACCCTCATATCAAAAAATCGTTGTGCAAAATTCCATTAAGATCAGGAGAATTTTCATTTTGTTCCAAGTTTGACCTCCTAATTCAACCCCTTAAAAACATTGCTTAATTAGTGAAAAATTCAGGGAGGTACCTGGTACCCGATAGATGGTTCCCTGAAAAGGAAAACAACATTGAAATGACCCTCATATAAAAAAAATATTGTGAAAATGTTGTGAAAATTCAGGGAGGTACTTGGTACCCGATAGATGGTTCCCTGAAAAGGAAAACCATATTGAAATGACCCTCATATAAAAAAATCGTTGTGCAAAATTCCATTAAAATCATGAGAATTTTTCATTTTTTTCCAAGTTTGACCTCCTAATTCAACCCCTTAAAAAAATTGTTAAATTAGTGAAAAATTCAGGGAGGTACTTGGTACCCTATAGATGGTTCCCTGAAAAGGAAAACCATATTGAAATGACCCTCATATCAAAAAATCATTGTGCAAAAAATCATTTAAATCATGAAAATTTTCATTTTTTTCCAGGTTTGACCTCCTAATTCAACCCCTTAAAATAATTGCTCAATTAGTGAAAAACTCAGGGAGGTACTTGGTACCCGATAGATGGTTCCCTGAAAAGGAAAACCATATTGAAATGACCCTCATATATAAAAATCGTTGTCCAAAAAAACAGATTTTTTTCATTTTTTTCCATGTTTGACCTCCTAATTCAACCCCTTAAAATAATTGCTCAATTAGTGAAAAATTCAGGGAGGTACTTGGTACCCTTTAGATGGTTCCCTGAAAAGGAAAACCACATTGAAATGACCCTCATATTAAAAAATCGTTGTGCAAAAATCCATTAAAATCATGAGAATTTTTCATTGTTTTCCAAGTTTGACCTCCTAATTCAACCCCTTAAAAAAATTGCTCAATTAGTGAAAAATTCAGGGAGGTACTTGGAACCTGATAGATGGTTCCCTGAAAAGGAAAACCATATTGAAATGACCCTCATATATAAAAATCGTTGTGCAAAAAATCATTAAAATCATGAGAATTTTTCATTTTTTTCCAAGTTTGACCTCCTAATTCAACCCCTTAAAAAATTGCTCAATTAGTAAAAAATTCAGGGAGGTACTTGGTACCCGATAGATGGTTTCCTGAAAAGGAAAACAACATTGAAATGACCCTCATATAAAAAAATCGTTGTCCAAAAAAACAGATTTTTTTCATTTTTTTCCTGGTTTGACCTCCTAATTCAACCCCTTAAAAAAATTGCTCAATTAGTGAAAAATTCAGGGAGGTACTTGGTACCCTATAGATGGTTCCCTAAAAAGGAAAACAACATTGAAATGACCCTCATATAAAAAAATCGTTGTGCAAAAAACCATTAAAATCATGAGAATTTTTCATTTTTTTCCAAGTTTGACCTCCTAAAAAAATTGCTCAATTAGTGAAAAATTCAGGGAGGTACTTGGTACCCTATAGATGGTTCCCTGAAAAGGAAAACAACATTGAAATGACCCTCATATAAAAAAAATGTTGTGCAAATTTCAATTAAAATCATGAGAATTTTTCATTTTTTTCCAAGTTTGACCTCCTAATTCAACCCCTTAAAAACATTGCTCAATTAGTGAAAAATTCAGGGATGTACTTGGTACCCTATAGATGGTTCCCTGAAAAGGAAAACAACATTGAAATGACCCTCATATCAAAAAATCGTTGTGCAAAATTCCATTAAGATCAGGAGAATTTTCATTTTTTTCCAAGTTTGACCTCCTAATTCAACCCCTTAAAAAATTGCTCAATTAGTGAAAAATTCAGGGAGGTACTTGGTACCCTATAGATGGTTCCCTGAAAAGGAAAACAACATTGAAATGACCCTCATATCAAAAAATCGTTGTGCAAAATTCCATTAAGATCAGGAGAATTTTCATTTTGTTCCAAGTTTGACCTCCTAATTCAACCCCTTAAAAACATTGCTTAATTAGTGAAAAATTCAGGGAGGTACCTGGTACCCGATAGATGGTTCCCTGAAAAGGAAAACAACATTGAAATGACCCTCATATAAAAAAAATGTTGTGAAAATGTTGTGAAAATTCAGGGAGGTACTTGGTACCCGATAGATGGTTCCCTGAAAAGGAAAACCATATTGAAATGACCCTCATATAAAAAAATCGTTGTGCAAAATTCGATTAAAATCATGAGAATTTTTCATTTTTTTCCAAGTTTGACCTCCTAATTCAACCCCTTAAAAAAATTGTTAAATTAGTGAAAAATTCAGGGAGGTACTTGGTACCCTATAGATGGTTCCCTGAAAAGGAAAACCATATTGAAATGACCCTCATATCAAAAAATCATTGTGCAAAAAATCATTTAAATCATGAAAATTTTCATTTTTTTCCAGGTTTGACCTCCTAATTCAACCCCTTAAAATAATTGCTCAATTAGTGAAAAACTCAGGGAGGTACTTGGTACCCGATAGATGGTTCCCTGAAAAGGAAAACCATATTGAAATGACCCTCATATATAAAAATCGTTGTCCAAAAAAACAGATTTTTTTCATTTTTTTCCATGTTTGACCTCCTAATTCAACCCCTTAAAAAAATTGCTCAATTAGTGAAAAATTCAGGGAGGTACTTGGAACCCGATAGATGGTTCCCTGAAAAGGAAAACCATATTGAAATGACCCTCATATCAAAAAATCGTTGTGCAAAATTCCATTAAAATCATGAGAATTTTTCATTTTTTTCCAAGTTTGACCTCCTAATTCAACCCCTTAAAAAAATTGCTCAATTAGTGAAAAATTCAGGGAGGTACTTGGTACCCTTGAGATGGTTCCCTGAAAAGAAAAACAACATTGAAATGACCCTCATATAAAAAAATTGTTGTGCAAAAATCCATTAAAATCATGCGATTTTTTCATTTTTTTCCAAGTTTGACCTCCTAATTTAACCCCTTAAAAAAATTGCTCAATTAGTGAAAAATTCAGGGAGGTACTTGGTACCCTATTGATGGTTCCCTGAAAAGGAAAACAACATTGAAATGACCCTCATATAAAAAAATCGTTGTGCAAAAATCCATTAAAATCATGAGAATTTTTCATTGTTTTCCAAGTTTGACCTCCTAATTCAACCCCTTAAAAAAATTGCTAAATTAGTGAAAAATTCAGGGAGGTACTTGGTACCCTATAGATGGTTCCCTGAAAAGGAAAACCATATTGAAATGACCCTCATATCAAAAACTCATTGTGCAAAAAATCATTTAAATCATGAAAATTTTCATTTTTTTCCAGGTTTGACCTCCTAATTCAACCCCTTAAAATAATTGCTCAATTAGTGAAAAACTCAGGGAGGTACTTGGTACCCGATAGATGGTTCCCTGAAAAGGAAAACCATATTGAAATGACCCTCATATATAAAAATCGTTGTCCAAAAAAACAGATTTTTTTCATTTTTTTCCATGTTTGACCTCCTAATTCAACCCCTTAAAAAAATTGCTCAATTAGTGAAAAATTCAGGGAGGTACTTGGAACCCGATAGATGGTTCCCTGAAAAGGAAAACCATATTGAAATGACCCTCATATCAAAAAATCGTTGTGCAAAATTCCATTAAAATCATGAGAATTTTTCATTTTTTTTCAAGTTTGACCTCCTAATTCAACCCCTTAAAATAATTGCTCAATTAGTGAAAAATTCAGGGAGGTTCCCTGAAAAGGAAAACAACATTGAAATGACCCTCATATCAAAAAATCGTTGTGCAAATTTCGATTAAAATCATGAGAACTTTTCACTTTTTTCTAAGTTTGACCTCCTAATTCAACCCCTTAAAAAAATTGCTCAATTAGTGAAAAATTCAGGGAGGTACTTGGTACCCTTTAGATGGTTCCCTGAAAAGGAAAACCACATTGAAATGACCCTCATATTAAAAAATCGTTGTGCAAAAATCCATTAAAATCATGAGAATTTTTCATTGTTTTCCAAGTTTGACCTCCTAATTCAACCCCTTAAAAAAATTGCTCAATTAGTGAAAAATTCAGGGAGGTACTTGGAACCTGATAGATGGTTCCCTGAAAAGGAAAACCATATTGAAATGACCCTCATATATAAAAATCGTTGTGCAAAAAATCATTAAAATCATGAGAATTTTTCATTTTTTTCCAAGTTTGACCTCCTAATTCAACCCCTTAAAAAATTGCTCAATTAGTAAAAAATTCAGGGAGGTACTTGGTACCCGATAGATGGTTTCCTGAAAAGGAAAACAACATTGAAATGACCCTCATATAAAAAAATCGTTGTCCAAAAAAACAGATTTTTTTCATTTTTTTCCTGGTTTGACCTCCTAATTCAACCCCTTAAAAAAATTGCTCAATTAGTGAAAAATTCAGGGAGGTACTTGGTACCCTATAGATGGTTCCCTGAAAAGGAAAACAACATTGAAATGACCCTCATATAAAAAAAATGTTGTGCAAATTTCAATTAAAATCATGAGAATTTTTCATTTTTTTCCAAGTTTGACCTCCTAATTCAACCCCTTAAAAACATTGCTCAATTAGTGAAAAATTCAGGGATGTACTTGGTACCCTATAGATGGTTCCCTGAAAAGGAAAACAACATTGAAATGACCCTCATATCAAAAAATCGTTGTGCAAAATTCCATTAAGATCAGGAGAATTTTCATTTTTTTCCAAGTTTGACCTCCTAATTCAACCCCTTAAAAAATTGCTCAATTAGTGAAAAATTCAGGGAGGTACTTGGTACCCTATAGATGGTTCCCTGAAAAGGAAAACAACATTGAAATGACCCTCATATCAAAAAATCGTTGTGCAAAATTCCATTAAGATCAGGAGAATTTTCATTTTGTTCCAAGTTTGACCTCCTAATTCAACCCCTTAAAAACATTGCTTAATTAGTGAAAAATTCAGGGAGGTACCTGGTACCCGATAGATGGTTCCCTGAAAAGGAAAACAACATTGAAATGACCCTCATATAAAAAAAATATTGTGAAAATGTTGTGAAAATTCAGGGAGGTACTTGGTACCCGATAGATGGTTCCCTGAAAAGGAAAACCATATTGAAATGACCCTCATATAAAAAAATCGTTGTGCAAAATTCCATTAAAATCATGAGAATTTTTCATTTTTTTCCAAGTTTGACCTCCTAATTCAACCCCTTAAAAAAATTGTTAAATTAGTGAAAAATTCAGGGAGGTACTTGGTACCCTATAGATGGTTCCCTGAAAAGGAAAACCATATTGAAATGACCCTCATATCAAAAAATCATTGTGCAAAAAATCATTTAAATCATGAAAATTTTCATTTTTTTCCAGGTTTGACCTCCTAATTCAACCCCTTAAAATAATTGCTCAATTAGTGAAAAACTCAGGGAGGTACTTGGTACCCGATAGATGGTTCCCTGAAAAGGAAAACCATATTGAAATGACCCTCATATATAAAAATCGTTGTCCAAAAAAACAGATTTTTTTCATTTTTTTCCATGTTTGACCTCCTAATTCAACCCCTTAAAAAAATTGCTCAATTAGTGAAAAATTCAGGGAGGTACTTGGAACCCGATAGATGGTTCCCTGAAAAGGAAAACCATATTGAAATGACCCTCATATCAAAAAATCGTTGTGCAAAATTCCATTAAAATCATGAGAATTTTTCATTTTTTTCCAAGTTTGACCTCCTAATTCAACCCCTTAAAAAAATTGCTCAATTAGTGAAAAATTCAGGGAGGTACTTGGTACCCTTGAGATGGTTCCCTGAAAAGAAAAACAACATTGAAATGACCCTCATATAAAAAAATTGTTGTGCAAAAATCCATTAAAATCATGCGATTTTTTCATTTTTTTCCAAGTTTGACCTCCTAATTTAACCCCTTAAAAAAATTGCTCAATTAGTGAAAAATTCAGGGAGGTACTTGGTACCCTATTGATGGTTCCCTGAAAAGGAAAACAACATTGAAATGACCCTCATATAAAAAAATCGTTGTGCAAAAATCCATTAAAATCATGAGAATTTTTCATTGTTTTCCAAGTTTGACCTCCTAATTCAACCCCTTAAAAAAATTGCTAAATTAGTGAAAAATTCAGGGAGGTACTTGGTACCCTATAGATGGTTCCCTGAAAAGGAAAACCATATTGAAATGACCCTCATATCAAAAACTCATTGTGCAAAAAATCATTTAAATCATGAAAATTTTCATTTTTTTCCAGGTTTGACCTCCTAATTCAACCCCTTAAAATAATTGCTCAATTAGTGAAAAACTCAGGGAGGTACTTGGTACCCGATAGATGGTTCCCTGAAAAGGAAAACCATATTGAAATGACCCTCATATATAAAAATCGTTGTCCAAAAAAACAGATTTTTTTCATTTTTTTCCATGTTTGACCTCCTAATTCAACCCCTTAAAAAAATTGCTCAATTAGTGAAAAATTCAGGGAGGTACTTGGAACCCGATAGATGGTTCCCTGAAAAGGAAAACCATATTGAAATGACCCTCATATCAAAAAATCGTTGTGCAAAATTCCATTAAAATCATGAGAATTTTTCATTTTTTTTCAAGTTTGACCTCCTAATTCAACCCCTTAAAATAATTGCTCAATTAGTGAAAAATTCAGGGAGGTTCCCTGAAAAGGAAAACAACATTGAAATGACCCTCATATCAAAAAATCGTTGTGCAAATTTCGATTAAAATCATGAGAACTTTTCACTTTTTTCTAAGTTTGACCTCCTAATTCAACCCCTTAAAAAAATTGCTCAATTAGTGAAAAATTCAGGGAGGTACTTGGTACCCTTTAGATGGTTCCCTGAAAAGGAAAACCACATTGAAATGACCCTCATATTAAAAAATCGTTGTGCAAAAATCCATTAAAATCATGAGAATTTTTCATTGTTTTCCAAGTTTGACCTCCTAATTCAACCCCTTAAAAAAATTGCTCAATTAGTGAAAAATTCAGGGAGGTACTTGGTACCTGATAGATGGTTCCCTGAAAAGGAAAACCATATTGAAATGACCCTCATATATAAAAATCGTTGTGCAAAAAATCATTAAAATCATGAGAATTTTTCATTTTTTTCCAAGTTTGACCTCCTAATTCAACCCCTTAAAAAATTGCTCAATTAGTAAAAAATTCAGGGAGGTACTTGGTACCCGATAGATGGTTTCCTGAAAAGGAAAACAACATTGAAATGACCCTCATATAAAAAAATCGTTGTCCAAAAAAACAGATTTTTTTCATTTTTTTCCTGGTTTGACCTCCTAATTCAACCCCTTAAAAAAATTGCTCAATTAGTGAAAAATTCAGGGAGGTACTTGGTACCCTATAGATGGTTCCCTAAAAAGGAAAACTACATTGAAATGACCCTCATATAAAAAAATCGTTGTGCAAAAAACCATTAAAATCATGAGAATTTTTCATTTTTTTCCAAGTTTGACCTCCTAAAAAAATTGCTCAATTAGTGAAAAATTCAGGGAGGTACTTGGTACCCTATAGATGGTTCCCTGAAAAGGAAAACAACATTGAAATGACCCTCATATAAAAAAAATGTTGTGCAAATTTCAATTAAAATCATGAGAATTTTTCATTTTTTTCCAAGTTTGACCTCCTAATTCAACCCCTTAAAAACATTGCTCAATTAGTGAAAAATTCAGGGATGTACTTGGTACCCTATAGATGGTTCCCTGAAAAGGAAAACAACATTGAAATGACCCTCATATCAAAAAATCGTTGTGCAAAATTCCATTAAGATCAGGAGAATTTTCATTTTTTTCCAAGTTTGACCTCCTAATTCAACCCCTTAAAAAAATTGCTCAATTAGTGAAAAATTCAGGGAGGTACTTGGTACCCTATAGATGGTTCCCTGAAAAGGAAAACAACATTGAAATGACCCTCATATCAAAAAATCGTTGTGCAAAATTCCATTAAGATCAGGAGAATTTTCATTTTTTTCCAAGTTTGACCTCCTAATTCAACCCCTTAAAAACATTGCTTAATTAGTGAAAAATTCAGGGAGGTACCTGGTACCCGATAGATGGTTCCCTGAAAAGGAAAACAACATTGAAATGACCCTCATATAAAAAAAATGTTGTGAAAATGTTGTGAAAATTCAGGGAGGTACTTGGTACCCGATAGATGGTTCCCTGAAAAGGAAAACCATATTGAAATGACCCTCATATAAAAAAATCGTTGTGCAAAATTCCATTAAAATCATGAGAATTTTTCATTTTTTTCCAAGTTTGACCTCCTAATTCAACCCCTTAAAAAAATTGCTAAATTAGTGAAAAATTCAGGGAGGTACTTGGTACCCTATAGATGGTTCCCTGAAAAGGAAAACCATATTGAAATGACCCTCATATCAAAAAATCATTGTGCAAAAAATCATTTAAATCATGAAAATTTTCATTTTTTTCCAGGTTTGACCTCCTAATTCAACCCCTTAAAATAATTGCTCAATTAGTGAAAAACTCAGGGAGGTACTTGGTACCCGATAGATGGTTCCCTGAAAAGGAAAACCATATTGAAATGACCCTCATATATAAAAATCGTTGTCCAAAAAAACAGATTTTTTTCATTTTTTTCCATGTTTGACCTCCTAATTCAACCCCTTAAAAAAATTGCTCAATTAGTGAAAAATTCAGGGAGGTACTTGGAACCCGATAGATGGTTCCCTGAAAAGGAAAACCATATTGAAATGACCCTCATATCAAAAAATCGTTGTGCAAAATTCCATTAAAATCATGAGAATTTTTCACTTTTTTCTAAGTTTGACCTCCTAATTCAACCCCTTAAAAAAATTGCTCAATTAGTGAAAAATTCAGGGAGGTACTTGGTACCCTTTAGATGGTTCCCTGAAAAGGAAAACCACATTGAAATGACCCTCATATTAAAAAATCGTTTCCAAGTTTGACCTCCTAATTCAACCCCTTAAAAAAATTGCTCAATTAGTGAAAAATTCAGGGAGGTACTTGGTACCT
This sequence comes from Amphiduros pacificus, assembly GCA_949316495.1. Taxonomy (NCBI): domain Eukaryota; kingdom Metazoa; phylum Annelida; class Polychaeta; order Phyllodocida; family Hesionidae; genus Amphiduros; species Amphiduros pacificus. Next base: position 33,388,012 of record OX439006.1, on the reverse strand, counting down.
GATAGATGGTTCCCTGAAAAGGAAAACCATATTGAAATGACCCTCATATATAAAAATCGTTGTGCAAAAAATCATTAAAATCATGAGAATTTTTCATTTTTTTCCAAGTTTGACCTCCTAATTCAACCCCTTAAAAAATTGCTCAATTAGTAAAAAATTCAGGAAGGTACTTGGTACCCGATAGATGGTTTCCTGAAAAGGAAAACAACATTGAAATGGCCCTCATATAAAAAAATCGTTGTCCAAAAAAACAGATTTTTTTCATTTTTTTCCAGGTTTGACCTCCTAATTCAACCCCTTAAAAAAATTGCTCAATTAGTGAAAAATTCAGGGAGGTACTTGGTACCCTATAGATGGTTCCCTAAAAAGGAAAACTACATTGAAATGACCCTCATATAAAAAAATCGTTGTGCAAAAAACCATTAAAATTATGAGAGTTTTTCATTTTTTTCCAAGTTTGACCTCTTAATTCAACCCCTTAAAAAAATTGCTCAATTAGTGAAAAATTCAGGAATGTACTTGGTACCCTATGGATGGTTCCCTGAAAAAGAAAACAACATTGAAATGACCCTCATATAAAAAAATCGTTGTGCAAAAAACCATTAAAATCAGGAGAATTTTTCATTTTTTTTCAAGTTTGACCTCCTAATTCAACCCCTTAAAAATATTGCTCAACTAGTGAAAAATTCAGGGAGGTACTTGGTACCCGATAGATGGTTTCCTGAAAAGGAAAACAACATTGAAATGACCCTCATATAAAAAAATCGTTGTCCAAAAAAACAGATTTTTTTCATTTTTTTCCTGGTTTGACCTCCTAATTCAACCCCTTAAAAAAATTGCTCAATTAGTGAAAAATTCAGGGAGGTACTTGGTACCCTAGACATGGTTCCCTAAAAAGGAAAACTACATTGAAATGACCCTCATATAAAAAAATCGTTGTGCAAAAAACCATTAAAATTATGAGAGTTTTTCATTTTTTTCCAAGTTTGACCTCTTAATTCAACCCCTTAAAAAAATTGCTCAATTAGTGAAAAATTCAGGGATGTACTTGGTACCCTATAGATGGTTCCCTGAAAAGGAAAACAACATTGAAATGACCCTCATATAAAAAAAATCGTTGTGTAAAAAAACTGATTTTTTTTCATTTTTTTCCTGGTTTGACCTCCTAATTCAACCCCTAAAAAAATTGCTCAATTAGTGAAAAATTCTGGAAGATACTAGGGACCCTATAGATGAATCCCTATAAAGGACACCACCATTGAAACAGCTCTCATAATTATTTTTAACTGTAGAATATATAATATTGGGTTTTTTTTCAAAGTCCAATTTCAACATTTTTTTTGCACCTTTAATTTTTTTTTTTGCATTTGGTTTTTTTGTGGCAATATATATATCCCCTGGTAGTAATTCCTGAAAATTTGAAAAGAATTGAAGCATTGCGTCATATGTTTTTTAATTAAAATGTAACGCAAAGTCATATTTTCTGAAAAAAATTTTGAAAAATGAACTGTGAACTGTGAACTGTGAAATATTTTCCCGCACGTGTCTGAGTGGGGGTTACTTGTCCCAATCAAAATTTAACAGAAAGTCCATTGGCCGACTGTATCAATTTATTATTAATTAATTAATTATCATTAATTTGGAATATACAGGTGATAGTTTATATTTGCGGCAGATGGTAATGTGCATCACTATGTAGATATGTAGAGACATTAATTAATCATGAACATTTTAATATGCAATAAACATCATCAGCATGATACCTTGATCTCATAGGCTTGTCACCGAAGCTCGCATGACCTCCAGCACGTCTGAGTATGGCCCGGCTAATTAGTTATAGTGTTTCATTAATGTTTTGTTCCATGCAGTATAGGTATTCTATTTTCAAGGCACCATCCTCATCACCTAAAGGTAAATCCATACATACGCTTCTCGGCTCAAGTTTTCTTGTGTGTGTGTTTCTGTCAGAATCGTGTACTTTTACTATATAATAAAAAGCCTGGTTCCCTATCGGCGTTAACGGCATGTGCCTTTCTGATAACATGAAATTTGTCCACCAGATGTCACATCTATTACCATTTTCGTCTGCTGAATCCCTTTCAAATCATGATGGAAAAAAATTGCATCCATCAACTTATCTTAAATTGACTATTAGGTTTAACATGATACAGAATTATGGTAAGGATTTTAGCCCTGTTACTTGTAGTTCATCAATGCAAAATACATTCAATCCAATTACCTTATATCTTGGAGTTGTATATATTTCATGCTTATATGCAGTAACAGGTCAAGAGGATTCCCGATGTATCTTGTAATATATCTATCAATCATATCAGTTGATTTCAATATATTTGTATTGCCTCAAGCTGATACTTTGAATGGAAATTGTTTGACCTCAACATGACTCTTGCTCTTGACCTGTTTGATAATGACCAAAAGCCTGTAGCCAGAATTACAGTTGCTTGTCTATTTTCTGCCAAAGCTCACTCCCGTCCAAGCTGCAGGAAGGATTAAACAGACAATCGGGACTATTGAAAGTACAGATATTGGACCCAGATCTCAATTTCCATGGATAACTTGAGTAGCCATCATACAGACACGTCTAGACGTGAACATGGACAATGTATAGATGAGATTTGGTCTTTCCTAATTTCAAATAAGATGAAACTGAATAATGGCAAAACTGCGATGCTGGTCTGTGATGACAGACATAGTACTGCTGTCAGATATGACATCAGCACTGTGATGTGTCCCTAGATTTATGGAGGACAACATCGAAAAGCCCTTTCATTGGTCTTTTACTTGTGATATGGTAATTCCTATCGAAGGGGCTGGCTTCTTGGGGGATATGTTGGCTCCTTTAAGTGAAACGTGCTTAGGATATCAGCACACTTTTTGTCCAGTCAGAATATAACAAAAAATGTCCTAACCCGGAACAAATTAATAGAAAATGTCTCAAAAGAGCCTAGAGAATAACATGGTAAAAGTCTACCAAAATCTAGACACTAATAACATGTCCATATATATATTTGGACTGCATAGTCTAACCAAAATCCAAGTAGTAGAACAATGCGTAATTTGCATAAATTCAAAATGGCCGACACATATAATAATATATGACCATCTCTGACATCTTCTGGAGCTTTGTGAGAAGGATCTTCTTGTAACTTCTTGAGGCTTCCTTCTCAAGCTTCTTGAGGCTTCCTTCTCAAGCTTCTTGAGGCTTCCTTCTCAAGCTTCTTGAGGCTTCCTTCTCAAGCTTCGTGAGGCTTCCTTCTCAAGCTTCTTGAGGCTTCCTTCTCAAGCTTCTTGAGGCTTCCTTCTCAAGCTTCTTGAGGCTTCCTTCTCAAGCTTCTTGAGGCTTCCTTCTCAAGCTTCTTGAGGCTTCCTTCTCAAGCTTCTTGAGGCTTCCTTCTCAAGCTTCTTGAGGCTTCCTTCTCAAGCTTCTTGAAGCTTCCTTCTCAAGCTTCTTGAGGCTTCCTTCTCAAGCTTCTTAAGGCTTCCTTCTCAAGCTTCTTAAGGCTTCCTTCTCAAGCTTCTTAAGGCTTCCTTTTCAAGCTTCTTGAGGCTTCCTTCTCAAGCTTCTTGAGGCTTCCTTCTCAAGCTTCTTGAGGCTTCCTTCTCAAGCTTCTTAAGGCTTCCTTCTCAAGCTTCGTGAGGCTTCCTTCTCAAGCTTCTTAAGGCTTCCTTCTCAAGCTTCTTGAGGCTTCCTTCTCAAGCTTCTTGAGGCTTCCTTCTCAAGCTTCTTAAGGCTTCCTTCTCAAACTTCGTGAGGCTTCCTTCTCAAGCTTCTTGAGGCTTCCTTCTCAAGCTTCTTGAGGCTTCCTTCTCAAGCTTCTTGAGGCTTCCTTCTACAGCTTCTTAAGGCTTCCTTCTCAAGCTTCTTAAGGCTTCCTTCTCAAGCTTCTTAAGGCTTCCTTCTCAAGCTTCTTGAGGCTTCCTTCTCAAGCTTCTTGAGGCTTCCTTCTCAAGCTTCGTGAGGCTTCCTTCTCAAGCTTCTTAAGGCTTCCTTCTCAAGCTTCTTAAGGCTTCCTTCTCAAGCTTCTTGAGGCTTCCTTCTCAAGCTTCGTGAGGCTTCCTTCTCAAGCTTCTTGAGGCTTCCTTCTCAAGCTTCTTAAGGCTTCCTTCTCAAACTTCTTAAGGCTTCCTTCTCAAGCTTCTTGAAATGTCTATTTAATGGATTCCTTCATAAGTTCGGGTAATATAAGATTCATTGTTATCTAAATCATTCTATGAGTAGGTATGAATTCATCCACCAGGTGACTCTTGAGTGAGCTATTCCCAGCATATATCAATAGATCAAGGGCACTCTCATGTTAATGGGTCAGTTTCCTGATGTCTTGGGTCAGGTCAAAGGTCCTCAGGATGTTATCAAATTTATTGATATCAGGCATAGATATGAAAAGAAGTTATTTACAATTATCTTTCCTCGAACCAAAGGTATTTGAATCACAAAGAGTGCGGTAGTTCACTAATTGAATCTCTAGCGAGTTTATATTGAAAGATTTAAGATCATCTCTTAACTCGTATTGTGATTATTGTAACTCGTATTGTGATTATTGTAAGACAATTTTGATTGGAAAAAAGCAGTTCATCTTATCAAAATATTGCCACAAATGCATTTAAAAATATCATATTCGTCATGGTCCAATCAGAATCTATTGATTTAACTAACCTGCAAGAACTGGGTTAATATACTCACTGTAAGGAAATATATCAGGTAAGGTTTATCATTGTTTGAAGTAATGCTATATATTTCAAAGTGTTCATGAAATCATACCTCTCACCCCAACATACATTTCTACGTCATTTGAAAACAGATGGTCAATGGGTCCTCTGCAAAATCCAAATCATCCAAAATCCAAATCATTCAAAATCCAAATCATCCATTGGACACTCTGCCAACAGCAAAGACCTATTTAGCAAGTAACAATTGGGCACCCTCAGTTTGGGAAATTGGAGTGAATTGTCTTGTACCAATGGGCGGACAGGAACGAAATTTACGACGATATATCATTAAACTTACTCCAAATATTTCTAAAACTAATCACGACCTCAATAATTTTATGAAAGCTTTAAGAATGAATTCATGTTAGAATTACAGACATGATAAATATGTAAAACTTTAGTTAGGTATCATGCTTTCATACATAAGCCAATCATTTGCTTTAAATCTCCATCTTTAACACCAAGTACAATATGGTTTTAATAGAAACAATGATATCAGAGTATGCCCAATATCAATTAACGTTAACATAATGACATATTTTCATTCTTGAAATGCATTTGATTATAAGATTATATCTTCAACGCCATTTGACAGCCAATATATTTGAGCTGATCTTAACCTATTGTTGGTCATTATGTAAACTGCAGTGGATCAAGCAGATGCTCCAACAATGAGAGACCACAGAACAAATGCAAACAAGATGACCAGCAAACTCCCGTTGTCCTGTCATATCATACACAATTCTGCAATATAAAACAGCAAGTATCATACTTCTTTCACCCTTATCGTTTTACCTGATCTGCAATTAAAGTGTCAAAAATGTTGGAAGTAAATTATTATATCAAACTTTTTGGGAAAGTTACTTTTTTATGATTATTTTGCATTGCTCATCAGGTAGCCACATTATTAATTTAAAAATAAAACATCCAAGAGAGGACTTTAAAACTTAACATCCGTATTTTCTATTGGTATAAACTTGGTTCAATAAAGCTACTTAATCAAAATTCCCAAACGAAATGGTGCATCCCCCAAGAATAAATAAGCCAGAGAGAAACAGAAACTTTGATTCCAGTAATATACTCCCAATAATTATAATCATTCTTGCCACTGTTCATTTATAGTTGATGACTCATACAGCCAGAGACGAGATACTAGTCACTATGAGACTCAATAGCAGACTGTGAGACTCAATAACAGACTATCAGACTCAATAGCAGACTATCAGACTCAATAGCAGACTATCAGACTCAATAGTAGACTGTGAGACTCAATAGCAGACTATCAGACTCAATAGCAGACTATCAGACTCAATAGCAGACTATCAAACTCAATAGCAGACTGTGATACTCAAAAGCAGACTATGAGATTCAATAGCAGACTATCAGACTCAATAGCAGACTATCAGACTCAATAGCAGACTATCAGACTCAATAGCAGACTATCAGACTCAATAGCAGACTATCAGACTCAATAGCAGACTATCAGACTCAATAGCAGACTGTGAGACTCAATAGCAGACTATCAGACTCAATAGCAGACTATCAGACTCAATAGCAGACTATCAGACTCAATAGCAGACTATCAGACTCAATAGCAGACTATCAGACTCAATAGCAGACTATCAGACTCAATAGCAGACTATCAGACTCAATAGCAGACTATCAGACTCAATAGCAGACTATCAGACTCAATAGCAGACTATCAGACTCAATAGCAGACTATCAGACTCAATAGCAGACTTTGAGACTCAATAGCAGACTATCAGACTCAATAGCAGACTATCAGACTCAATAGCAGACTATCAGACTTAATAGCAGACTATCAGACTCAATAGCAGACTATCAGACTCAATAGCAGACTGTGAGACTCAATAGCAGACTATCAGACTCAATAGCAGACTATCAGACTCAATAGCAGACTATCAGACTCAATAGCAGACTATCAGACTCAATAGCAGACTATCAGACTCAATAGCAGACTATCAGACTCAATAGCAGACTATCAGACTCAATAGCAGACTATCAGACTCAATAGCAGACTATCAGACTCAATAGCAGACTTTGAGACTCAATAGCAGACTATCAGACTCAATAGCAGACTATCAGACTCAATAGCAGACTATCAGACTTAATAGCAGACTATCAGACTCAATAGCAGACTATCAGACTCAATAGCAGACTGTGAGACTCAATAGCAGACTATCAGACTCAATAGCAGACTATCAGACTCAATAGCAGACTATCAGACTCAATAGCAGACTATCAGACTCAATAGCAGACTATCAGACTCAATAGCAGACTATCAGACTCAATAGCAGACTATCAGACTCAATAGCAGACTATCAGACTCAATAGCAGACTATCAGACTCAATAGCAGACTATAAGACTCAATAGCAGATTCCAGCATATTTCAATCACGACGTGCTACAAATGTATTCATCACAGCTGAGTAGAAATATGTTCTCTGATACGTGACAAATGAATACTTTTAGATAAGGTCAATAAAGTCAGCCATTGAAAAATCTATAAGAAAAATCTAAATTTAAGTAATGTATACATGTTGCAAGAGGTGAACATTTTTTATGGGTTATATGACCATGGTATACAATTAATATATAGGACCTAATTTCAGCCACTCTTTAAGAAAAGAATTTGTGGTCAGGGGGTCGTTAATATAGAAAAAACAATATCACTTTATACTTTATATCATCACGTTTATTGGTTCAGCACCAGACATATTCCAAAAATAAACGATTGAAAGCACTAGATATATTTTAGCAAATAATCGACTTCAAATTTCTCGTTACGATTTGGAAGGCCTTAAATGGTAAGGCACCTCCTTACTTGCATGATTTACTTGCGTGAGACAGAATGAGAGGGACTTGAGATCTTATCATAGTACTTACCTATCTGTTTCGATGACCCGCCCAATACGGTAGGAAATCGAATTTTCACTTCTGTTTCCCCCAAACTATGGAATTCCAAGTCGTAAGGAGAATTTTGAAGTCGATTCTAACGTGCACAGGGAGTCAGTGTAATTCCGTCAGTTTCTCTGATATATGATCAAAATTCCTGATCTTTCCCACTACATGTGCTTCAGAGTTCTGCAGATATTGCAACTTCTTAATATTTGATTGTGGGAGACCAGTAAGGAGACCATTTCCATAGTCTAGGGTAGACGTTATAAAAGCATGAGTTAATGTCAATGTTGTCTTCTCATCTAGACACTGTCTGATTGCTGCCAAGTTCCTGATGTGATAATGCCCCTTTTTACACATTTATTTTCTTAATTTGTGCCCTCATGTCCATTTTATAACTGGCATTGAGACTGATGCAATCAATGTCACAGAGTGGTTTGAAGAAAATGGTATGCATGCCAACCCTGAAAAATATCAGGGCATAGTCTTTGGTAACAAAAAGATTGATGACAGCAGTTTCATTATCAAAGACCAGGAAATCCACTTCGAATCACATGTCAAATTGCTAGGCGTAGATATTGACAAGAACCTAAAATTTGATACTCATGTTGATAATGTATGCCGGAAAGCAGGCAGGCAGGTAAATGCACTGATGAGGCTAAGCAGCATTCTTGACACAACAATTAAAATTGATATGTACCGTGCTTTCATACTGAGCAACTTTAACTACTGTCCACTTGTATGGATGTTCTGTGGGCAAGGTAGCATTAAGAAATTGGAACGCATACAGTGTCGTGCATTAAGATTCACATATAATGACTTCACATCAACATATGATGAGCTACTTGAGATTTGTAATGAGCCAAGCTTATCAATTCACAGAATATGTCTTTTAGCCATAGAAGTATATAAATGTGTCAACAAACTAGCACCTTCCTACCTTTGCGAACTCTTTGAAAAACATAAGATACCCTATGAATTACGAGATGACAATAAACTGACACAAAAGGCATACCAAACAGTGACACATGGTTTCAAATCCTTTTCTTATGCAGGGGCAAGATTATGGAACAACATCCCCCCACATGTCAAAGACAGCATGAATCTAAATGTTTTTAAGGAAAGAATCAAGGCATGGGACCCATGTGATTGTTTACCATGATTTTTAATTAGCACATATGACTATGAACATTGTATATTGTGTACATATTGTATTTTTATTCTGCTTTTAAGCTTGTGTTATCCTGTTTTAATATTTTTGTATTTTGTATTTGTATTTTGTATTTTAGAGTCAAATATATTTGAAAAGATTATGATCCGACATATGCAGAAGATGTCGAAAGCCAGCATTGACAAACTGGATACTGGCAACGATAAAATCGACAGAATGAGAATTGTTGGGACACCCCTGAGTATTGCCCGCGCCTTAGTGGAAATCTGTAAGGTAATTCGTGAGCTGGAGCTGGAGGAACGCCCCAGTAGAGATGTATGTGTATACTTTGCTCAGGGCAGGTGCAGGAATGGTAATAGGTGCCAGTACCTACATGTCGTTCATCCTGCATCTGCCCCGGCTACACACCATAGGGAACCGAGACAGAACATTCAGCGTAGCCCTGTAAAATTAATTAGAAGCAGGAAAGTTAGAAAATTTTGATTTTTGCCCTGCGACTGTGTGGAAAGTTGTAAAAAGTGTATAAATGATGAACATAATAAATGGAATATTCATATGAATATAATAAATGAGCATCTATCAGAATTATCAAATGACTACTGTATTCTGTCAAATAAACTCAAGATCTATCTTAATGAAGTATCCTGTTTTTTTACTCATTTACCCTGTATTTGTAAAATTGATCAAAATAATTGGCAATTTACAATTAAATACACAAATGGCAATGAACGTCTGGTGGATAGATCAAATACATTAATCTCTTTATTTCTAATGCCAATAATTGGTTTTTTTCACACAGTCCCAACACTCTTAACGGAGAAATGCTGTGTTTTCTCACTATACCCAAAGAAACAAATAACTAGAGGAGTTAGTGATCACTTATATTATGAATTAGGAGACAATTTCCATATTCTATCGCTAAAAAGGCATACTGATGTCCTTAGAAGTAGAAAACAGAATATTAATCTGGGGCTTAATCTGACTACGTATCTGAGAATCATGGCACAAAAACTTGACTGTACTACAAAAACACACCCTTTTGAACTACAGGAGGAAAATTTTAAATTAAAATATGATATTAAATATATCAATCACATCTGGGATAAACTATATAGTCCATATGATTGTGTTCTAACGCCGGTATGGAGAAAATCAACAAATAAAAATGATAAAACACTGAGCTGTGCAGAAATGAACCATTATTACTATTTTACTATGAAAACAAATGATAGTACTACGACTCCACGTATTTACTACGACATGTCTATAAATAGCTCACACGACCCTAAATTTAGCACTCCATGGGAACGTGACGAAGTTTTAAATGATGAACTTAATGGAAGCAGTCTAAATGAAGATATAAATAGATACGTACCCCACGAATCAAATGAGGAGGTATATACACGTGACGAAATAGGCCACGCCCATCATACTATCATCTCGCGCTTGCCAGGCATAAACTGTGCGATACCGAGTGAATCCACTTACATTGTCGATACAAATGACGATCATTATGGAGTCTGGAATCAAGATAAGGCTGGGAACGCTTTGAGATTACAAAGTATATTCATATCAGGCAAGAATCGGCACGCAGAAGTTCGAATCGATAACGACGAGGCCACGCCTACTCCCTCTCTGATTCGTGGATCTGCGAAGCATAAAAATTATGGTATGGGGAAACCTCCATTCATGCCATTCCCAAGGTTAAGGTCGGATGATGCTGGGATCCCCCTTCTAGGCGATCTGAATGGAACAATGAACAAATTGGCTGAAGATAATACAGATAGGCTCGTAAGTCATACTGATGGTCTCATAAATGGAAATAGAATTCCAAATAAAACATATAGGAACCTACTTATAGCTGTGTCTAATGCCCAAAGCCTGGGAAATAAAACAGATCACGTGAAGCAATATATACACGAAAATCAAATTGATATTTTCTTTATCACTGAAACTTGGATTAATGAGATAAATGAAAATAATATTCTCTCTGAACTAAAATTAAATAATTTTAAGGTGGAACATGTCCCTAGGCAGCTAAGGTCGGGAGGAGGTCTGGCGGCTGTGTATAAGAAAGAATTGGATGTCAAGAAAATAAAACATGGTCATATTTTGACTACTTTTGAGCTCATGGAGATCAAGATTACTACTGCCGTTAAGGCCTGTACGATTATTACTATTTACAGGGCTGAACCATCGGGAAAAAATCGATACTCATATTCCAAATTTTTTGAGGAGTTCTCCGACATTCTGGCTCATTATGGTACATATAATCATGAAGTTATCTTTATTGGTGATTATAATTTTCATCTAAATAAACCACACATGCCTAATGTAATTAAATTTAATGACATTCTAGATTCCTTCAATCTTATGAATCATGTAAAAGAACCAACACATATTTTGGGTAATACTTTAGATTTATTAATTACGGATATACAAAATACTATAGTGAGGGGTCATATTGTTGATGAAAAATTATCTGATCATAGCATTATAAAAATACATCTGAACATGGCTGCGAAAACAAAAAACAAAAAGAAAATATCTTACAGGAATTTTAAGAAAATGAATATTCAAAACTTTAAAAATGATATAGAACATAATTTTGGCAAAAATGAAACTTACAATGAGGATGATCTTGAAGTGAAGTTAATGGTCTACTAAAGGAAGCTGCTAAGAAGTCATGTGAACTGGATCCCATACCTACTTGGCTACTGAATGAATGTCTAGATAGTTTATTGCCGTTAATAACAGAGATCATCAATAAATCAATTTCATTAGGCAGCATGCCAGATAGTCTTAAAGAGGCGATAATTAGACCTCTTATAAAAAAACTGGGACTAGAACTTATAAAGAAAAATTACAGACCGGTATCTAATCTAGCTTATATATCCAAACTGATTGAGAGGGCGGTCGCAAAACAATTTGTGGGACACTTAATGGAAAACGGCATTCGAAGTATGTTTCAGTCTGCTTATAGGGAATTTCATAGCACTGAAACTGCACTGCTAAAAGTTCAAAATGATATATTAAGGGATATTGATAATGGAAAAACTGTTATGCTCATCCTACTGGACCTATCGGCTGCTTTCGATACAATTGATCATGAGATATTACTAAACAGACTGGAAAAAAGATGTGGTATTGGTGGAATTGCACTGAAATGGTTCAGATCTTATCTATCAGGCCGAAAGCAATGCGTCACGATAGATGGTGATAGATCTGGAAATGCTGAAATCAAATATGGAGTGCCCCAGGGATCAGTGCTTGGCCCGATTCTATTTACGGCATACATGGAACCCCTAGCGGATCTGATTGATAAATATGGTCTTAAGCACCATGTCTAGGCTGACGACACGCAGATATACATTAGTCTTGACCCGAAGTCACCATTAGAAATAAAATCGTCTACTGATGAAATGGAAAATTGTATAGATGAGATTAGAAATTTTCTTCTCATAAATAAGATGAAGCTAAATGATGGAAAAACTGAAATGCTTATTTGTGGGAAGAAAAGGGACATTAAAAATACTAACATCCCCCAGAGAATTAGGGTTGGATCCTCTGATATTCTAAGGTCAAGTAAGGTTAAGGACTTAGGTATCCTTATTGATCAGGAGGTGACAATGAAGGCCCAAGTAAGGAGGATGTGCAAAAATGGTTACTATCATCTTAAAAACCTGTCTAGAATTAGGAGCTGCATAGATGAGAAAACTTCTAACACTTTAGCCCATGCATTTATTAGTTCTGCACTGGACTATGGAAATTCTCTACTGGCCGGTCTGCCCAAATGTGAATTGGCAAAACTCCAAAAACTGCAGAATGCGGCAGCAAGAGTAGTAGGTAGATTAAATAGGAGGGATCATATCACAAAAAAACTGATGGATCTGCATTGGCTGCCTGTTGAGGCTAGAATTGATTTTAAGATTGCACTCCTTACTTGGAAAATACAAAATGGAAAGGCTCCAGAGTACCTAAATAACCTACTAGAAATAAAAAAGAGTGACAAAAATCTTAGGTCTGCTCAAAGAAATGAATACATAATTCCTAAAACTAACCTAAGAACGTATGGCGACAGGGCCTTCTCAATATATGCACCTAAAATATGGAATGCCCTGCCCCAGTCAGTAAAAAACTGCAATACCATAGATTGTTTTAAAAAACAACTTAAGACTCATTTATTTAGAGAACATTACTTACGCAAGCGCCATGAGCAGACTTTGTCTGAAATAGCGCTATAGAAATTTATTATTATATTATTATTAAGAATGGAGCCTAGGACAGATCTCTGTGGGACATTATACTTAATGGATTTAAGCAAGGATCTAACAAGGTAGTAACAAGATTAATGACTTTTTGTTGTCAAGATCACGCAGGATGTCATTTTGCACTCTGAGTAATAAGGCCGTCTCAGTATTGTGATGTTCTTTGTAAGCTGACTGAAATTTGTCAGTAAGTCTATTTCTTACAAGACGAGGATCTAGATTTGAGACAGGTCTGTAATATTCCTCATTGAGTTCTATACACCAATATTTTTTTAATTATCATACCACGGCATCGGTCAAGAATGTCATTTGTCCTCGAACATGTATTTTTTTATTTTATTCTTTACTTTATGAATGGCTTCCCGATTACCAGAGATTTTAACAATATTTATCTCACATTTGTCATCAAGTGTCTATTCACCAGCTTCAACAGAAGCGGCCAATGTCCGCTTTCGAGTATGTATGTTATTTCCCCGTTTGCCGATTATTCTGCCAGCTACTGGCCCAGAAACATACATGGTTTCTTCGATGTTTCTTCGTCTGTTTTTATTATAGGTTGAGGAGGAAGACGTGGATTTTCTGTTTGTTTGGGTTTTACATCATGCTCAACATTATTTCAGTCATTTCGTGATGAGACCTACTTGTGCCAGATATAGTGCTGCCTCACTGAATTGTCATGCTGCTGGTCCTTGACATGACAACTCACTCGGTCACAGATTTACAAGGACAACAGGTTAACCCTTTAGGCAGGGGCCTCAGCTGGATGACGTGGAGGCAGAAGGACGAGAGGTAGACGAGGAGAGCGTAGTCTTCTTGCGTTGCTGGTCAGGAAGAAGGGTTTAGGAGGACTTCAGCATCGGGGTCGGGTCAACACGGTCCGGGATCCGAGAAGTGATTATGGTTGAGGGGAGTAGCTTGATTGTATCTCATCTAGCATGGCCCCATCGTCTGCTAATGAAAAGATGGCCGGATTAGCACAATATAGGGGCGATTAAGAAATGTCACTTCACCAATTATGCTATGGGTTTAATAGAAGATTTCAGTGTTTTGAGATATCGAACATATTCAGTTGTGGTGTGAAGGGTCAATGGTATACTGGTCGAGTCAATAAGCTTCGGCGTGTTGTATACATTATACTATATATATATATATATATATATATATATATATATATATAGGGGAAAAGATGGCCACCTGAGGTGTCAGTAAATATAAACACAAGGATAGAAGAGAAGTAGCTAGGTGGTCTTAGCAAGCCCAAGGCGGCAGTGCTCTAGGTTTAATTGGTGGTCTATTTTACAACCTGCTCAAACAATATCTCTGACTGATAAGTCTTGTTCATGGCATCTATCCCGTCAGTCAGAAAATTAATTATGTGATATGTCTCAAAATCAAACAAAACACAAATTGGTTCTCAACACACCACAAGGGAAAATTATGGTCCTCAAAGGGGTTCTCAAGGAGAAAGGTTGGATGGAATATAGTTAATTTTGGAAAAGTGTAATATAAATATGTAATTTTTCTAGCTCATTAATGTCAGCATCCATACATTCATTAAGTTCTATTGATTCTAATACATCGTTTCATTTGCTATTTACATGATAATCATCCAATCTGATAAATAATAATCTCCTCGTGTACTATTAAAAGGTAATATGAATTAGATAATATTAAACTGTCAAATGGCTAGTGTTTGCGGATTGTCGAAATAAGCGCAAACCAAATATATGAGAGGTACTATAAGTGTTCTAGTAAGGACAAATGTGATAATCCCTTCTTATTGCTTTATAATCTACAATTTTAGAAAAGGTATTTGAAGAAAAAAACATGAATATTCACCAAATCTGGCTTTGAAAATGAGTTTTGAATGTTACATTTGACATCTTAACTTCTCTTCAAAGAACATTACGAAAATTCATCTATAAGGTTCTTTTTGGAAATGGACATATTTGATATTTTATTTTAATATGATATTTATCCAAGAACCTTTGCTTCAAAATAAATCTTTAAATGAACTGAAGCACCTATTTATTTTCATATTAATAATACTTTCTCATTTTTCATAATTGTCATGTCAGACTTAACGCACATCACATAAATGCTGTTCCTTTACAAAGCACAGTGCAGTATACACCCTCCTGCTGATTAATGATTCTCCTACCTCATCTGTGACAAATAATCTTACAAAACATTCATATACATATTAAAAGATATTATTCCTTATTATATGATATTATTCCTTTAATAACTTTGAAAACAAATCTTTAAAAGAGCTGAAGCACCTATCTATTTTCGAATAAAATACTTTTTCAATCTATAGTAATTGTCATGTCAAATATGATATGCATCACATAATTGATGTGATTTTATGAAGCACAGTGCAGTATATACCTTACTACTCAAAATAGATTTTCCTTACTCATCTGTAACAAGAAATCTACCATGACATTCTAATATTTATCTAAAGATATTATTCCCTAAAACAATGTTGGAACAAACCTTTAAATGATCTGAAGAACCTAGGTATATTTGGTTATATAACATATTCTCATTCTTGCTATTCTTTGCATATTTTTGCATATTATCATTATCATCATCATTTTTATTATTATAAGGGTTATGGTGATTTATTGAATTTGGGCCTTTAAAATTTGTTTGAAATTGGCTTGAAAGTTGAAACTGATTTATATGATTAATGTATCGAAATTATCAAAGATGCTCTGGTATCAACTATCAACAGCAAAATGTCGAGGAAGGCTTTCTCAAAGTGTGTTACACACATCAAAATTAAATATTCAATACAAAGTAAATTGCATAGTAATTTGATTCAACTATTATGTATTAATTTTGGCTCAATATAGAGTTTAAGAATCATTTTTGAAGAAAAACATTCATTCCTAAATCTGGGTTTGAAAAAGGGTTTTTGTTACATTTAACATCTAACTTCTGACATCTTTAACAAACAAAAACTGTAAGTTGATATTTCAGGTTCCTTGTATAAATGGACAAATGATATTTTATTTTAAGATATTATTTTCATCCTCCACTACGACAAACCTTTTCAAATCCAGTGACCACGAAAATATAATCAAAAATCCAAATTCCATCAACTGGTATACTCTTGAAAACTCTTCAGCAACATATGATTAGTATCGTGTCATTCATACATTCCTATCTAGACTACCTCTGCTCACTGGCTGCACAGACATTCCATAAAGATTGTATTGCAGCTTGTATTTATTATGTTGACATTCTTTATCATAGTGGTCTATTTTACAACCTGCTCAAACAATATCTCTGACTGATAAGTCTTGTTCATGGCATCTATCCCGTCAGTCAGAAAATTAATTATTTTTACCTCAAGACCACAACATATCACTTTGATACAGGAGATAAAACAATATAAGGAAAGCAATATAAGGCATGAAGGAGTAATTCTTTGAGGTGAGATAGAATATATATATATATATATATATATATATATATATATAGAAATATCAATGATTCAGAGGCACATTCCTATTTACACTCAAGTTCAATATTAACAACTATGGGTGGCTTGTAAACACATTGTGATACTTTAGATCCATACTTCCATTCACATATCAACAATGCCATGGTCAATATCACCTGGAAGGAAAACATGAATATTTGGTTAATAATACTGGTAACGGAAAGAGCATGGTGCTTTTTGTAAAGAGAAAGATGATTTCAAATCTCAACAAATCCAGTTCAAAAGACCTTCAATAATGTAGTGAGTAATATTGATTGCAGCCTTGTATGTCGAAATTAGCAAGAGCATGGTGCTTTTTCAAAGATGATTTCAAATCTCAGAACAAATCTAGTTCTGGAGACTTTCAATGACTTTCAATGGGTAATATTGGTACCAGCCTTGATTGTCAAAATTTGATGGTTTTAAAGGATTACCATTAAAAGATTTATTCCAGCTATAATTGTGGAACACCATGGAAAGTCCAGGGCATCCACCAACCATCCGCCTATCACTGGTCCTGTGAATTCACTGTAATAGATAAGTTCTGCAATGCCTTAAAATTTGATAATGTTCAAATGGAATCACCAAATTATATATCTTGATGTTTATCACCTTAACTATACATACTATTGATTACAAGGATTTGGCAGTTATCCAGTAAAGGAACAAAACATACATACCCCAAATCATAGATGGCATACCAAACCCCTCCAAGCAACCCATGTAGGGCTGCAGATTGCTCTAACCCAGCATTACTACAAAAGACAAATGCTTTCAATATAGCTATTCCTTTGAAAGTTTTAATCTCAATGCTGAAGACTGAAATATCACACTTAACATCCATTCAATATTGGGTAAAGAGCTATCGAACCTCATTTGATCTACTGCACAAGAGAAATTAGTATCATTATGCATTTTAACCGGGTCTGCATCCAGAGGGAGAGCAGAATTTAATGGTACTGACTCCTTCCCTCCACATTTCTTTATTGTTAAATTATAGCATGAATTCCATGCAACCATGACCCTGATTCAACTTCACATACTTTATATCAACACAGAGGAATTGGTGCCAATATGATTTTGCTTAAGCCAAATGTTGGTTAGAGTGCCAGATTATTTGCACCAGCTCCTCTGTGGTGATGCAAAGGTTGTGGGTTCGATCCGCGACCATGCCGAGATTGAATTCACAATACTGCCAATTTTGAAAAGAGTAGGGCATTGATTCTTTATGGCAGACATCTTATCTGACAAACTTATATTGTTCTGAAAACATGATTAAGAGGCTCTGCCTGTAAAAACCTGCAAAATCTGCAAAATGTGGCGAAGGGTGTTCTCACAGATCAAGACAAGCCATATGTCATTTGAAAGGGTAGGGTCTAACTAAGATTTTTGCCAAGGGATTTTTTTCAGAAATTGATGGTTGCCATGGTAACATCATTTAAACACCCCAAAGTCAGGGTACCCCTTTTTAACAAAAAACACACATTTGAAAAATAAAAATCCCTAAATTCTGCAATATTTGCATCAAAATATTTTTTAATGAAATTGTATTGATCTATGATGCATGTATTTATTATATAGGACCAGTCTTTAGATTTTCATATTTGACCTTTACTTGACCCTTGACCTCATTAAATCCATACAGTGGTGTCCCCTGGTGGCCATGTTCGGAACTAGAGCCAAAATGTGAAAAACAAGGCAAGTTTATGGACATTTGTCTCCCAAGGCCAGCCAGATCCAGAAGTCTCACTATTATGGCAATATAGAGCAACACCTATATTACCAACATCAACAATAAAATTCGCAGGAACTTTTAAATTTTTTTTTTTTAAACCCAGAGGAAAAAATGAAAAATCAAATTTGTCATTTTTGATATTCAATAAACAATACAAGTAAAACAGGCTCACAAGACACCTAAATCACATGGGAAATGAACATAATCTCACACAATCACACCTGAGGGGCTCTAGTCGATGTTGGTAAAACAAAACATAGTCAAGGTCAAAGGTCAAAGTCAAGGTCATGCATCAAATGTTTGGCATTTTTCTAATTTTTACTGATTTTTGTGAATAATGAACAAATATTATGAAACAAAAACATATACAATTTAATGTGATGTTTGATTTAATCAAGTTAGATTGGTTATAACAGACCTGTTATATTTCTGTGTAGATTTTAAACTTAAATATCATGTTTTTTTTCAAATTATTGACCAAGGTCGTTGCCGCAAATCTGCACAGGGTCATCTGTTTTTCAAAAATAGCATTTTCATCAAAATTTGACATATTCGACCTCCATGATCTCAGTGACAAATAATGTGAATATACTAGCTAACTGGTGTACATTATTCAACACAACCTCCTCTTCAATGTCCGATTCCCAAACCATTTGCTATTAACTATGTTGCTATGGTAACCAGGTAATCAAAATACCTTGTCCTCAATTCAGTCCTATTTTTCGAATTTTGATGATTTTTGCAATGTTTTGCATTGCAATTATTCATTATAATGACATTGATTGAACAAACTATGTTATCTATAATGGTACACATAGGTCATGCCCTTATTTTACATACAGAACATATTTCAGATCAAATGTGTTGCTATGGTAACCAGGTGATGCAATTACCTTGTCACTCACTCAGACGGAATTCACCGATTTTGATGATTTTTGTGATATTCAGCAATCTTATTCTGAATGAAAAACAACTTGAATGGACCATTTATATAGTCCCATGTGATAAACACAGTCCATACCTTTATGTTTCCCACATTGAAAAGTTCAGATAATATGCATTGCTATGGTAACCAGGTGATAAAGATAGCCAGTCCCTGATTGTGACTGACGTCACCGATTTTGATGATTTTTGCGATATTGAGCATTTTTATTCTTAATGAAAAACAACTTGAATGTGTCATTTATATAGTCTGTTTTGATAAACATGCTCCATAACTTATGTTACCCAAATTGAAAAGTTCAGATCAAATGCATTGCTATGGTAACCAGGTGATAAAAATACCTTGTCCCTCACTCTGACTAAATTTACTGATTTGATGATATTGGGCGATATTCAATATTGTTTTTCTAAATGATAACCAAGTTGAGTATACCAATTTTATAGTTTTTTGTAATAAACATGGCCCATACTTTAATATTCCACACATAGAATGTTTGAGATCAAATGAATTGCATGGGTTGCTATGGTAACCAGGTGATGAAATTACTTTGTCCCTCACTCAGACTAAGTCTACTGATTTTTGACAATTTTCAGCTATATTCAATATTGTTATCCTAAATTTAAAAAAAATATAAATCTTTGTAATTGTTGACAGTATGTACCATACTTACTCGTGTATAGGACAAGGTTTTTGTTCAAAATCCCTTAGTTAATGTTTGGGGGATCGTCTTATACACGAGAGCAACCTGTGGACGAGGATTTATGCCCCAAAATTACGGCACTACAAGTTTTCATTACGAACATTCTTATTTTCGAAATAACGAATATCGGACATAGCGGATCGATTTTAATTGCGTTTTAAATGATAAATACAGGTATTTAGCCAATATTATCACAAATTAAGCTTCGCAGGTCGAGAATTTCTCCACGAAGTAAAATGTAATACGATGTACGTGACGTCCTTGATCTTAGCGTCTGGGTGCCCATGAGACAAAAGTGGAGCGGCCAACATGTCAAATTGAACTTTCATATCCGTAGCGGATCGATTTTAATTGCCTTTTAAATGATAAATAAAGGTATGTACTTAATATTATCGCAATTTCTCCATGGCAAGAATTTCTCCACGTCCTTGATCTTAGCGTCAAACAAAGCGTTTTCATTATTTATCATTTAAAACACAATTAAGATCGATCCCCAATGACGATATGCAAAACTGTGAACGCTGATAATTGGAATCAATGAAAACAAAGTAAAAACAAAGTATTTCGAAATAATAGTCATCGGACGTATCGTATCGGATGGAATTTAATTGCGTTTTAAATGATAAATAAAGGTATTTACCCAATCTTATCACAAATTATGCTTCGCAGGTCGAGAATTTCTCCACGGTAGAATATTTCTTTGTGTATTATAAGCCATTATAATACACAAGATATTATATTATATCGCTTTTAATTATTATCGTTTATAGCACTCGATCGGCTGTAAATCATCATGATAATATTGGGTAAATACCTTTATTTTTCATTTAAAATGCAATTAAAATCGATCCACGTGTGAAAGCATTTCTGTCATAAAGGGAAGACACGACTCAAAGCAGTGGAAACAAAGACGAAATGCAAAATGTGAATGCTGATAATTGGAATCAGTGAAAACAGTCAGAACAAAGCGTTTCGAAATAATAGACATCGGCGTTCACAGTTTTGTGGCATTTGTTTCCACTGCTTTGAGTCGTGTCTTCCCCTTTTGACAGAAATGTTTTCACATGTGGATTGATTTTAATTGCGTTTTAAATGATAAATAAAGGTATATACCCAATATTATCACAAAACATGCGTTAAAATAGCCGCCAAGCTTCAGCTGAAGCTTGAATGGTAGCAGAGCCGAAATCTTGAGAAAAACCAACTCGTCTTATATTCAGAAATTGTTTTTTTTCAATCAAAATAACCTCAATTTTGGGGGTTCGTCTTATACACGAGACGTCCTATACATGAGTAAATACGGTATATGTATTTCTTACCAAACTATTCTGTATGTATTTCATAACAAATTTTTAAAAAAATGTTTTATTTGTCATTTAACCAAAGGCCATGAACATAAATGATGATCATAAAGAGGAATAACCATATTATAATGATAACTCATAAATCAGTTTGTCTAGTGATGTTGGTAATATAGGTGTTGCTCTATATTGCCATAATAGTGAGACTTCTGGATCTGGCTGGCCTTGGGAGAAAAATGTCCATAAAGTTGCCTTGTTTTTCACATTTTGGCTCTAGTTCCGAACATGGCCACCAGGGGACACCACTGTATGGATTTAATGAGGTCAAGGGTCAAGTAAAGGTCAAATATGAAAATCTAAAGACTGGCCCTATATAATAAATACATGCATCATAGATCAATACAATTTCATTAAGAAATATTTTGATGCAAATATTGCAGAATTTAGGGATTTTTATTTTTCAAATGTGTGTTTTTTTGTTAAAAAGGGGTACCCTGACTTTGGGGTGTTTAAATGATGTTACCATGGCAACCATCAATTTCTGAAAAAAATCCCTTGGCAAAAATCTTAGTTAGACCCTACCCTTTCAAATGACATATGGCTTGTCTTGATCTGTGAGAACACCCTTCGCCACATTTTGCAGGTTTTTACAGGCAGAGCCTCTTAATACAATCCGATACAAAGAAATGGCATAATTCCACCTACCTTGTGGCACAGAGCATCTTGTTGTAGGTTGGGATGATTGAGAAGCATATCCCAATACCCAACACCACCAGGCTGACAAGATCTAACCACAAAGCTCTAAAATGGATTTGTAAATAGGTTGTCATTTTAGCTTCGTAATCATAGCTTATGTTTAATTCATATACAATATCTTAAGGCTGTGAGTCTAAGATTATAATGTTTACCTGTAACCATCCAATCCAAGGAGTGGAGATGGACCTAATGTAAGCAATCCTATAACAACAAGGGAAAACCCAAATACAAGCAATGGAGTGCTATTGAACTAAAAATAAACATAATTAATATATTTACAATCACTACAAATGCATGTGGTAAACAAATGAACCATATTGAAAACAAAGGCAAGTTATTTTACAATCATATTTTAATCATTGTAAATCATCTCTATCTCGTAGGTGAGCTTGCAATGTGAAATGGAAAAACATTGTATGTTAAGCTATTTAGGTACTTGGATTTGCAAGACGGAATTTCAGCATATGGCCAGGAAATATGCAATGAATTTCCATAAATTTGTTTCAAACAAACATTTAAGAAGTATAGGTATTACCAACAGGTTTATGTATGCCTTTGAAGTTTGATCATGCAAATTCTTACCATTCTATCTGCTAATTTTCCAGCTATGGGAGAAAGGATTGCATATATAGCACCAATAAGAAGGAATACCAAACCAACCATGGACGGACTCAACTCAAACTGAAATTCATCATATTCATTCTTAAATATCACATATATATTGCTTTAAGAAATATATTTTGACAATATAGTTATCAATTCATTTATGTGAATTTCTTTATTAATAATTCTTTTATATTTTGGAATGTTATTTTATTGCTCGTAAGATCAATGAAATATTTCAAAACGATCTAAATTATATTCAATTTCTTATATTAGCGAACAATGACTACTAATTCCTCACTACTGTTGTTATGTTTCACTATAACTTGAATAAAAAAGAGAAGATAAACTAATGACAAATGTAACTTCTGCCTTAATCATAGGTCTAACCCAACTTGTTATTATTAACAGATTGATGGGAAGAAAGATGTTATTTTTTTAAATCAAGAAACATATTCCCTGAAAATAAATATAAATACATTAATAAAACACAAAAATATATATTCATATTTAAATGCAAAATAATATTAACTTTTTGATAATCTAAAGACATACTTTTTGATATTTAAAAAAACGTACGATTCGAATGTGAGGTTCTAGTGTTAAATCAACTACTATCCAGGCAATTGCTCCAATAAAGGTAATGACAAATATAATCAATACTGTAGGTATGGACAGTAACCTTTTCGTCAGATTCTTCCTCTGATGGTTGGATGTGGCTACCTCTGGAGATATTTCTGTTGAATTAATAATAAACTAGAAAGTACATAATGAAATATCTAATTTTCATATTTATAATATACCATCTTCGTGTGAATTATCAATACACATTTTCATCTGTAAATTTTATTGAAACTATATTTGTGGTTAACATACCTTTTGGGACATTCATCACCACCCAATAAAATGGTATTGTTAATTGAATAAATCCTCCCACAAATATGAAAGGTCCCATAAATCCAAACCTCTAAAAGCATACATTACAAATACACTTGATAATGAACAACAATAGAGGGAAGATATTCAGCTTAAATATGTGCTAAGATAAAAAAGTAAACTTTTATCCTTCTCACCTGGTAGATCACACCACCTATAGCTGGTCCTACCATTAAGCCTATACCTATTGCACCCTCAACAAAGCCCTGTAATGAATCATATATCCATATTGAGACCCAAATGTGACTCACTGAAATCATTCTTTCAAGTATTAATGCAATATATTGCATTTTCTGCTTGCAAGTGATATCTTTTTTTCATTATTTAGAGCTCTCTAAAAAAATGCCCTACCATTCATGAAGACTTATATTCATGGTTTATATTGAATAATCACAGAAGTACAGCAAATTTACCATCACTGTTGCTTCATTATTTTTAAAAACTGTCATTGCAATGCTGAAGCTGGCAGTTGATGTTGCAGCCGATCCTATAGCAAGGCAGATGCGAAGTGTAAAGGTCACTACCAAGAATGTTAGATTGCTCTCACCACGACCGATCAAATCCAACATTCTGAAGTAAGAATAATAAGTAGATACTCTTTGATATAATTATAGATATATCAAATGAATAACAACTAACCATTAAAAGCATTGTTGGTATATTTACCCAAAGCAGATAGTACTTATGCCTAGGAGGAAACAACCAGCCATAAACTGATTTTTGGATCCAACTTTAGGTATCCGAAAAGAAATATCTCATATTCATGTCAAACTACCCATCTCAAAACATCTTTTGATCATCTCTGACCAAAAAAATGGTGACATATTTTAGATTCATGGGAAGTTAATGTATAAATGTCATAAAATAGTCGTTTTTGTTCATATAAATCAGGTGTCAAATTCATATCAAATTCTGATTCTTACCAGTTTGCCAAATAGTGGAGATGCAATGCATTTTACAAGAGGGAAAATACCAAAAACCCATCCTGAAGTCGTGGTTGATACCCCTCGTGATTCGGCCTAGTGCAAACAAATCACAATATCTTATCTATGAATTGCTGGCATTAATAGAAATAAATACAATAGAAATTCATTTCTGCCTTAGTGTCATTAAGCTTCATTTTGTAATATTTAAGAACACAACTTCATGAAAAGAATGTTATTTATCGATGAGAACTTTACAGAAACTACTTTGTCTTGGTGGTACCATGAAAGAGCTTATAATAAATACATGATAAAGGCAAATTTTAGTTGGACACTTATCTCAACTAAAGATCAATATATTTATTTTATTAAAAGAGTATGACAGGAATATCCTTTAGTTCAATGACATTGTGTTCAAGTGACATTATCTTTCTGTCCATGTTGAAATGTGGTTAAAGGAATATCTTTGTCCATATTTGAAATTCCTTTACAAGGATTGTGATATTTTCCAAATGGAATTGTGACAAGAAATACCTTAACAACATTTATAATTAGTTACCTCTTTCGGGAAGAATGGAGCTATCAGTGAAAAGCACATGTGACAGCAAAAATTAGCTAGAACAATACAAGCCAGAGTAGGTTTCTCTCTAAGGCTTCGATCTGAGGGAGATGTTTGTCCATCCTCTTCATTAACCAGAAGTGTGTCTTCATCTGGCCTACGTGATGGGGTTTTGCTGTCTTGGTCACACGGTTTTAATGTCCCTGAAATAGTAAAAGTGCAAAATATATATGCCTTAACACAATGTTTTTCAAATATAAGTAAACTCATTATCATATTCTACCTCTTCCATATTATATGACTCTCCCCTTAAATCACAGCTGAAATCTCCCAATGCAACAATAACTTGTATCCGTAATACCAGAGTTTCTTGAGAAAATTATTATGACATCAATTTATGTCTCATCATATTACCTCTTTAATGAAACATATTTGTGTAGAAGCAAATCCTACCCTCTTCTATCTTACATTTTTTGGAACTCAGTGAATATGATGATAATGGATAACATCCCTACCACACTTAAGTTAACTCAGAGTTCCAATTGCAAATAACAGACAATTTGTATTCCAATAACTGTATGTACATGTCATTCTTGACCTTTTTCATTCTTTCCCATATCATTTTTATCACCATCCATTCTTTTTCAACCACATCCCAACCCATCTTTATTGCAATGATTACTGATGCAGGTCAGACGTGAAAATGTAAACTTTTAGATTTATGAGCGATATTGGATTCCATCCCTTAACATATGTGGTTTTCTGGTTGATGACATGTCACATAAATCATCACATACATCATAGTTTCCATATGAGATAAAGTATGAGATAAAGTATGAGATAAATTCAAGAACATAGGTTCGTGCGGTGTTCAGGCTGATAATTCTCTCTCCTTGGTTCTATTGGAAGGGGGGTTAGAGCGCAGTTGGTTAGAGCGCCAGTTTTAAGCACCAGTTCCTCTGTGGTGATCCAAAGGTTGTGGCTTCAATCCCCGGCCCTGCCAAGATTGAACTCATGATACAATTTCCCACATGAGCTGAGGCCCGTGCCTAAAGGGTTAACCTGTTGTCTTGTAAATCTGTGACCGGGTGGGTTGTCATGTCAAGGACCTGCGACATGACAATTCAGTGAGGCAGCCCTATATCTGCTACAAGTAGGTCTCATCACGAAATGACTGAAATAATGTTGAAATTGATGTAAAATCCCAAACAAACAAACAAACAAAATCTATTGGAAGGATCTCACTCGCCCTTCAGACTCTTAAGAGCCTTCCACCAGAACCAACTTGAGAGATCTGTCAGCCTGAACACACTGCACTCACATGATCCTTCCTTAATATTATGCAAAGAAGAAGTGCTTGAAAATCCCATTTCATAAATGTTTCAACAGATCCTTCTTTGCACAAAGATATATTTATTCTTTACGATTGCCTCAATTACAATGTTCTAATTTTCTTCTGATTAAAAATCACCTAAATTACCTAAATCATCAATACAATCTATTGAGAGCAGAGATTGGAAGAATCCACTGACACAAGCAGTGCTGGAAAGACTTGATATATTAATGGTTGACAAGAGGAAGAGTGGAAGAGTATCATATTTTACTGGATTCCAAGCCATATGGGTATAAAAGGAGAGCATGTCATGCTTGACTTTGTTGATTTGAAAATATTAGAGATCACTATTTTGAGGTTGAAAGTTTTATTTGCGCAGTTGATACCGCTTTAGTTATATCATTGGCCTGTTTTTATGTGTGGAGCAGTGTTGGGCTAGCATTGATTGCCAGCTTAGCATTTAAATAAGACCCCAATGAAATTAATACCTGAATGAACTTAATGTGTTGTTGTGTTAAACATCCATTCATTCATTCTGATATGCACATCAAATACATAATTAAATCATTTTACCAATGTAAATAATATAAAGATAATGATATTATAAAGAAAAGAAAGATAAAATCTACATATCTATCTGAGAATTATCCCACAACAAAAGATATAGAATTTGATTGTTCTTCGCAAATTTAGAAAATATCAAAATAATGACATAAGATGTCATAACTATAAGTCATGCAAACTACTTCAAAGGCACAGAAATATACAGACACAAGAACAAAGAAGCCAAAGTATATTTCAGTATATCTCAATATTTTGTTTCATCTATGATCTAGGGTTTGATCTTAATAAGTTGTTTACATCCAGAATAGATTACACATAACATGACTAATGGAAATATATGGATAACTATATATATGGGTTAAACATATGGATAATTACCACAGTCATCATTGCTATTGATAGAAAATGAAATATTTGGTGATGATTGAGATACAGCCCTTTTGCAATCCTTGTCAAAAATGAAGACGCTGCATTCATATTCATGAAATGAGGTCAGAGATTTATGTCTGATGTCTTGATCCTCCATTAAATCTGTCTTTGTATGCAATTCTTTTCTCTATTTGAGGAATTCTCTTGCATTGGACTATACAGTCAGTTCACCTCTGAAATATTTGAATCATGAGTATCAATTTTCTTAATATATTGAATGTTTACATAGAAAATCACAATTCTTTGAAAACTTTATTCATGTACAAATGACCACATATATCAAATAAATTATCTTTTTCTGTATTGTAAAACAAATTGATTCATTTGAAAGTGTTTGTCCAACTTTAACACTTTGCAAAAGAAGTCTTAAGTTTACTTTGTCATGCATTGAGTGTATTTATCCCCATATTATGTCCTCACGGAGGTGCATTTTCAACTTTAATGATTATATTATTCATGGACAGACAATCTGTTATCAGTAATATATAAAGATTGATCAAGAAATTTCTTCCGTATAAATGTGTCTTCAATCTAGCTTTGAAAATATTTAACTGTAGCATTGAATATCATTATAGGAAGGGCATTTCATAGCTTTGGTGCTATCACTGACAATGCTAATGGGGAGTGAGTAATGGGGACCACCATGTTTAGGCATTTTGTATGATATGAAGGTCACACAGATAGGGAGGGTGTCTTACTATTTAGGTTCTCCCATGTGATGAGAAAGATTTTAAATTCTACTCTGGCATTCCATGCTGCTGAAAGATCCAGAAGTGATAATATTAGTATCTTCATGCTATCTTGGTGATCCAGGGTGTCATTTCAGGTAGTGCTATCTCGGTACTGTGATATTCCTGATATGCTCATTGAAACTTGGTGTTTTTTTACCATTTCAGCAACAATGGACATATCAGGGTGATCTTTAAGCCTTTTAACCAGTGTGTATGTAAGTAACACTGCCGGCAGTGGGAGTCAAACTGCTGGTGATTGATTGAACATTACACGTACCAATAATAAGAGGGTGTTTCTAGGTTAATAGAATGCACTTCCAATTATTTGTGGTGCCCCCTGTTTCTCCATCATGCTTGTTGTTCGTGTTTGTGTGTAAAAAAAACATCTGTGCATACAAACATAACGACATATTGAAGTTTAATATAGAGTAATAAGGTGCA
Source organism: Amphiduros pacificus (assembly GCA_949316495.1). Classification (NCBI taxonomy): domain Eukaryota; kingdom Metazoa; phylum Annelida; class Polychaeta; order Phyllodocida; family Hesionidae; genus Amphiduros; species Amphiduros pacificus. The sequence goes on along the minus strand of OX439006.1, from coordinate 33,359,479 downwards.
ATAAGACATAAATGTTGTGCTATTAGCATAGATCTGTCTCAGCCATCAGATATTGCACGTGAGAGGTAAAGACCACGGGCCATGGCACAGTTGGTTAGAGAGCCAGCTTATTAGCACCAGTTCCTCTGTGGTGATCCAAAGGTCATGGGTTCGAACCCCTGCCGTGCCGGGATTGAATTCATGATACAATTTCACGTATGAGCTGAGGCCCGTGCCGTAGTCCTTGTAAATCTGTGACCGGGTGGGTTGTCATGTCAAGGACCTGCGACATGACAATTCAGTGAGGCAGCACTATATCTGCTACAAGTAGGTCTCATCACGAAATAAGGTTGAAAGTAATGTAAAACCCCAAACAAACAAACAAACAAACAAACGAACAAACATGACTGAAATAATGTTGAAAGTGATGTAAAGCCCCAAATAAACAAATAAACAAACACGTGAGAGGTAAACACGGAAATTGCAAATTTGTTTGACCTCAGATGAGGTTCAAAGTGGGGTGAACTGTTTGGCGTCATTCTAGCACTATCCAAAGGAGAATACCTTTAATACAAATGACCGTAAGCTTTCAAAAAGGGCCGGTAAATTAAGTTTCATATGTTCAAATAGATTTCACAGACACTGGAGTGCATCAACCTAAACAATGAATAAATATCAAAGGCAAATACCTTTCTGGTGTTTATTTTTCAAAACCACTGCATAATTACCTTAACGATAATTACATAGTGCCACAGAAAAGCCTCAACAGATTCTTCAAAACGAGAATACTATAAAATATTTCCCCTTTGCATATATTTATATTTTGCAGTTGAATATGATTTATTCCATGTAAGGATAGTTAGTTTGTTTGTTTGTTTGTTTGTTTGTTTGTTTGTTTGGGGTTTTACATTACTTTCAACCTTATTTCATGATGAGACCGACTTGTAGGAAATATAGTGCTGCCTCACTGAATCGACATGACAACCCACCCAGTCAGATTTACAAGGACAAGGGGGTTAACCCTTTGGCATGGGCCTCAGCTGGATTTGTGAATTTGTATCATGAATTCAATCTCGGCATGGCCGGGGATCGAATCCAGGATCACCACAGAGGAACTGGTGCTAATAAGCTGGTGCTCTAACCAACTGCACTATGGCCCGTGGCTTGTAAGGATAGGATCGAGGTGATGTGAAACAAACTCAGAATATATCCAGTGTGATGCAATATTTCTAATGATATATCACAAAACAGTTGTTTTACAGTAATTAGAAATAGCATCACTGTCTATTTCCATATGTTACCTGACCAAATAAAACGTTTTCAATATTTGTGAAAATACCAGAACTTACCTGTGGGATATAACGCAGATAATGTCCTTTCCAACTTGCACTCATTTTCATAGTCTAATTATCATCCCAATAAAAAGTTACCTTTTCCTGCACTATTTCAAGCAAGAATGAACTGAACTCTTGGTATATATCTGGTATAAAACCTACCATTTCAATTGTACAGACTTTATCTCACAATCTGAAGTTAACCAGAAGCAGCTGATATCAATTACATCAACAGTATCGACAACTGTGATTCCAATACGAACAACGTAAATCTCATCCGACAACTCTTGCAAATACATACGCGAAAACTACACGGTAAGAAACAGAAAATTATTCTTAAATATTAAAAAAATTAATATAAAGGAAATTAAATTACGACCACCAAACACGCGGTAAGAAAACCGGTATTCGACCATACAAGTCAGGCTATCTCCTGGAAAATTCCTAGGCTATCTCCTAGAAACATATACCATACAAGTCAGGCTATCTCCTGAAAATTACAAGGCTATCTCCTAGAAACGCATATTACACAAACCAGGCTATCTCCTGGAAAAATACATTCAAACTAGGCTATCTCCTAGAACAATATACTATATAATCCAGGCTATCTCCTGGAAAATCCCTACGCTATCTCCTAGAAACTTATATTATACAAACCAAGCTATCTCTTGGAAAAAAAAACCATTTAAACTAGGCTATCTCCTAGTATCTATTTAAACTAGGCTATCTCCTAGGAACATAGATTACACAAACCAGGCAATCTCCTGGACAAATACTTTTCAAACTAGGCTATCTCCTAGAAATATATATTATCCTTGAAATATATACTATACAATCGAGGCTATCTCCTAGAAAAATATTCTTTCCTTTCCTGAATATTTTTTCAATACCGTATGATGGAAACATATCAAGTTAAAAAAATCCTGGAGGATTTCTGGAACAGGAAAAGAAAAATTAGATTTTTCAAAATTTGGTGGGAGGGTTTCCCCAAAAACAAAAGCACTTTTGAACCTGAAGGGAATCTCCATCCGCAACTAATAAAAGAATATTTGATAAATAAGAAGAAGAGTAAATATTCCTCTCCATTTTTATCATTACAGATGGCATCGAAGAATAGCAAGCGTGCTGGGAAAAAAAGGAGGATGTCCTCCAAATCCTCCACACCCCCAACCCCCCTGGACTGGGCGGAGCTAATGGAGGCTGAGGATGAGATAGGGGTGACTGTGACTGACTCTCGGGCTCCGGAGAATAGTCAGGAAGGCCATGCAGCCCCTCCAAGCATCCAATCAGATACCATCCGAAAAGATGATGAAGATGTGATAGTCACTCACTTGGAGAAAAAGACCAGAGTTCAACAATCTGACTCCCCGACGGCAGGTCCCTCTAGTGGCGAGAAAGATGAACTATCTATGAGCATGGATGAGCTAATGTCCATGCTCACCTCAAAAACCGGCTAGTTTCACCAAGCTAAAAGAGGAAGATGTGCTAAAGGACAGGGAGATCTCGGAGTTTCGAACTAAGCTGAAGCGGATCGAAGATGAAAAGAAGAGCATGGAAGAAGAGAAGAACTCCCTATCTCAGAAAAATATAAACCTCAACATGCAGTTGAACTATGAGAGAGTAAGGGGCAAGAGATCTGATAAGAAAATTGAAGAACTCAATAGTACCATATCCAGGAATATTGAACAGATCACAAAGCTAGAACAAAAGAATCAAGAACATGTGAAGAAAATAGGGGTGATGGCGGAACAAACCTCCTCCTCCCCATCTCAAACCAAATCCTCCCAGAAGCCGAAGAAGGATGAAAAATTCTCTTCATCACTGATAAAATCCACCAGAATCTTATAGCCTATGATGCTCCGAAATGGGAGGTGTGTCTAACAGAGGGCACCACTGGCATCACGGAGCTGGAGAGTATGCTAGCAAGATCATCCCCAAGAAGAAGAGAGCTAGAGGAGTATGATGCCTTTATAGTGTGTTTGGGCTTGCTAGAAATGGAGGATGGATTGTCTGGGATGGAGACACTTACCAAATTGAAGAAGGCAATCTTCAAACTGGCTGATATGATAAACGCACCAATATACTGGTGTCAGTCACCCCCAATATCAATTGATTGTGATAAGGAGATGATTTCAGTGCATACCATTATTAATCATCACCTTGCTAAGATGAGGGGCATTTACCTCGGGAGCCAGTTAACAGTAGTCATGACGCCGACTAATGTTACCGATTTGCCAACTACTGAAGTGGTGGCGTCAACCACAGACCATAAGTTAATGGAACAAGCGGCTAGTGAATGGCATACAAATCTGAAAAAAATGGTAAAGCCCTCTCATACATTCATTAAAGACATACACAGATATTGGGAGCCTATGGAAAACAAGGAAGAAGCTCCATCAGATGAAGATGCTATGGAAGAAACTGGAATCACTACTGGAGCGGTAATCAATGATAAGGATTACCAAAATGAGAGAGTGACCACAATGATCCCTGATGGGACTGCTGGTAAACTCATCGGGACAGGTGGTAAAATGATTCGCCACTTGGAGAAAACATCAAACACCAAAATTGAGAAGATGGAGACTGGGAGCGACAAGGTGGATAGGATGATGATAGCGGGTACCCTTGTCGGCATTGCACATGCCCTTGTCGAGATTAGAAAAGTGATCAGGGAGCTCGGCCTGGATGACAAGCCCACAAGAGATGTCTGTATATATATTGCACAGGGAAGGTGCCGAAATGGCAACCGTTGCCAATACTCTCACAATGTTCAGAGTGGGTCTTCTTCATCTGCCTCTGCATCAAACTACAGAGATACCAGATACAGCTATCCAAGAAGCCCTGTCAAACTCGTTAGGTCAAGAAAAGTGAGGAAATTTTGACATTTGCATAATAGGGACAAATATAATCAATGTAAGAAGTGTGAAACATCTGAAACTGATAAATCATTAGATCTAATAAATGACCATCTTGTAAGAATATATGAGTACTACTGTATGTTGCCGAATAAAATGAGAATGTTTCTAGATGATGTCTTGTATTTCTATACTAATGAATCCTGTTATTGTAAAGTAGATCAATCAAACTGGCAATTCACTATTGAATTTAGGAGAAGCTATGAATATCCTATAGTTAGGGCTAATATTCTAATTTCATTGCTTCTATCCCCATTAATTGGAAACCATTATATTGTCCCTACAAAACTTGATGAAAAGTGCTGTATTATATCTCTATATCCAAAATCGTGTGAAAAAACATACACCAATAATTTTCATATGATTAAAATATATGATGTTAGCAAACAACTAAAACTAATCTCTGAGAAACACTATAAAAATACTGCTAGTGGTAATCTAGGTCTCAATTGGACTACTTACCTACTGGTAACGGCGGTAAAAAGGAAATTTGCTACAAAGGTTATAAAATTCCATCTTCCATCATTACCAATTAAAGATGGCATATGCAGCTATGTAGATCTTAATAGGGATATTCCCCATATGGACACTCTTAATGGAAACAATCAAAATGACTTGTCTAAAGAGAGAAATGAGGCCTGAAACTCCACTCATGGAGTTTCAGGCCTCATCATTGACAACCATGCACCCATCAAGGTTGCAGAAGTATCCAGGCGCAAACCAGTACCGTGGATGAATAATCATATCAAAGAAGAGAGATCCCTAAGGAGGAGATTGGAGCGAAAAATGAAAAAACTGGATTGCAAATTGATAAAGAAATTTATCACAACCAAAGAAACAAATATACTTTATTATTGAAAAACTCACAAACTAACTATTTTTCCAACCTGGTTGATGAAAATAAACATGACCCAAAGAAACTTTTCAAGGTAATAGACAAATTCATGCACAAGGCAACAGAAGTCCCTATGCCTCCATCAAACTGTGATACGGCATCAGCAGAAAAGTTCAATAATTATTTCCTAGAAAAAATAGACAATATTCGTAAAAACATTGATGAGCATCAAATAAATGAAAATTTGCCACCAGAGGACACTGCAAAAGAGGTGCCACCTAAGCCTAACCAAAACCAGCCTACCCTGGAGAGGTTTACCACCATGACTGAGGAGGGGGTTCTGAAAATGATCCGAAAGGCATCAAATAAATCATGTGAACTGGACCCAATCCCTTCCTGGCTACTGCATGAGCTTATTGATGGCCTACTATCCATCATCACCACGATTATAAATAAATCACTAACTACTTCAGAAATATCTGAATGCATGAAAATGGCAATAATTAAACCACTACTAAAAAAATTGGGTCTCGATTTAATTGAGAAAAATTATAGACCAGTCTCTAACCTTAGCTATGTTTCAAAGTTAACGGAAAGAGCAGTAGCAGATCAATTAGTATCTTACCTTATAGAAAATCAATTGAATGATCAATTTCAATCTGCATATAAACAATTTCACAGTACTGAGACAGCATTATTACGAGTCCAAAATGATATCCTGAGGGAGCTTGACAACAAGAAAATGATAATCTTATTATTACTGGACCTATCTGCGGCCTTCGATACTATTGACCATCAAGTGCTTTTCAATAGGTTAGAATCAAGATATGGCATAAAAAATCATGCACTCTCATGGACAAGGTCTTATTTGAAAAATAGACAACAATGTGTGAAAATTGGGTGTAAAAGGTCCACAAATAAACAAATTAAATATGGAGTCCCTCAAGGATCGGTATTAGGTCCGATTCTTTTTACACTCTATATGTCTCCTCTGACGGACATCCTAGAGAAATACAACCTGAGTTACCATATTTATGCGGATGATACCCAAATTTACATACCTGTTGATCACACCTCACTGCATGACTATGAGATGTCCAAACGAAAACTAGAAGAATGTGTGAATGAAGTCAGAACGTTTCTCATACAAAACAAAATGAAAATAAATGATGGAAAAACAGAGATGTTAGCATGCTATGACGGTCATAGCAATACCCTAGATAGGGACTTAAATACAATAAAAGTTGGGGATTCACACATAACCCCCTCCCCAATTTTAACCGACCTGGGTGTCGTATTTGATGAAAAAATGGATATGAAGGCTCATATAAAAAAAATATGTTAAAAAGGATATTATCATATTAGAAATCTGTCCTCTATCAAAAAATGTTTGGACGAGAAAACAGCCTTAACCTTGACTCATGCCTTTGTAACCTCTGCTCTGGACTATGGAAATGGCTTACTGGCTCGCATACCAAATACTGAAATTAAAAAATTGCAATACCTGCAAAACTCTGCAGCAAGGGTTGTAGGGAAAATAAGAAAATTTGATCACATATCTGAGAAGTTGAGAGAATTGCACTGGCTACCTATATGTGCAAGAATTAAATTTAAAATTGTCCTAACAGTATGGAAATCATTAAATGGTAAGGCGCCGTCTTACATAAAGGACCTACTATTGGTAAAAACGGGAGAAAGATGCTTACGCTCAAATGATGGAACTTACCTGCATGTACCCCACACACGGCTGAAGACAATTGGAGACCGTGCTTTTTCAGTAGTAGGTCCGAGATTGTGGAATGACCTTCCAAAGACCTAAGGACCTGCATCTCAGTGGACCTCTTTAAGAGCAACCTGAAAACACACCTTTTCAAAACGCACGTTTTGAATGAAGCGCTTTGAACAGTTTATCTGATATCAGCGCTATACAAATTTTATTATTATTATTATTATTATTATTAACTGTGTTTGGACTATTCATCATATCTTGTCAATATTCATTTATCTCAGTTAATTTTTTTTATCAAGGAAGGGCACACAAAAAAAGTATATTTGAAGCCAAATTTGTTTGTCACAATAAATAAACACGAGACATTGTGCAAAATAAGATTGATTTCAGTAAACATGGGAAAATATCAGTTAATGCAAAACCAAAGTTTATTATGGCCAAGACTGCACACTCAATATATATTTGGAACCACATAAGCATGTACATGGACTGCTCTAATGATACATGTCATTAATTCTAAACACATACCTGTAAACATCAATGGGTCTTAGATCCATTCATCAGAGCATCATTGTTATTGTTTCAAACAATATTTACATGTTTTATGTACAGTTACTTTGTTCTGTTACGATACGTTTGCAAGCCATGTGTCAGCTGGCTGTCACTATAGAATAGTGTTAAACGGTTTTAACTTTTTTCGAAGCAGATATCATTCGTGTGAAATATGATGTCAACAATGTTTACTATTTGATATTTCTTGGTACTTGCTACAAAGAGGAGCTGTTACCACATTATTTTCCTCTCTCATAATTCATAATGAGATAACAGCTAAAATGATATTTGAACTAGATGATCTTGGTAGATTGATATCTATTATCATTGATCAGAAACTTTGAAAGGAAAATTAAGCTGCGATGTTTGGCTCCATTCCAACAAAAACACAAAGATCATCTGCTATCCACAAATAAGGACATAATTATAGAAGCAAGTCCCAAAGACACATGCTGGGGTGTAGAAACCACAATCATAGAAAGGGCAAAATCCTATGTAGCATGAGAGATATATTAAAACAATGAATATATATATAGTTCATGATTTGTTTGTTTGGCGTTTTACATCATTTTAAACATTATTTCAGTCATTTTGTGAAGAGACCTTTTGAATAAGAGTAACATTTTATAATACTATGATGTTATGTTATTTGAATTATGGCATTCTTGCTTGTAGCAGACTCATTTCCTTAAGGACATAAAATACACAAAATAGACCAATTCTTAAAGACCTGGAACTTTTTAGAGTGAAGGATATTCTCAAAATTTAACAACTAAAACGTTTATGTTTTAATAAATATAGCCTTGGAACACAACCTGCTTATCTCCCATTTCAACAAATAAGAGAAATCCATTCATATTCAACACATGCAAAAGGCAACCTTAGATACCACAGATAAAACACACATATATAACTAAATTGATCAAATATACTAATAAATGAAACAAATAATGTATCATTGATAAGATTAACACTCAGAGCTTAAAGGGCTTTGCAAAATATAAATATTCTCAACTAATAGATGGTTATGTAAAAGAATGTATACTTTATTATTGTTGTGTGTGTGGAAGAAATCTGAAAGATATTTTTATTTTTATTTTATCCAGCATCCAAGTTGATACAGGGGAACATTTGCAATATTACTATGTATGTATGCATGTTTGTTTTATTCATTGATAATGGTAATTTGATAGATAACTAGATTAATAAAAGGTGATAAAAAGTGGAAAAAGTGGTAAACAAAAAAATTTTACTGTCATGTACAAATTGTTAACTAGGTACAAAAATATTGAAGAATGGCATTTTAGCCCAAAATTTGTCTGAAAAGCTAAGATAGTGTCGAAATTGTTTGATTATTGCTATGTTAATTCTCCCTTTACTCATATGCAACTAAAAGGATGAAAGCTTAAATCAAAACGAAGAGAATAAGATGCACTGAGACCAAATCTTCAAGTATTGAATGGGTCATGTTTGCGGTTTGGAAATGTCAAGAAATATAAACAGTAGATTGTCTGCATATAAAGGATTTGTCCACCTTTTTCAGGATGAACACTTCTGAGAGTCAACAAAATACGTTGTATATTAAGATACATTAAAATACAGATTCTCTGATATTGTGTATTATGAATATGGAGAAACAGACCCCTGTAATTTTCTAAAGATGCAGATACCAATAATACGTGTACCTAATTTGCAGTCCTTTACTCACTATGATAACTGCTATCTTAACAACATACCTCACCCGCTGTGGTCTCCAATGTTCAAGGCAAATCTGATGACTTCAGAATGGCTACATCTTTTCAGTCTATATTTAGACATCTCTCACAATGTATTATTAATATACATGCAAATATCACATTTGGATATTATGATCATAATTGTTAAATTTCTTTATGTATTAAAATTATCCTTACCAGCCATGTTGTAGTGAACGTATGTTATTTGTTTTATAACATTCGTCTTCCTAGTTCATGCAGCACATTACAGAATCTGATGTAAACTGCCATTCAAAAGAATAAAAGTGATGCCAAGCCATTCCTGAGTCATACTATCAGGCACCAGACCCCCCACACTGGCGGAGATATTAGCTTCACCACTTTCCCAATTGATCAAGGTTGACAGTATCTCATACTTTGTAGAAAGGTAACCATAACATAGTTTCAATTCGTCTTCGAAAACTGCAATAATTATGAATTAAAAGATTGTAAAAATATGTCATTAAATACTCTATAAAAGAATTACTTTAATAGATTTACAAAATTATTGTAGTTTTAAGTGATTTTTTTGGTTATGCTATTAAGTATAATATGTATAATCCAAGGTTATATAAGTGGAGGGCAATATTTCTTTCACGTTGTTTAAATGGCCCGAAGGTCACCTGATATGGAAATTGTTGATGGAAGGGCTGTAAAAGCACCATTAAACATTTTTTTGATGACTGTAGTGAACCTGAGCACTCATTCCGGGGAAATTGACTATTTATTTTCGTTTTGATGATACCCCTCTTAATGTTACCCCTCTTTAACCACCTTTACTTGCCGGAAAGCTAAATTATCAAATACTAGCCAATGAGACTCGAAATAACAAATTGGGGCCAAAAACAAAATGTAGCATGCATTTTGATCGGTCAAAATTATCATCTGCTCAAGTCTTCTCTTGGGAAGGATTTAAATGACCATTTCTGAAGTTTCCAGAAAACGTTCACAAACATTACACAAAAGCATTGATCAGCATAGCTGTATGGCCATCGGCCTATGTTTTAACATTATCATGTTATGTCAGTGGCTACAGATCATAAGTGACATGAGCGAGGTGTTTCCAGGAAACCTCAGGCCCCACACAGTGACCCCATCACTAGAAATGGCAGACATAGGGATATAACTTTTTTACTACTCAGAATACATCTACAAATGATATGTGATCGAATGTCAACCTTCTTAGGCTATTTTGATCAAATATTGCCAATGACCTTGAAGTGACCTTTCAATGACCTTGAAAATAAAAAGCCTATTTCCACGAAATTATCTATATGTTTTATTATCCTATCATCTACATCTTTCAAATACGAGCTCGTAGAGTCCTTATTCATCAAAATCTGTTCATAATTAACCATTTGAGAATAATTTATAGTTTTGTGGTCAATCTATGAGGGAAAACAGAGGAAAATACTATAATACTAAGTTTTTTGGAAATAATATAAAAATGCAAGCTTTTTGGGGGTTAGTTTATGAAAATATATAGAATACTGCACAGAAAAACACATTAATACTAAAAAGAAATTGAAAAAAAAGTCCGTCAATTTCAAGATTTATTATGAAGCTAAAATGATTAAAAATAGCTTAAATCAGTAGGGTTACAAAAGTGACAAATTGACAGACTTTAATTTGACCTCACATTTATTTTTGAGGTATTAAATTGAATATTAATCTTATTTCAGAAAATAATCAGCAATAAGTTGTTCTTATCATAATAATACCTAAAAAAGAAGAAATATTCCCAAAAAAATATGAGAAAATTAGTCATGAATAGAAATTATTACAAAAAAGATATAATAAAAAATATATTGAATGTAGAGTCAATTGGGTTATAACATTTAGTAGCTGATGTATTTCTAGAAGATCTCATGTATTTTATTTTTCTGAACAATATGAGGAAGTTAGTGAAATCCTTTTATGAATATGTCTATGAAACACATCACTAAAAGTGGCCAATCATTAAAATGGCCTATGACCCTTGTTACTATTCGGATAATTCTATTAGTAATACATGACAGAACTTGGGTCCATTTGATTGTTTCCACCTCAGCCATTAAAATGTCCCAGGGTATTGGATTGGCCTAAAAATGCTGAATCTCTGTCTATCCATTCAATATGAAATGGAAGTCGAACACGGCCAATATTAGATGTCACTGAAAGTGCTCTGCAGGGTGCTTTCTGGACGTCCGCTCCTCCCACTGCTATAAACCCGTTACATGCGCTATGTTACTCATTCTCGCTGATGATTATGACCAATTCCTTTATATGGGGAACATATATAGTAGTCTTTATCATGCATAAGTTATGCATCTGAATGAAACGTTTGAACTGAGCTATTATACAAACATTGTCTCATTATAGAAAATAAATCAAGTGTATAGTAAGTAAAATATTAAATTAAAAAATGATTCTTTCACGGTAGACATAAATTTAGGGGTAGATTTCAGACTTGACATCAATTAGTTATCTCAAAATGTAAGATATTATTACTAATGGCACTGTCACTAAAATACACAAGATTCACGAAGAATTTGTGTTTTTTATCTTTTATTTCTGAACACACAATAAATGGCCAAACATATTGTCAACATAAGCACCCAACATATACATTCAGAGAGTAATGCATGCATCTATTTATCTGCAGGCTGTCCTTTTCCTGATTATACACAACACTTTCGCATAGATACAATAATTACACATCCAATAGTTTCATGTTAATTCAAATCATTACTTCCTTCACTTATGTATATACCTTTATATTTTAAACATGTCCATCCATTTAGCTCAACTCTATTCATAGGAAATTGGATAAAATTTGTCTTGGTACAGGCAGATATTGGATATCTGTCTTGGTACAGGCAGATATCGGATGATATTTGTCTTGGTACAGGCAGATATTGGATATTTGTCTTGGTACAGGCAGATATTGGATATTTGTCTTGGTACAGGCAGATATCGGATATCTGTCTTGGTACACGCAGATATTGGATGATATCTGTCTTGGTACAGGCAGATATTGGATATCTGTCTTGGTACAGGCAGATATTGGATAATATTTGTCTTGGTACAGGCCCATATTGGATATCTGTCTTGGTACAGGCAGATATTGGATAATATTTGTCTTGGTACAGGCCCATATTGGATATCTGTCTTGGTACAGGCAGATATTGGATGATATTTGTCTTGGTACAGGCCGATATTGGATGATATCAGGCAGATATTGGATAATATCTGTCTTGGTGCAGGCAGACATTGGATAATATTTGTCTTGGTACAGGCAGATATTGGATATTTGTCTTGGTACAGGCAGATATTGAATGATATCTGTCTTGGTACAGGCAGATATCGGATGATATTTGTCTTGGTACAGGCAGATATTGGATGATATTTGTCTTGGTACAGGCAGATATTGGATATTTGTCTTGGTACAGGCAGATATTGGATATTTGTCTTGGTACAGGCAGATATTGGATAATATTTGTCTTGGTACAGGCAGATATTGGAAAATATTTGTCTTGGTACAGGCAGATATTGGATATTTGTCTTGGTACAGGCAGATATTGGATGATATTTGTCTTGGTACAGGCAGATATTGGATATTTGTATTGGTACAGGCAGATATTGGATGATATTTGTCTTGGTACAGACAGATATTGGATAATATTTGTCTTGGTACAGGCAGATATTGGATATTTGTCTTGGTACAGGCAGATATTGGATGATAATTTTCTTGGTTCAGGCAGATATTGGATATTTGTCTTGGTACAGGCAGATATTGGATGATATTTGTCTTGGTACAGACAGATATTGGATAATATTTGTCTTGGTACAGGCAGATATTGGATATTTGTCTTGGTACAGGCAGATATTGGATATTTGTATTGGTACAGGCAGATATTGGATATTTGTCTTGGTACAGGCCGATATTGGATGATATCAGGCAGATTTTGGATAATATCTGTCTTGGTGCAGGCAGATATTGGATAATATTTGTCTTGGTACAGACAGATATTGGATGATATTTGTCTTGGTACAGGCAGATATTGGATGATATTTGTCTTGGTACAGGCAGATATTGGATGATAATTTTCTTGGTTCAGGCAGATATTGGATATTTGTCTTGGTACAGGCAGATATTGGATAATATTTGTCTTGGTACAGGCAGATATTGGATTATATTTGTCTTGGTACAGGCAGATATTGGAAAATATTTGTCTTGGTACAGGCAGATATTGGATATTTGTCTTGGTACAGGCAGATATTGGATGATAATCTGTCTTGGTACATGCAGATATTGGATAATATTTGTCTTGGTACACGCAGATATTGGATATTTGTCTTGGTACAGGCAGATATTGGATATTTGTCTTGGTACAGGCAGATATTGGATAATATTTGTCTTGGTACAGGCAGATATTGGAAAATATTTGTCTTGGTACAGGCAGATATTGGATATTTGTCTTGGTACAGGCAGATATTGGATGATAATCTGTCTTGGTACATGCAGATATTGGATAATATTTGTCTTGGTACAGGCAGATATTGGATGATATTTGTCTTGGTACAGGCAGATATTGGATGATAATCTGTCTTGGTACATGCAGATATTGGATAATATTTGTCTTGGTACATGCAGATATTGGATATTTGTCTTGGTACAGGCAGATATTGGATGATATTTGTCTTGGTACAGGCAGATATTGGATAATATTTGTCTTGGTACAGGCAGATATTGGATAATATTTGTCTTGGTACAGGCAGATATTGGAAAATATTTGTCTTGGTACAGGCAGATATTGGATGATATCTGTCTTGGTACAGGCAGATATTGGATATTTGTCTTGGTACAGGCAGATATTGGATATTTGTCTTGGTACAGGCAGATATTGGATGATATTTGTCTTGGTACAGGCAGATATTGGAAAATATTTGTCTTGGTACAGGCAGATATTGGATATTTGTCTTGGTACAGGCAGATATTGGATATTTGTCTTGGTACAGGCAGATATTGGATGATATTTGTCTTGGTACAGGCAGATATTGGATGATATTTGTCTTGGTACAGGCATATATTGGATATTTGTCTTGGTACAGGCAGATATTGGATATTTGTCTTGGTACAGGCTGATATTGGATATTTGTCTTGGTACAGGCTGATCAGACCATCAGTGGTGACATGAGTACATACATTGTACAAGGCTACTTTTAGGATTCAAGGAGGATTGTTTGTATCACAATATATGACATATCGTTCAAAAACACCCACATTTTCCATAAAATTCCATTTGACCAAAGTTCTACAAGTTCTTGAATTCACTTTCCATAAAGTTCTTAGGTTAACTTTCATGTTCTAAAGGTGTGAATACTGTGTTCAGTTTAGCTCTATAAACAGATTTCATAATGAATCAGCGCAAAATAAATCATACTGTCCTTATTATATTATCATTATTATTTTCTAATCCATTAATTTCATGTTTCATAACACATATCAGCCTCGTGAGAAAAAGGTTTATAAATTCCAAATTTACAAATTTCAAAATTGCTTTGCTTTCTTAGAATCATACAGATTGTATCCTTTAACTAATAGGATATATTTATTTCTATTTAATTCCAAACATTACATTGACATATATAGAGAGCAAGAATTGTATACAGTAATATTTTAAATAGAGGTCGAGGGCTGTGGTACAATTCATTTAGAACGCAAGTTTGTAGAACCAGTTCCCTAAAGATGATCTCACTTAAGATGATCAAATGGATGTGCAGATTGACTTCATGATACAATTTTTCATACGAGTTGATGTCAATGCTTGAAGGGTGAACCCATTGTCCTTGTACATCTGTGATGCGTTAGTTGTCATGTCGAGGACCTGCAACATGACAATCAGCGAGGCAGCACTATATCTGCTACAGGTAGGTCTCATCACGAAATGACTGAAATAATGTTGAAAGTGACATAAAACTGGAAACACACATACATTATTAACATATGGCTAAGATTTCTGAATGGTTTTAATATTTAGAACTCCAGTCATTCGAAGATGGGCGTAGTGACGTCATGAGGCAGCCCTCTTTCTCTAATTCACACCTAACCACCATCCAGTGCTAGTCCAGGTCACGTGCCCAGGTCACGTGTCCCCAGAGAGTAAAGGTTGTGTGGCTTCCTGTTGTGATGACGTGTACAGACTATGGTTGACACACCGTGGGCAATGGCTCTCACATAACCACAATGTTAAAGTGACAAACATCTGCAATATGATAGGAAGCTATTTACAATCACTTTTCCTCGAACCACAGGAAATTATGTCAAGTAAGAAAGGTAGTAAATACGAGCCATCAATGTAACATGCTGCAACTTAATATCAATAGATTAAAGATGATCTCTTAAATCATATCTTGCTAATATTTAAAGATTCATTTATTTAAGATCAAATGCCATCAGGTACGTTCAAATATATAAAGACATAATTGATGAAAAAAACAGTTCATGATATTACCATAAATGCATTTACAAATGCCATAATAGTCATGGTCCAATCAAAGTCAACGGATCCGACTAACCATCCGGCAAGAACTGGGCCAATAAACTCACTGCAAGCAAACATATTTGGTAAATTCTATCATGCATTGAAGTGAAACTAATACTAAATATTTCAAAGTTTAAATGAAATTAAAAATGTTTATACTATGAATTTTGTGATCAAATGTTTAAATCCCTCCTATTATCCCGACATAAATTAGTGTGCCATTTGATAGCAGATTAGTCTTCTGCTAAATCCAAATAATTCTTTGATTATTATGTCAACAAACTGTCTTAATTGACCAGAGATCCAGTACAAACACCTACACTGTAAGTAGCAATGAGACTTGAAGATTGCGTCACTGGAGTTAATTGTCTCATGCCTCATGCCTCAGTCACATTTGCACCGGGCGCCGGCCGGGCAGTAACAATCGGCCGACTTCCCAGTTTGCCGGGCGCCGGGGAGTTTATCAGCAACAATCTCAGATATGCCCTAGCTGTGGTCACATTATTAAAGGGCACCGCACGGCACGTGCAAGATGAGATACCACGGATGTCTGTAGGATATCTTAAAGACGTCTAGATCATTGACAGACGTCTGTAGGATATCCTAAAGACGTCTATGATATATCGCAGGGAGCCCGTGGGATCATCTGACGATGGTCTGTGAACACATGAAATAAATATAATCCTATTTTCACCGCACGATGCCACCGGCAGCCCTAAGATAATCTGCCGATGTCCCTGCGGGACACTGCCGGGACCCTGCTGTGTACTTTAAGATGATATTTGCTGATAAGACATCGGGGCTAAAAGTTCCCGATGAATCGCCCGACGTCTTAAAGATGCCCAATTGTGGCGATGATCTCCCGGTGCGCGCACGGCAATCTGAACTGCCTGCCGATTTTGTAAATGTGACTGAGGTATTACAGAGGCGTTTCTGTCCATTAGTGTTTTTCCATATGGTCTACTGATTTCATGGAGGCTTGTACCACGTATATGACCACGCATCATTTAACCATACTCCAAATCTTTGTGCAAATGCCTTCAACCTTCATGATTTAGTGAAGACTTAATGAATGAATGAATGAATGAATGAATGAATGAATGAATGAATGAATGAATGAATGAATGAATGAATGAATGAATGAATGAATGAATGGTTGCATTATGACACATTGACACAATGAGGCCATTCAGTGCCTCTAGGTGTAGGGAACAACTCTAGGTGTAGGGTAACAGCTCTACGTGTAGGGTAACAGCTCTAGGTGTAGGGAACAACTCTAGGTGTAGGCTTGGAGTAATTATGCATCCATTCATAATTATTCCAAGGTGTAGGGTAACAGCTCTAGGTGTAGGCTAGCAGCCCTAGGTGTAGGGTAACAGCTCTAGGTGTAGGGTAACAGCTCTACGTGTAGGGTAACAGCTCTACGTGTAGGGTAACAGCTCTAGGTGTAGGGTAACAGCTCTAAGTGTAGGGTAACAGCTCTAGGTGTAGGGTAACAGCTCTAGGTGTAGGGTAACAGCTCTACGTGTAGGGGAACAGACCTAGGTGTAGGGTAACAGCTCTAGGTGTAGGGTAACAGCTCTACGTGTAGGGTAACAGCTCTAGGTGTAGGGTAACAGCTCTAGGTGTAGGGTAACAGCTCTAAGTGTAGGGTAACAGCTCTAGGTGTAGGGTAACAGCTCTAGGTGTAGGGTAACAGCTCTACGTGTAGGGTAACAGCTCTAGGTGTAGGGTAACAGCTCTAGGTGTAAGGTAACAGCTCTAGGTGTAGGGTAACAGCTCTAAGTGTAGGGTAACAGCTCTAGGTGTAGGGTAACAGCTCTAGGTGTAGGGTAACAGCTCTAGATGTAGGCTAGCGGCCCTAGGTGTAGGGTAACAGCTCTAGGTGTAGGGTAACAGCTCTAGGTGTAGGGTAACAGCTCTAGGTGTAGGGTAACAGCTCTAAGTGTAGAGTAACAGCTCTAGGTGTAGGGTAACAGCTCTAGGTGTAGGGTAACAGCTCTAAGTGTAGAGTAACAGCTCTAGGTGTAGGGTAACAGCTCTAGGTGTAGGGTAACAGCTCTAGATGTAGGCTAGCAGCCCTAGGTGTAGGGTAACAGCTCTAGGTGTAGGGTAGCAGCTCTAGGTGTAGGATAACAGCTACCCAAAATGAATAAACATTGAACCCAGATGCAACTGGTTTTGAGCCTTCACAGAATAATAGCTATACTTTTGCACAGATGTAACTGATTGTAAACTTACCCAAATGAATATACTCCTCCCCAGGTGCCACCTATTAACGCATGCAAGGCTAGAGTCTGCTTAAGACCAGCTTTCCTGCGAGAAATTGAAATAATTCTATCAAATGATATTGAGAAGCATTTGTCATTATGGATGAGGGTTCTTTTTTTTCGGTAGTGTTGTAAAAATCTCTAATATACTTTTTTTTCATTTTCAAATATAGACTCAAAATACTACTCCCAAACTTTTATCTGTATATTTTAGCTTATTACATATATTTAAACTCACTTAGTAGCCTGTAATAACTTGTCATATGTAGGAATGACTGATAAACAACAACCCAGTCCAATAAGTGTCAGACTGACCAGATCCAACCATAAAACTCTGAAAAATAAACAATAAACATACTATGACATAACAACAACCTAGTCCTAATGGCGTCGGACTGACCAGATCTAACCATAAACCTCTGAAAAATAAACAATAAACATACTATGCCATATCAGTCATTCACACATCATATTGTATGTAATAATAAAATAGATCTTGAACGTATTAGCTTAAAACTGTTTCCATTCATCATAAAGTTGTTACTGATATTCTTACTTATACTTATATTTGAAAATGTGATGATTAAATGTATACAAATTAGACAAATTGATACAATCACAATTACCTGTAATTATCCAGCCCGATAAGAGGTGAAGGGCCAAGAAATAGCAGTCCCAGGGTATTCAGCCCACATCCTATTATGATTAATGGGGTGCTATTTGCCTGCACGACATTAAAACATAGAAGCATGAATATTACTTACATTATAACACCCATTACCCGCATGTCTTATTATGAGTATCATGGATACCCAATGAATTACCATGATAGTCAATGGGTACAGAGAATGGCTAAATAAGTCATAAACAAGGCATATTGAATTACAGTATGTATAGATGCCATATTCTTCCAAGGTAAATATCGTCGATTTATTTGTCCATGATAATTGATATTCTCAATTCTTTACTTTATATATTGAACTGAAAAAGGAATCATGTGTAATTTGTTTGGCAAAATGCCGGAGGATCACAAGATGTCATAGGACTATGCCCTAGTCTTAATTTACTCAAATAGTTTTCTCCAAATGAGTTTTAAATGAGCATTGTGATATGACAGGTTGAGCGTCATGTGATATATTTTTGGTGATTTTTTGGCGCATATACATCCATACTGTACATGTGTTTAATTTGGAGAAGTTTTAATGGCTGGAATATTGTTCAATATTGTATCACACCTCTACAGAGATTCCGAATAACAAACATGTGTGTCACCAACCAATATTTACAAAAATACATTTTTAGCAAATACTTTACCATTCTGTCTGCCAATCGTCCAGCAACAGGAGAGAGAAATGCATATGTGGCAGCCATTATCAAGAACACTAAGCCCAGTATACTGGAACTCAAATTATACTGAAACAATAGCATACAAGTAGATCAGTTATATTACATAGTTATACAGATCCAAGAGCAGTGAATAAAGGCAAGTCGACCACCTCTGATTAATGGAATATTTTAACCTAATCTTACTCCAGAGTACTCTCTATAGCAGATCCAGGACTCTACCTCGCCATGCAGAGTAACTCCAGAGGTTTAGCACATAACTTCAATATATTCAGATAGATTTAAAATCACATCAATTTCTGCGTAGCCGAAGAACTACAAAGGTTAAAGCAATGCCGATTTTAATTTTTTATAAATCAATGTGTTAAATTGTATTTATTTAGAGAATGCTAGTAACTGACGATTCTGAGGTGGGGCTCCAGGGTGGGGTCCAGCACGATCCATGTGGTGGCGGCCACGAAGGTAGCGCCGTACACTAACAGTACCACCGGTATGGACATTAGACGCTTCAACAGGTCCGCCTGATGTACCTCCTTAGATGAAGATGATGCCCTCCTACCTGGGGTAAATATCATAATCACAAGAAAACCTCACTTCACAGACACAAATATAGGCTAAATTGTGCTTATTCAAGTTCTAAGAAAGCTATTCATTAGTGTGAAATGTATTAAGATTGGTGTGTAAAAAGATTACCTTCAGATTTGAGAACGATCCAAAATATTGGTATTGTTAATAGGATGAAACCTCCCACAAAAAAGAACGGTCCTTTAAAACCAAAAGGCTGTCAAGCAAATAATAAATATATATTCGTAGAATGAGTACATGGATGATATGAGAAATGTTAAGTTCAATCATCAATGGTAGGCATATTCGTGTATCCACTGTGCCTGATAGCATAAGACAGCATTTTATTCTGTTAACTGGGGATGTCAGAGTCAAAAAGCTTTTTCATATTAAGCTACACACCAAATTAAATAAGCACAAACAGATATGAGATAGAAGTGATTTTTCCAGAGTGTGGACATGTTTCTATGATATACACAATATATAAATTACCTCGTAGATAACACCGCCGACAGCAGGACCTACCATGAGGCCCACACCGATAGACGCCTCCATTAGACCCTGTAACCAAAGGAAGAAACCTAGACTTGATTCTAGATCAGTGCTATATACTTCCATAGATCCTTTTCACAAAATATGAAAAATGAGAAATTCTTTTCAAAAAATACTTCATTCTTTTCACAAAATAGGAAAGATTTTTAATTCTATAAACAGAATATGAAAATATATGTAATCAATAATTTCTGATATATACATTCCTCAATATTTCAAAATATTTGAAGTATTGGTAATGATGTTCTCTATTATAAATTACCTTCTGAAAATGTTTAGAGAATTATGTAGCATTTTTAGAATCTTAGATTATTTTCCTTTAAATATATTACTACGTCTTGTAAAGCAGGAATTTGTTCTTAAAGACAATTTCAAATTTGTTGTCACTCTCAAATCTCTCAACATATATTACAATTAATCCGATTTTGTTTAAATGTTGTTTGGGGGAATAAATGTTTAGAAATGCATGACATCTAAGTATATTTTTAGTTATTAAATGTTCAAATAATGCATGACATCTGTCATTCAGTGTTCAGAAATACATGAAATATATTTTTAGTCTTTACCATAACTGTAGCCACGTTGTCTGTGAACATATTTGTGGCCATTGTGAAGACCGCAGTGGACGCGGCAGACGCCCCGACAGCGAGACACACCCGCAGAACAAACGCAAACACGATGAAAGTCAAACTCCCGTTGTCATAAGTCATGTCATCTATCATCCTGCAATTATTAAAACAGAAAGTATGAATCTACTTTCACCTGTATCGTTTTACTTGATTTGGAAACATCATAAAAATTAGAAAACAAATAACCGTCTGAACCTTTCTGGGAACAATTATGACCTATGATTATTTACGGGTGTGAAGTTCTTTTGATATTTGATATTAAAAAAAAGAAGATATTTGATATTTGATATGGGTTTTTTTTTTCAACAGGTGCCTACAGGTATATACCAGTATATCCTTTTCAGACATGGGTAAGCCAGCTGTGTAAAGGGATATATCCATTATTTTGCATTGTTCATGAGCTAACCACATCATTAAAATAAACGTCCAGAAAAAGACGTGAGAACTTCACATGTACATGTATATTCCTTTTTGATAAAAACCTGGTTAAATAAAATGTTTAATCAACATACCCAAACAAAATGGTGCATCCTCCAAGAATAAATAAGCCTGAGAGAAACTGAAACTTTGATCCCAGTATAGGTACCTGTAATATACCGCCAATAAGTAATCGCTCCTGCCACTGTTATTGAATACTACTCCTCAAATTGTTCTCTATTTTTTTTTATTATTTCAAGTTTTAACAGTACACTGGATTTGTCTTTTTCTTAGTATTATACATGATATCCATAAAGACTACCACTTGATGCAAGTATAATTTTGTTTCACATATCTCCAGAGATATTAAATGTCTCTGTTATCTGTTATCTTTGTTTTTTTTGTTTTGTTTTTTGTTTGTTTTTTGTTTAAATGGTTTTTATGTTGTTGTTTTTTTTTAATTTTCTGGAAATGCCTGCAAATTCCTTAGTAACTGATTTTTTAATCCTATCCCAGGGCAGACTTGACCAGATGATGATTTTGACCAATCAAAATGCATATTACATATCAAATTTGTCCCAACTTGTTATTTAGATTGAAAATGGCAAATGTTTGTTACATACATATATAAAAAAAGCATGAACGTGATCAGAGAGGAAGTGTGACGAGATTTGAAAAAAAAAAAGTTGCTATATGAGGTATTGGCCGCAACTAAAGTCGCCACTGATAAGAGTGTGTGATCTCGCTGTTCCGTCACCACGTTGCCTGCCCTCTGGTGGAAGTGACGCTAAACTAAACTCCACTTCACCAAAGAACCTGAATCTAGATTCTTTGACTTCACTTTTGTTTTGCAAGTTTATGTGAAGGGTTGCGCTTTTAGCATATTATGAATGGCACAATTATCACTAATTTGTTGTCATAATTACATTAGAAATGAAAATAACCTCCAATATGCCTATATTTCTGTATTAGAGCTTTGTTTTCAACCATCGGAAAATTGACCTATTTATTGACCTACTTATTGAGGCCCTGCAAGGTTTTGTACAAAGGGGTCTATATGGGTGAAATGCAGATATTTTTTATAAGAGCTAGCTGCATAACTGAGAGATAGCTTCACAAATAATAGATAGCTGCATAAATAAGAGATAGCTGCATAAATAAGAGATAACTGCATAAATAAGAGATAGCTGCATAAATAAGATATAATTGTACAAATAAGAGATAGCTGCATGAATAAGAGATAGCTGCATAATTGAGAGATTGCAAGTGATAGACTGCTACAACAGCAAGAGATAGCTGCATAAATAAGAGATAGCTGCATAAATAAGAGATAGCTGCATCAATAGGTGATAGCTGCATAAATAAGAGATAGCTGCATATATAAGAGATAGTTGCATAAATAAAAGATAACTGCATAAATAAGAGATAGCTGCATAAATAAGAGATAGCTACATAAATAAGAGATGGCTGCATAGATAAGAGATAGCTGCATAACTGAGAGATAGCTGCACAAATAAGAGATAGCTGCACAAATAAGAAATAGCTGCATAAATAAGAGATACCTGCATAAATAAGAGATAGCTGTATAAATAAGAGATAGCTGTGGGAGAGACAGCTGCACATGGTGAGACAGCTGCACATGGTGAGAGATAGCTGCACATGGTGAGAGATAGCATGGTGAGAGATAGCTGCACATGGGGAGAGATAGCTGCACATGGGGAGAGATAGCTGCACATGGGAGAGATAGTTACAACAGTGATAGCTGTATAAATAAGAGATAGCTGTGGGAGAGACAGCTGCACATGGTAAGAGATAGCTGCACATGGTAAGAGATAGCTGCACATGGGGAGAGATAGCTGCACATGTGGAGAGACAGCTGCACATGATGAGAGATAGCTGCACAGTTTGAGAGATAGCTGCACATGGTGAGAGATAGCTGCACATGGGGAGAGATAGCTGCACATGGGGAGAGATAGCTGCACATGGTGAGAGATAGCTGCACATGGGGAGAGAAAGCTGCACATGGGAGAGATAGCTGCACATGGTGAGAGATAGCTGCACATGGTGAGAGATAGCTGCACATGGGGAAAGATAGCTGCACATGGGGAGAGATAGCTGCACATGGTGAGAGATAGCTGCACATGGGGAGAGATAGTTACAACAGTGAGAGACAACTGCACAACTGAATAACAGCTGCACACGTGGTAGTTGCACAAGTGAGACAGCTGCACATGTGAGAGATAGCTGTATAGGTGAGGGATGGCTGCATAGGTGAGAGATAGCTGCACATGGTGAGAGATAGCTGTACATGGGGAAAGATAGCTGCACATGGGGAGAGATAGCTGCACATGGTGAGAGATAGCTGCACATGGGGAAAGATAGCTGCACATGGGGAGAGATAGCTGCACATGGTGAGAGATAGCTGCACATGGGGAGAGATAGTTACAACAGTGAGAGACAACTGCACAACTGAATAACAGCTGCACACGTGGTAGTTGCACAAGTGAGAAAGCTGCACAAGTGAGACAGCTGCACATGTGAGAGACAGCTGCACAGGTGAGGGATAGCTACAACAGTGACGGACAGCATCACTTCCCAGCCGAAGGCACTTGTCATGATGTTAAAAATGGCAGCCTCCTTGACAACTCAGTAATAGCTATGAGATATTTTTAATCAATTTATTTTTACAATTCAAATAGTCATAAAAAGACGGAAGAGATACTGAGCCAAATGAAAACTAGATAGAATTTGTCCCTGAAAATGCACCATTTTTCATACTAATCGTTGAGAACTCTGACCAGGAGCTTCAGAGGAGAAGATCAAAAGTGACGGACAGACAGAATGACAGAAAAAGTATCCCCTCACAAAAGCTAATCTGTGCTGCATAGCTAAAAAGTCGGGTATTGAATTTTGGTGAATTGTTTTTTTCTGATGTGGAATTGATAAATGTGTAAAGTAGGCCGTAAATACAAATTAGAGTATAACTTTATAGTGCATATTATCATGTATCTAGTAGGATATTGTTTAGGGTACAGTACCAGCTTTCCAAAAATAGGCGATAGTAAGCACTGAACAAGGGAGAACGAACCAAATATCCAGCCCGATATGGTTGATGAAATCCCCCTGGCATCTATCTTTGAAAAACAATTTGACAATATGTTAACATTAACCACATCAAGAATATATTTTAGCCTAAATTAAAGATTTTTTTAAAAATCACCGCATTAATGTAGTTCAATAAAAAACAAATGGAAATTAATTTAACAAAAATAAATCGATAAAAAAATATTTTTTTTTAATTAATTTATACTGGCAATAAATATATATATACCACTTTAGGGAAGAATGGAGCCAAGAGAGAATAACACATAAACGTTGCGCAGCTTCCCAGACAGAAGCAGGTCAGGGAGACCTTGTACCGAGCGCTGTAGTCCAGAAGGGACGTGCCCTTCTCTGGAGAGACATCTGTTGATGTTTGAACTGAAGTGCCCAGCAGAGAAGACAGCACTTCAGTTCCTACATCTGTACCATGAAACATAAAAACACCATGAGAGAAATAATCTCATATTTCCATTTAAATGTGTTTTACTGGGCCATATGATGCCTTGATTAACACTGCGTTGGGATATTAAACTTTCAGCCAAGCTAAAGTGCTACATTTTATGAATGGGAAACAATCTTTAATCTTGTGATTTATCCAGTTCAGCACAAGTAAAGGAGAAGAGGGTGGTATTTAATTAATCAAACACTCAACCTTACCTCTGAAGCCACCATCCCTGGACACGGACGAGAGTGATGTCCTACTCGGGGGTCTGCTGACCGAGCGTGCCAGCATTGACGCCCGGCTGACCGAGCGGACGTACCGGGCGGGGTGCGGGGTGCCGGGGGCGGGGTCCGGCCGCGCCGTGGAGACCGGCCGGGGAGGGCAGCTGAACGGACGGGCAGTATGATATGATAACGGCGGCGATGAAATGGCATGGCTGGTAGAGTAACATCTTGGAGGAGGAGGATCGTCTGCTTCTGTAGATCCCTCAGATCCAGAGTCCTCCATTATCTTTGAAAATAAACTCATGCAAAATAATCCCTGAACAGAGTATGGGTCAGACACGTGATTACAGGTCACAACCCGGGGAATACCTAACTTCTTATGATATCAAAAATAGGCATAAAAAATAGGGCAGTGGGGGCGATTGAACGATTTGCATTGCAGAGTAATGTCTACCATTCTTTTAGGATCCTATACAGTTTAATAATATCCGTTTCTCATTCATTTTATCTGATAACAGTATGTTCAACCCATCTTTAATTGACACTTTAAGACAATGTCTTGCAACACGCGTTCATGAATTCAAACTATGCACATGTAAAACATTAGTCACTTGCAGACATTGTCAATTTCATTATCTAAACAACCTCCTCTATAATATCAAAGGGCCAATATGCCCCAAAACAAAAAGACACACCAATTTGTTCTCACACCACCACACGGGAAACACATATTTTGAACCCTAAAGGTGTTCTCAAGTTGGACGGAATACAGAGTTTATATTTGGACAAGCGTGCTATAAATGTGGACTTTGCTATACGATATTCCAGCTCTGCAGATCCATAACATCACTAATATCATCATTTATACTCATATACATTCGATAATATTTAATTGATTCTAAGTTTTGCTTCATATGCTATTTGCATGATAATTTCCCAATGTTATCAGTAACGATTTTGCCTCTTTAATTGATTATTTTACAATAGTCACATCAGATAGTGAGATGGTGAGTGTTAGTGTATTGTCAAAATAAGCACTTACCAAATATATGAGAGGTACAAGGAGTATTCTAATCGGGATACGTATAATTAGTATTTCTCATAGTAATATATTTCTCCAGAATAATGGCCACCTAAGCACATGATTCACAGATCATGTGCTCTGCCGCAAACAGGACGATATGTAGGATGCAGTGTGCCTCTTGCCCAGCCAAGCGTGCGCCAATATCACAACACGGGCAGAAGAAGGACCGCGCACGTCAACATGGTGCAACACAATGGATAAGATAAGATAAGACAGACTCTTTATTGGCGGATTTTATTACAAAATGAATGACTTAAACATATATGGAGAAGTGTTTATTACCGTCAGTAGGCTCGGACTGCTAAAACTTGTCTTGTGATATCAGAGAGTTCAGAAAGCAGTGATATATAGATCAGTCTTCACAGAGACATGTTTAAATATCTGTGGTCTTTTTGCTTGTGGCCGAGGACACATGTTGACTGACCTGTTTGTCAGCTGAGTCTGTGTGAGTTGAAGCTGGTCTCGCCACAGTTTTTGTTCAGATATATTGACAGAACTCAGAAAAACTTATCATTTTCTAAGAAAATAGTTTAACCGAGGTATTTGCCTGGATCTAGAATAAAAACTTTGTCACTTCAAGGAGACTTTCAATTTGTCACATCATGTTTTGGTTTGAGGGAATCTGTGGTTGGAGGAATATTGTTTGTTTGTTTTGAGATTCAAATCACTTTCAACATTTTTTCACGAGCGTGAAGTTTATTGGATATTTGATATTGGATATTTGACGTTTTTTTCAAAATGTACCAAAAATTTATATTACTATGCAAACATCTAGGATCGAGATAAATTCGGCAAAAAAGGATATATATCTTGTTTAAAAATTCTTGATTAAAAATAGATATGTCTAGAATAGCCCCTAAGGCATCAATATGTGGGGCAAAATCTGTGGGTAGGAGATATGGCCCTTCTCCTCTGACAAAGTCGGAAATGGGTTTATCACAAAAAACTGGGTTTCTCACTTTCCAAGAGTTGTGGCACTGTCTTAACAAATTTTGAGAGGCTAATGGGCGGTTACACATGCTTGCTAGACATGTCTAGAATAGCTCCTGAGGCATCAATATGTGGTGCAAAATCTGTGGGTAGGAGGTATGGCCCTTCTCTTCTGACAAAGTCGGAAATATCCACCAATACTTGGGTTTATCACTTTCTACGAGTTGTGGCACTGTCTTAACAAATTTTGAGAGGTTAATGGGGGTTAGACATGCTTGCTCCATTAGCCTCTCAAAATTTGTTAAGACAGTGCCACAACACTTTGAAAGTGCTATATATGACAATATATGATATTTCAGTATGTCAGGGGAAAAGGGCCATATCTCCTACCCACAGATTTTGCCCCACATATTGATGCCTCAGGAGCTATTCTAGACATGTCTAGCAAGCATGTCTAACCCCCGCTTTAGCCTCTTAAAATTTGTTAAGACAGTGCCACAACTTTTAGAAAGTATTGGTGGATATTTTCGACTTTGGTAGAGGGGAAGAGCCATATCTCCTACCCACAGGTTTTGACCCACATATAGATAATGAGGGTATATATCCTGATATATCCTTTATATATCCTGTTCTAGACATGTCTAGGAGGCATGTTTAACCCACCTTTAGACCCTCAAAATTTGTTAAGACAGTGCCAGAACGCATTGAAACCCACATATCTTTTGTAGTATTCAGTTTGTCAGGGTAAAAGGGATATATCCTTTTTAAACAGGGTATATATCCCTTTTTTGCCGTATTTATCTTGATACTAGATGTTTACATTTCAAGAGACTTTTGGTACATTTTGATAAAAACGTCAAATATATAATATCCAATAAACTTCACACTCGTCATTTTTTCAGTCATTTCACTTGTAGCAGTTGAAGTGCTGTCTCACTAAATTGTCATGTCGCAGGTCCTTGACATGACAACGTCTCCTAAAGACCTCTGTCTCATTTGACAGACGTCTGTAGGATATCCTAAAGACATCTATATAATATCGTAGGGAGCCCGTGATATCATCTGACGATGGCCTGTGAACACATAAAATAAAAAAAAATCCTATTTTCACCATACGATGCCACCGGCAGCCCTAAGATGATCTGCCGATGTTCCTGCGAGACACTGCCGGGACCCTGCCGTGTACTTTCAGATGATATTTGCTGATAATGCCTCAGTCACATTTGCAGTCTGCCGGGCGCCGGGGAGTTTATAAGCAACAATCTGAGATATGCCATAGCTGTGGTCACATTATTAAAGGGCACCGCACGTGCAAGACTGAATGACACAGACGTCTGCAAGATATCTTAAAGACGTCTGGATCATTGACAGACGTCTGTAGGATATCCTAAAGACATCTTTATCATTGACAGACGTCTGAAAGACATCCTAAAGACGTCTGTCTCATTTGACAGACGTCTGAAAGACATCCTAAAGACGTCTATGATATATCGCAGGGAGCCCGTGCGATCATCTGACGATGGTCTATGAACACATGAAATAAATATAATCCTATTTTCACCGCACGATGCCACTGGCAGCCCTAAGATAATCTGCCGATGTCCCTGCGGGACACTGCCGGGACCCTGCTGTGCACTTTAAGATGATATTTGCTGATAAGACATCGGGGAAACGCCGGCAACTTTTATGTGCCAGCTAAAAGTTCCCGATGACCCGGCCGACGTCTTAAAGATGCCCAATTGTGGCCGATGATCTCCCGGTGCCCGCATGGCAATCTGAAATGCCTGTAGATTATGATAAAAAAAAACCATCGGCCGGGCATCTTTACTGAAATCGGCGCAAATGTGACTGAGGCATAAGACATCGGAGAAATGCCGGCAACTTTTATATTGCAGCTAACAGTTCCCGATGACCCGTATGATGCCTTAAAGATGCCAAATTGTAGCCGATGATCTCCCGGTGCCCGCACGGCAATCTCAACTGCCTGCCGATTTTGTAAAAAAATACACATCGGCCGGGCATCTTTACCAATTTTGTAAAAAAATACACATCGGCCGGGCATCTTTACTGAAATCGGCGCAAATGTGACTGAGGCGACCAGTATTGCTCAATGTTATTGGAGCCTTATTGACTCCAAGTGATTTTAACAAACCAAATTAAATAAGCCATGTTCTTACAAAAACTTTCAGACAATTTTCTGCCGTGTGGTGTCATAAAAAACAATGGATTGGCGGTAACTTTAATTTTACCTTTGATCTTATTAGGTCACTTCTCCATTCATTATGCCACAAGATATGGATAACAAAGTCTGATGAAGCACTAGATAAATGTTTTATTATGTTTTATTGTTTATATATATTATTACAATCAAACCAATCAATTCTGGACTGAGAGCATTCACGAAACCACAAAGGTCACAAGCAATTTTACAGAGGTTTGGGGTATGCTTAAATGGAATGTGACTACAGAACTGTGTTACAAGCAAGCTATCTCACTGAAAATCAACCAAAACACACCAAACATAGTGATTGTGTTTTGCTGAAAGTGCCAAGTACTGACTGTATTCTTGTGACCACCAGGTGGACACGTGTATACAAGCATGTGACCTCTATTGTAGTCTGTCAGGGTGTTAGGCCTGCACCAATGGACAAATATTGATGGACAAACAGGCCTCTGTGAGCCAAATCACTCCATTGTCCCAATCTAAAGCTTAAGGTGACCCACTGTTAGCAGAACTTTACTGAGCAGGTGTTTGCAAAAGTTCACTGGTCAGATAAACAAAGTTTGTTGAAAGTGTCCAATGGATGATTTGGATTTTAGCAGAATAAAGTGCATCACTAGAAATGGCAGACATAGGGATATAACTTTTTTACTACTCAGAATACATCTACAAATGATATGTGATCGAATGTCAACCTTCTTAGGCTATTTTGATCAAATATTGCCAGTGACCTTGAAGTGATCTTTCAATGACCTTGAAAATAGAAACCCTTTTTCCACGAAATTATCTATCATTATCCTATCATCTACATCTTTCAAATACGAGCTCGTAGAGTCCTTATTCATCAAAATCTGTTCATAATTAA
This sequence comes from Amphiduros pacificus, assembly GCA_949316495.1. Lineage (NCBI taxonomy): Eukaryota > Metazoa > Annelida > Polychaeta > Phyllodocida > Hesionidae > Amphiduros > Amphiduros pacificus. The sequence continues at coordinate 33,329,210 of OX439006.1, read as the reverse complement.
CAATTTGAGAGCAATTTATAGTTTTGTGGTCAATCTATAAGGGAAAACAGAGGAAAATACTATAATACTAAAATATTTTGAAATAATATAAAAATGCCAGCTTATTGGGGGTTAGTTTATGAAAATATATATACTGCACAAAAAAACACATTAACACTAAAAAGAAATTGAAAAAAAAGTCCGTCAATTTCAAGATTTATTATGAAGCTAAAATGATTAAAAATAGCTTAAATATGTAGGGTTACAAAAGTGACAAATTGACAGACTTTAATTTGACCTCACATTTATTTTTGAGGTATTAGATAAATTAGATATTAATCTAATTTCAGAAAATAACCAGCAATAAGTTGCTCTTATTAGAATAATACCTAAAAAAGAAGAAATATTCCCTGAAGAATATGAGAAAATTAGTCATGAATAGAAATGATTAAAAAAAATATAATAAAAAATATATTGAATGTAGAGTCAATTGGGTTATAACATTCAGTAGCTGATGTATTTCTAAAGAAAATTCATGTATTTGATTTTTCGCAACAATATGAGGAAGTTTGTGAAGTCCCTTTATGAATATGTCTTTGAAACACATCACTAAAATGACCCCTTTTACTATTTGGAGAATTCTATTAGTAATACATGACAGGTCCATTTGATTGTTTCCACCTCAGCCATTAAAATGAGGTATTGGATTTGCCTAAAAATGCTGAATCTCTGTCTATCCATCCAAAATGAAATGTTTTTTCCACAGGCAACTGTACCTGACTTGAGAAGTGAAACACTGGTATAAGGAACAGTCATGGGGATTATAAAATATAAAACTATGAAAATCATTTGTAATACATGCAGCTAAACTGTGAAAACACAGAAACCAAGATGACTGAAATTTGGTGGAAGATTCAAAATCTCTTAAGGGCCTCAGACACTGAAAGTGCTCTGCAGGGTGCTTTCTGGACGTCCGCTCCTCCCATTGCTATAAACCTGTTACATGCGCTATGTCACTCATTCTCGCTGATGATTTCTGCTCAGTTCATGAATACTTTAAAAAGCATCTAAAAAGTATTTTGTTAATAACAACTGTAATCTTAAATTTATTTTTAAAATAGATCAAATTTTCATTATTAAAAAAATATAAATACACAATAAACAGAAAAATCCAAATATGCAATAATTAACTACAAGACAGATGCAATTTCTATTTTCAGATATCTTGTTATTACTGTACCAAGTTACAAAAGAGTTGTCCTTCTTTGTTGTTAAGAAAATATTTCAGGCATGCTTTGTGCTTTGTGCATCTTGCTGCACAAGCAATTTTTGAATGCACAGCCAAAGTTATAGTTTCCATGACACTTTGGAAGAAATGTCCAGCTATATCAGCATGCATTGTGTAGTACACATTTGGTCCATTCCCGACTTGATGTTTTGTCATGGCTCTAGCTGCAGCTGTGAAAAACAAAACATCTTCATTGAGGACATTAACGCAACGGTACCAGGAACAGTGTCTGTAGCAAACAAATGAAGGGCCTTAGTTCTTCCCAGAAAATTGTTTATTCTGTGCATCACTGGCTTAATGTCAATGATTGGGATGATTACTCCTATTCAAATTTAATTAGCATGAACATAATGTAAGAACAATATTGAGCAATCCTTACCAATATTTTCACATTGCAGATCCTCTTTGGTGAGACTTGTCAAGGTGGTGCCTGCCAGGTGTGATGGAGATGAGCATGTATGGGATGTGAGCTGAGTCAGGGTGGACACAGGAGAGTAGTACAGAATCCAGCACCAGGAGGAGCCACAATGTATCGGGTTGTAAGTGAGGTAAATATTAGACAGATGTTGTACATTGAGTGGCAATGGTCCAAGAAATGCAATGTTATTATAATGAAGGTAAATGTATTTAACATTTGAAAGCATTGCGATCTTAATTGGAAATTCAATGATTTCATTTTTATAGAGATCGATCACCTCAAGACCTCCTAAACCAATGAAATAGTTAATGTTAACATCTACGATTTTGTTAGAATAGAGAGTAATTTCTCTGAGAGAATTGCCAATCAGTGTAAGATTTGGAAAGTGTGTCAATTGATTCTCTCCAAGGGTTAGGTATTGCATTGCTGTAACACCTTTGAAGACGTCAGCATCAACAGCTGCAATACTATTGCCAAAGACACTTACACTGATCAGTGAGGCTCCAATAACTGTCAGATTGGGAAATTGTGTCAACAGATTTCCATTGAGGTTTAAATGTTGTAGTACTCTCAGACCATTGAAATCTGCAGCATTGACAGACACAATCTTATTGTTAGATATACCTAAAGTGGTCAGTGATTCACCAACGGCTGTCAGATCAGGAATCTTTGTTAATAGATTACTGTCAATATATAGACTTTTCAGACCACTTAAACCAACTAGAAATTCTGCATTAACAGTTGTAATTTTATTATTGTATAGAGATACACTGGATAGCGCTGCACCATACTGGGTGAGGTCTGGAAACTGTGTAAGTCCTGCATTGTAATGTGTATATATTCCATTACGGTATGATGCTGGGTTGGCACCAACTATGTATGTGTATGTGATCAGCAGGTATACAAACGCTCTCACAATGACTGCCATCATATCACGTCATCAGCCTACAATAAAATGTTCCTTCAAACACAGAGTTCCTTCAAACAGAGTGTTCCTTCAAACACAGAGTTCCTTCAAACAGAGTGTTCCCTCAAACACAGAGTTCCTTCAAACAGAGTGTTCCTTCAAACACAGAGTTCCTTCAAACAGAGTGTTCCTTCAAACACAGATTGATAAATATTAAAACTCTTTTGACGAACAATGCTTTGAATATTTTGATTATTTGTTTTTGGGACTTTTGAGGTAATATATAAGTGTATTTGTGCACAAAAAGAGAAGCAAATATATATGTTACAAATTATCCGTTCAATAATATTTAAATGGAAATTCCGTAAATGATGGTATTTCACCATAATTTATATATCATATCCATTTTGTCACTGGTAGAATTTGTACATTGAAGCTTGAACTTCATCCTATTTCGATACCATTTTCCTTTACCTCTTGAAAACTGATTGAGTTCTTCCTTTATTGAGAGAATTGCTGTTAAGATTAGATTGGCTTTGTAAGATGCCAATTGGCATGGAATGATGGATACAGACGTGTTAAATAGTGGCAAGACTATAGCCTTGCTATATAATCATAATTTATGTCCATTTTTACCATTGAACCTTTTACATCATACACGATGGATTAACTCCTATGTAGGAGCAAAGCATATGTTTTCCTGAGAGACCAAGTTGTGTGTTTGTATTTAACTTTTAGGCACAATTTAAGCTATAGCTATATCACACCAACAAAAAGCAAGCCACTCAATACCAGAGTTTAATTAAATCAGTTTAATTTCTCTATCTTTTTCCCTATTCTATTTATTGTTATCTTTGTTTTATTCTTTGAATTATTATCCTGGACATTTTTGGAATAATATTTGTTGCTGTCCTTATCAAACAGCAGATGCTTGACAGTCTGTTTTACAATGTTGGCAGTTACAGTCCTTTTACAGAGTAGCTTACATCAATCATTCAAATTTACATTCAGAGTCACACCAATTCAGGAATATGCTCTGAATTATATAGTAGAAAATGAAATAAAAGAGCAATAAAATATGACAAAACATTGATTTCTGAAACCTGCATTGAAAAATAACTTTATATTTTGCATAACAAATTTGCATTTGGCTCTTAGGTCTATATAGTTAATCAGTGCATTGTCCCATCTAACTTGGCCCATATTGGGATTGGTTACTTTCATTCAGTGCAGCTTGTTATTCCTAACCTTGAAAGAGAGGATAGACCTATCGTGACATATGTCAGATCAAAATAGACAAAGATCTGATAGGTTTAATTTTTTAACAAGTGCACTGAGTTGGATTTTGGTGTCTGTTAAATCATGAATGAATGATAATCTTACTTTGAGACACTACTGTTGATATTGGCAGCAGTTCTGTGTCATATTTGACACCAGTGTTGATGTACCCATTTGAACTCTATTCATCTCGAAATGACTGAAATAGGGTTGAATGTAATGTAAAAACCCCAAAACAAAAAATATCAACTCTATTCAAAAGGTCACTTTTACGAATTCTACTGGAATGATGAATTATAGTAGCAACATACCAACCATAACATCTCACTTGATTTTGTTCGTTTGATGGGGTTTTACATCATTTTCAACATTATTTCAGTCATTTCGTGAAGAGGCCTACTTGTAGCAGATATAGTGCTGCCACACACCCGGTCACAGATTTACAAGTACAACGGGTTAACCCTTTCGGCACGGTCATTTCGTGATGAGACCTACTTGTAGCAAATATATTGCTGCCTCACTGAATAGTCATGTCGCAGGTCCTTGACATGACAACCCGGTCACAGATTTGATTTACAAGGACAACACGTTAACCCTTTAGGCATGGGCTTCAGCTCATATGTAAAATTTTATCAATAATTTAATCTCGGCATGGCCGGGGATCGAACCCACAACCTTTGGACCACCACATAGAAACTGGTGCTAATATGCATCCAACTGCGCCACCAGGCACAGAGTCACTATGCCAGAGTCACTATGCCAGAGGCACTATGCCAGAGTCACTATGCCAGAGTCACTATGCCAGAGTCACTAATGTCAGAGGCAGGGTCGCTATGCCAGAGTCACTATGCCAGAGTCACTATGCCAGAGTCACTATGCCAGAGTCACCATGTGTAGAATGAACGTATTTTGAATTTGCAATTGAATTTGCAATTGTTTGGATTGTTTGGAGTTTTACATCACTTTCAACATTATATCAGTCATTTCGTGATGAGACCTATTTGTAGCAGCTATAGTGCTGCCTCGCTGAATTAACTGAGGCTTCTTTGCAATTGTAATATACACACCCACATCGTTCAAACTGGCTTGAACTACACATATATGATCATCATAAAGTTGTCAGATTGGACAGATGTGCACAAACTCAGCATCATATACAGAGTGCCTATATTCTGCAAACAATAGCCTGAAGTTTCAATGTCTCTTGGTTACCGGCTTTGCTGTCAAATACCATTTAAATATAATTTCCACTTTGGTTAAGTGTTACAAACATTGCATTCGGAAACAAATGAATCTAATGCATAGACATTTGTACACTTCTCACTTGTCAGAACTGATTACAGATATATATTTCAATGAGTATTCATATTGTTTGTCATTAATTTTTGCTTTGCTCTGTCAGTTGCTCGACATTCATCGCTTGACCTCCCAAGCTAAGTAAAAATATGAAAGTTGGTACAACGGAACAAGCAGACCCAACTCCTAGGAATACCAGACTGAGAAAATCTATCCCGGTCTTCCCGTAATTAACATTTAAAACAAATCTTAATTCTAGCAATAGTTTTTTGTCAATTCATCTTTACATTTCAACATGACTACATTTAAAAAGGGGAAAAGAACATATAGAGAGAAATCTAAACTGTAGTAGAGAGCATGGAGCGGGTTGTGGGTACCTCTATTGTGCTAATCCTAAAATAGATGAATGCCAAAGTCTACCAATAGAGAGTATCGCAAATCCCAAGGGAATAATTCCTTCTGATCCCTGAAAATAATCGTATCAGATATATTGCAATATGTTTAAAGAGAACAATTTCACAATATCTTACAGTTAAGTGGAGGTTAAAGCATTTCACTGAGGTTAGAGTAAAACATGGAGCTGCTAGGACTCCCTCAGAGTTAGTGGGTACAGGTAGGCAGCCCCATGCGTCACGTGGGTACAGGGAGTCAGCCCCATGTATCACGTGGGTACAGGTAGGCAGCCCCATGTATCACGTGGGTACAGGATGTCAGCCTCATGCGTCACCTGGGCACATGAAGTCAGCCCCATGCGTCACATAGTTAGATCTCAATGCATCCCGGGTCACCCAGAAATCCTCCAAATCAAACTTTTTGGTAGAAAATATCAAAAGAACTGGTCCTCGACATGACAGTTTTACAAGGACAACAACTCATACAAGGACAACCACTCATATGGGAAATTGCATCATGAATTAATCTCGACACGGCTGGGGATCGAACCTACGACCTTTGGATCTCTACAGTGTAGCTGATGCTAATAAGCTGGCACTCTAATGAACTGCGCCACGGACCGTGGCCTTGTGCATAATGAAGTTGGAGGTCAGGTAAATAACTTGTAAGTACTGGGGTCGACATGACTGGAGTGGTTGATGTGGGATCACTTTCCACAATGTTTAGCATATTGCAATATGACAAAATTTAGTCAACTTGAGAGTGAACTTAATGTCGAAGACAGGGCAATCTATGAATGATGTCAATTGCTTGGATGACGGAACTCTTAATTGTATGCAAGAGGTGTCAAGTGGAGATGCATCGCAGTGGTGAAGTATCGTTATCACGGTGGTGATGTACCGTGATCAAAGTGGTGAAGTATCATTATTGCAGTGGTGAAGTTTCGTTATCATGGTGGTGATGTACCTTGATCAAAGTGGTGAAGAATCATTATCACTGTGATGATGTACCTTGATCAAAGTGGTGAAGTATCATTATCGCAGTGGTGAAGTATCGTGATTAAAGTGGTGAAGTATCATTATCACGGTGATGATGTATCATCATCAAAGTGGTGAAGTATCATTATCACTGTGATGATGTATTTGTTTGTTTGGGGTTTTACATCACTTTCAACATTATTTCAGTCATTTCGTGATGAGACCTACTTGTAACAGATATAGTGCTGCCTCACTGAATTGTCATGTCGCAGGTCCTTGACATGGTAACCCACCCGGTCACAGATTTACAAGGACAACGGGTTAACCGTGATGATGTATTATGATCAAAGTGGTGAAGTATCATTATTGCAGTGGTGAAGTATCGTTATCACGGTGATGATGTACCATGATCGCACTGATGATGTATCATGATCGCAGTGGTGAAGTATCATTATCAAAGTGATGATGTACCGTGATCAAAGTGGTGAAGTATCATTATCACTGTGATGATGTATCATGATCAAAGTGGTGAAGTATCATTATTCCGGTGATGATGTATCGTGATTAAAGTGGTGAAGTATCATTATTGCAGTGGTGAAGTATCATTATCGCAGTGGTGAAGTATCATTATCGCAGTGGTGAAGTATCATTATTATGGTGGTTATGTACCGTGATTAAAGTGGTGATGTATCATGATATCACTGTGGTGATGCATAGTTATCACGGTGGTTATGTGTCATGATTACAACCAGACTAGGGTGTGAATATATCACATGAGACGTTTACATGAGAAGTGTTGTACATAACAGTCAGTTTTTTGTTTTCTCAAAAGAAGAAAAATGGACACCAACACTGACTCCAGCAAATGTTGTGTCATTCCTTTTAAACAGCCATGCAATGTATTGGCCTGCACACCAATCGCCTCTCACCATTCAATCTTAATGGAACTGAGTTACCTTAATGGCACTGTGTTATCTTAATGGCACTGAGTTATCTTAATGGTACTGTGTTATCTTAATGGCACTGAGTTACCTTAATGGCACTGTGTTATCTTAATGGCACTGAGTTATCTTAATGGTACTGTGTTATCTTAATGGCACTGAGTTATCTTAATGGTACTGTGTTATCTTAATGGCACAATGTTATCTTAATGGCATAATGGCACTGAGTTATCTTAATGGTACTGTGTTATCTTAATGGTACTGTGTTATCTTAATGGCACTGAGTTACCTTAATGGCACTGAGTTATCTTAATGGCACTGTGTTACCTTAATGGCATAATGGCACTGAGTTATCTTTATGGTACTGTGTTATCTTAATGGTACTGTGTTATCTTAATGGCACTGGGTTTACTTTAATGGCACTCAGTTACATGAATGGTACTGAGTTATCTTAATGGCACAATGTTATCTTAATGGCATAATGGCACTGAGTTATCTTAATGGTACTGTGTTATCTTAATGGCACTGAGTTACCTTAATGGCACTCAGTTACATGAATGGTACTGAGTTATCTTAATGGCACTCAGCTACCTGAATGGTACTGAGTTATCTTAATGGCACTCAGTGTGTTGATGTGCCATTAAGAATCCATTCATTAATTCATTCATCCTATCACCATTCAAACATTTGAATCTTATCTGGCTGACGTCATCCATCATCCATGACACAATGGCATACCCTAATAATGATCAACTCCAGAAATGACAGGTCATTTTGAGAAAATGTCTTGACGGTGGGGGAAGGTAAGTAACATTTTAAAATATATTCATTACATCATATCCACATTCAAACGATAAGGATAACATACCATTATTTTGAATGAAAAGAAAGATATTCGAATGATATGGAATGAATGAATGAATGAATGGTTTCTTTACGGCACATCGACACAATGAGGTCATTCAGTGCCAAAATAGTAAAAACAAAAACGTTATATTGACTAGAAACAAAATGTAAATATTAATACAATATGTAGATAACACAATAATTTAACAACAGCATTTATATAACACCAATCAAATATAATAAATATGTATAATTTGTTTAAAAGACTTTATCAGTATGATGTTTTGCAGTTCTTGATAAATAAGTCAATGACATAAATAAACAAAAGCTCTGCCCTTAAAACTGATTATAAAGTCCTATGTGAGTTAAAAACGATACTATCACAGAAGTATCTACAGTATCAAATAACGTATGTAAATCTTGTACATTAAAATATTGAGTTCGTATAATATCAAAATCGATACACTCAATTAAAATATGTTTAATAGTCAAAGCCCTTTGACAACCAATACATTCCGGTTGATCTTCACCTTTAAGCAGATAACAGTGTGTCAAATGACTATGTCCTATTCTTATACAGGTTAAAACAGACTCTTCTCTACGGTTAATTCTAATAGCACCTTTAGTGTTGCCCAGAACGGGCTTAATTTCATGTAATTTATTAAAAATAGCTTCGTTCCAGCGCAACTGCCATTTAGAACGTAAAAAAACAGTAATATATTTCTTAAACTCTGTATATGGAATAAGTAAATCTATTGGGCGTTTGTCCAATGCTGCTTTGGCAGCTTGGTCCGCAGCCTCATTTCCAAGGATTCCAATATGACTGGGAATCCAGTAAAAACGAATCTCTTTATTTTCCTCAGTACAGAGTTTATGATACCGTTCAAGGATATTTAAAATAAATGGATTTTTCCAATCCTTGGCTTTCAATGCTTGTAAACAAGACAAAGAATCAGAAAATATTAAAAATTTACGATGTGGAGAAGTCTCCACATGATCTAAAGCTAGGTATAAAGCATGAAGTTCTGCAGAATAAATAGATGATTTATTTGGCAGACGTTCTGAATAAATATGATTGCCCTTAACAGCAGCTGCAGCAGCCTTGTCATCATCAAACGATCCATCAGTGTATATACACTGATATCCAGTGAAGATAGATTTTATTTCATTATATCTATTTATATACAGGGATGGATCGGTTGAGTATTTCTTTAATTCCGTCATGGCTAAATTAATATTTAAATTTTCATAGGTCCATGGAGGTGTTTCTGGATATTGAAATTTAGCTATTTGATTCGGATTTAAATTTAAGGATTGTAAAGATTCCTTGATGCGAAGGCCAAAAGTTGGTATTGTATTTGGTTTATTTTCAAAAAGATCAACATAATTTGGATTGAATATAATATCATGTGCAGGATTGTCTGGACAAGCTGCAATTTTTGCAGCATACTGAAGGGCAAGCTTTTCTCTTCTTAAATCAAGAGGCAGTTCATCTGCCTCAACTGCCAAGCTATCTGCAGGCGAGGTACGAAATGCACCAAGGCATAATCTTAAACCTTGATTTTGTACAGGATCAAGCATTTTAATATAAGATGGGCGTGCTGATCCATATATCATACACCCATAATCAAGCTTAGAACGTACCAGCGCTCTGTATAATTGCAATAAAATATTGCGGTCCCCTCCCCAATCGGTATGGGCAAGAACCCGTAATAAATCTAATGCCTTCTGGCATTTCTTTTTAACGTATTTAATGTGAGGAATAAAAGATAATTTCCTGTCAAAAATAAGTCCAAGAAACTTGGTTTCTTCGACAACAGGTATCCGAGTTTGACCTAAATAAAGATCAGGATCTGGGTGAACCTTCCATTTTTTACAAAAGTGCATACACACAGTTTTCTTTAAAGAAAACTTAAATCCATTATGATCAGCCCATTCTTGTAATCTATTTAAGTGTTGTTGGAGCTGTCGTTCTATTGTATGCATGCTTGTGGACCTGTAGCTTAAGTTGAAATCATCAACAAAAAGTGAGCAATCTGCTCCAGGCCTCATACAATCAACAATGCTGTTAATTTTAATAATAAAAAGGGTCACTGACAATATACTTCCCTGTGGAACACCCATTTCCTGATCAAAAGCATCAGAGAGTGATGCACCCACTCGAACTTTAAAATGTCTGTTTGATAGAAAATTTTGAATAAAAAGGGGTAAACAACCCCTTAATCCCATATCATATAAATCGCTCATTATCCCATATTTCCATGTGGTGTCATATGCCTTTTCTAAATCAAAGAAAATACTCACCACATGCTCACCTTTTATAAAACCCTCTCTTATAAATGTCTCTAAACGTACCAGGTGGTCAATGGTACTTCGAGTTTTTCTAAAGCCACTTTGTGCAACAGAAATATAAGCTGCAGTTTCCAAAAACCAAACTAAACGCTCGTCAATCATTCGTTCCATTGATTTACAAATACAACTTGTTAAAGCAATGGGACGATAATTATTTGAATCTGATGAATCTTTGCCAGGTTTGGGAATGGGAATGATAGTGGCTTCCCTCCATGAAGGAGGAAAATCACCGCTTTCCCAAATTGTATTAAAAATATCTAAAAGATGCCCAAGTGATTGGTCAGGGAGATGTTTAAGGATTTGGTAGTGAATTTGATCAGGTCCAGGAGCAGTATCATGAGATTTATCCAAAGCAAGTTTCAAATCTTCTATTGTAAATGATTTATTATATACTTCCAAGTTATGGGATATAAAATTTAGTTGGTTTCTTTCTTTTCTAGTTTTTATTTGTTGAAATTTGGCAGAATAATTATTGGATGAGGAATTTTTTGAAATGGTTTGACCTATTGTGTTGCCTATTTCGGTGGGATTTGTAATTAATTGGCCATTATGATTTAGGTGTTTGATCCTTGCTCCACCTCCCTTCCCAGTAATTTTACGCACCATATCCCAGCATTTCTTAATTGGTGAACGTGTATTTAATTTAGAAACATAATCTTTCCAGCTTTTTCTTTTGCTTAATTTAATTATGTAACAGGCTTTAGCTCTCTTTATACGAAACTGGTGCAAATTATATTGAGTAGGCTGTCGATTAAATTTTTTCAGAGCTTTTTTCCGCTCCTTGACAGCTTTTTTGCACTCATCATTAAACCAGGGTTTTTCTTTACTTTTGGAATTTGACTTTGATTTGGGAATACACCCATCAGCAATATCATACAATGTGTCTGTAAAAACTTGAAGAGGATCATCTACATTTTTAAAAATTTCTGGAGTTATTCTATTAAAACAGGATGTTTGAAATTTTGCCCAATCAGCTTTATGAAACTTCCACTTGGGGATTCGTTCGTCTGGTGGAGGAAAATGGTTATTTAGAATAATGGGGTAATGATCACTACCCCATTGATCTTCCTCTACCTCCCAGGAATAGTCTAAAAATAAATTTGGAGTGCACATGGAGAGATCTATTGATGTTAAAGAGCCTGTAGCAGGGTGTAAATATGTCGGAGAATCGTCATTCCAAAGGCACAAACTATTATTATTTAAAAAATCTTCTATTATACGTCCTTTGGCATCTGTATTATTTCTGCCACCCCAAAGATAGTTGTGAGCATTAAAGTCACCAACTAACATATATGGCTGTGGCAGCTGGGTTATCAAATTATTTAAATCTGTAATATTAACTGGCTCACTAGGTGGTAAATATATTGAACATATAGTTAATGTATTATGCAGGGTAACCCTGACTGCAGAAGCTTGTAAAGTAGTATTTAATGTCACTTTACTTTGGGGTATACAGGATTTAACAAAAATAGAAACTCCGCCATGTGCTCGGTCCATTGCATCTATTGAACCAACTTTATTATAAGGTACATATCCCTTAAATGTTGTTGAGTTATCTTTAAAATTAGTTTCCTGTAAACAAATAACAGATGCATTATATTTTTGGGCTAATAACTCCAGTTCTGGTCTGTTGGCCTCAAATCCTCTACAATTCCATTGTATGACATTGCCGATAGCCATATTAAGAATAATGAGAAAAAATATATGATTCAGCATAATCACTTATTAAGTTTACGATTATGCTTTGAGTGCACAGGAGTAAAATTCATATCCGGAGGATCACCTGTGTCCATCCTTTCTAAGGATTTAGTTCTATTAATTTTACTTTTAACTTGATCTTTGATTTCTATTTTGTCTGATTTGTGTCTATTGCTATTGATACTTGTATTACTGGATGATGTGGAGGGAGTTTGTGAAGAGGGTTTAGTGGATGTTGCTGTTGGTGGAGTTATAACTGGGATAGTGGATGTTGTAGTCTGAGTTGACGTTGCTGAAGATTTAGAGGTTTTTGTAAAAAAGGAATAATTTTTGTCATTGATTGGCCATGTTATTTCGGTTTGAATCGCTATTGATTTGGTTTCTTTCGTTTTTACAGTGCTAGCATAGGATGTTTTTGTATTGTTCAAACTTTCTACACGTTTACGTGCCTCAGGAAAAGAAATGTTTTCAGTGTGGCGTATTCGCTGAATTTCCTTCTCTTTTAAAAAGGAAGGACAATTCGGCGAATACGATGGATGATTGCCTTGGCAATTGACACATTTTATTATATTTGAACAACAATCGTCTCCACTGTGCTGAGCGGTACATTTTGGACATGTTTCATTACCTTTACATCGATCAGATCCATGTCCATACCTCTGACACTTGAAGCAGCGCAGAGGGTTTGGAATAAAAACATCAACTCTAACGTTCAAATATCCAACTTTAATAGATGTTGGAAGCTGCGCTGCTTCAAATGTCAGAATAAACGTATTGATAGGAATTTTGACACCGTCCTTTTTTATAAATATCCGCTTGCATTGAACAACATCCTGGTCTTTGAGCTCATCCACTATCTCCTCCTCAGAAACTCCCACCAAATCTGGGCATCTGATTACTCCTTTTTTATTGTTGAGAGTTTTGTGAGCTGTTATAATAACAGGAACTGTGGCCAACATTCGGCATCGTAGTAGATTGTCCGCATGGCTTTTCCGCTCAACCTCAATCAATAATTTATTTCCAATCTTATTAACGGTTTTTGGTACCCCGGCAATGCCTTGTATCCCCTTTGCAATTGCAAAGGGGGACATTTTTGCCAGGGTATGTTCAGCATCAGAACTTTCCGCAATTAAAAATCTAGGCCATTTTTGTATTTTGTTTGAATCATCGTCGCTGTCTATGTCATTCCTTGGTCGTTTTTGTTTGTTTTGCGCCATGTGTGTTATTTTATATTTCATCAGTTAGGTCCCCTACCCACCACGGAGCCCAACAAGGGGACGCCTTTCTGGGCCGGTAACTCCAAGCCCTGACGCCGTGAGGATACCCAACATGACATACTCTAAGAATAAAAACTCCACCCTTTCGGATTTTATTTATATCCCTCGATTGACCCAATCAGCAGTAATCTCCTTTCAGCAAATATTTATCAAAAAATTTTAAAATTATTCCTAAATTTCAAACACTGAAATTATCTTTAATAAAAATCAAATAGCCAGAATATATTACAGGAAATATACCACAAGCCGGTTAAATCAGACCCAGGCCTAATCTGATCTGCCTGTCTGGTGAACATTTGGATCCAAGACAGGCGTGTTGCAACTGGACCGGTATTACTGCCAAACCAGCCCAGTGCTCAGCCCGTCAGGATTCCATATCCTCCCCGACACAGGTCGCATCCCACGGCAAACAGGACGCCCCTTTAGTCGCCTTTTACGACATGCTGGGGGGCAGTGGGGCTATTCTTTAATCCCCGCACCCACAGGGGAAATGATATGGATAACCGTCACTTTATTTTGAATGATAAGAATGACACCATAATTTCAAATTTCGAACCTGACCTATCCTTCTCTTTATATATATATATATATATATATATATATATATATATATATATATATATATATATATTTATTTATTTTTATTTATATAATCTTATATTCTTAAGCAGGATTTATGTAAGTATAAATAAAATCAAAATATGTTTTAAAAGATCACCACTGATAAGATGAGATGAAAACAATTGAAACTATATATATGCAACATGTCTGGTCATAAAATAATGTTAAAAATGGTATGAACCCTAAAATATAAAAACCGGGATATTTGGTATTTCAACAACATCTGATTGATTGTAAATGCTCTCTATATGGCACTTTTCTGTGCGGTAATTAAGTGAGATATGCCCAAAATGGTAAAAAGGGGTTCAGATTTATGGAGTTGTAATCATACAAAGTTAGCATTTGTGTATATATCTCATATACTACTGCTGCTTATATGGAATATATCAATATTGTCCAATGAAATCCATTCAACCACGTCATCTTCTTCGCTTGTATTTTGCCCATCATTCCCATCTTCCTTTGGCTTCTTAATCTTGCTTTCATATATCCATAATGCAGAGGTAAAAACCATCTAAAATGCAGAACCAATGATGTATTCATATAGAGATTTGATAATTGCAGCATGCTGTCACCGTGGTTGAATGCAAAGAATTGTGTGAAATGTACATACTTTATATAGCATTAACCTTAACATGTTTTTACTTATTGTTGGACACACATCATGTTAATCTAAGTATATCATTATATATGAGATAATACACTGTCCCCTGAATGAATGTCTGACATCAAGGCATTAGTCGAGATATTTGGCATTCATGAGGGGGTGTCAGTGTAATTATCTTTTATACACACCGAGAACATGCTATTCACATATTATAACCTGTCATCCTAAAAAAAGTGGATATTGCTTTCTGGGTGATAACAAGTTTGACTCTTCCACACCTTTTTAGATGTTTGTTCATTTCATCTGGTCATTGCACTGGTCAACCTTGACATTCTGAGAATGACCACCTTTTGGAACAGGAAGGCAAATGGTTTTGGTTCTTTATTGCTTTATTTGATTATGATGAGAGGATATGAACTATCAATCATTTTAAAATGTGTAAACAATATTTATAAAAATAATATTTTTTTCTCAAAACAAATACATTTGAATTTGGCCACAGTATGTTTGACAAAAACTCATGATGTACTGTATGAAGCACTCATCAAACCATGCATCTTGGACAACCTTGGAAGAGGTCTGCCCTGCTTTGTGGCATTATAGTCAAGTAGATAAGTCCATAAAAAGACCATGTTTGTGCACTTTTGGAAACAAGCACCAAACTTTGCATGGTTGTAAATTGGATCATTGTGAATCATTCTGGATATAGAAACACTTTGGTAGCGCCCCCTGGTGGCCGGGGGCACCACCTTTACTTTTATACTTTCTCAATTTGAAGTACCTTCAGAAAAAAAATCATAACTTGTTTAATATTTAAGATATTTCTATTCTGATTGAAGATTTGGAATGTAGGAAATATTCCCTTACAAACATTTTATGATATAAATAACATTCCATACATATTTAATCTCCTTTGTAAACATTTTTTACCAAAAATCTAAATTCTTGTCCATGTTTTCCTGGAAATATTGGAAATAAGGATACAAAATATTGCTTATTAAATGTTTTTCTGTTAAATAGAATAAAGTTGATTACTACACTTAGGAATCTAAAGCTTCATTCAAAATGAAAATTGATTGAATAGAAAAGAAGTTATGCAATTTACAACAAGGGTACTTTCTCAGTTTCGTATTTTATCCTGTATCTATATTTAACAATGTGTAAAAAATAAAATCTAACTTGTCATTATTTATGATCATGTTCCCTATGGTTATAATGTCATGGAATAAGAGGCTTAAATGTCACTGGTATATACCTGTACAGCAGACATTTTGCTAGGTACCATCTTTACAGACACAATCACACATTGGGGCACATGGCAGAGATGCACGAGTACAACCACAACGATTGTTGTATGCCTTCTTACAGGCACACTTTATCAGCTCTCTGCAGCCTTTCGAAGCTTCTGGAAGCACAGTCCAGAAAGGATTCCACTTGTCATCCTTTTTCATCCAACCCCGTTGTCCTGGACTTGGAAGCATCATTTGTGTATGCCACCAATAATCAAAATGGGGACAGTTTTAAATGCGATTCTGTTTCCAACATTCAAATGATTTGCTCTCCTGGCCCTCTGGCAGATCAGCTTTATATAGTTGGTATGCCCTACCAAGCAGCAAGGACAAGCATGCTGCTGTTATCTGGTGAGCATGCCTTGTTTGTGTGAGATGCGCAACCTTCAAGAACGAGTCTGCTGTTCCAGCATTAGCTATCTCAACCAACACCAAGGCTTCCACCCATAGACTACCCTTCAACCATGTACCAATGGCATTTAGAGCATCCATCTCTATGTGGAGCCCTCCCAACATGACTATGTACATCTGTTCCCCATACAAATCAGGCCAACACCACTGTACCTGCTTCAGTAAAGCATAAAGTGGTTGATCTCCTACTATAATTGGTGTCTTTCCTGGAGACACATGGTTGATTGCTTTCCGTATAACATCCATGTCATGCTTCATCATTGCTACCATATGGGCATTTTCATAGAAGAGAGGTAGGAGTGCACTTATTGTGATTTGTGGTTGCTCTCCATGTTGCCGTGATGCATGAAATGCTGTCCATGAAATATAGTCATCTCTCTCCAGGTCGCTCTTCCCAATAAGTTATTTTACTCTGTCAAACCACTGATCCTCATCTTTCAATGCAACTGGTAATCTGTCCTCTGGGGGTCTTAGAGGTCCTAATACCTTAGGGACAAATATTTTTTTGGTGGGGAGTGACGCTGGGGGAACATCTGTGTATGCTAAGGTAGAGGTGCAACCTTTGTATTGTGATCTGTTGAAGGGATGGTCTGCATAATGCCTATGTCCTCTCCAGAGTTTTCTTTTGTTGGAAACTGAAATAA
Source organism: Amphiduros pacificus (assembly GCA_949316495.1). Lineage (NCBI taxonomy): Eukaryota > Metazoa > Annelida > Polychaeta > Phyllodocida > Hesionidae > Amphiduros > Amphiduros pacificus. The sequence continues at coordinate 33,311,988 of OX439006.1, read as the reverse complement.
AGAAACATGTTCCATTGAAGGAATATTTAGCTGTGGTAGAGCTTGGGTTAAGATCAACATTGTCAATGACCTCACAGTAAAGAGTTTGCGCTTTAAGTTGGCAGGACAAACAACTTGCTGTACCTCAAACTGTTTGCATACACCATTGGCCATATCGGTAATAAATTGCAAGACATGATCATATAACACACTCACTCCAAGCTGAAACATGATTTCCACCAAATCTCTGCTCCTTGTCAATGTATGGATCTTTAGCCCAACATACAGGGGGAGGGGAGTTTTTTGTTTTGCACTATGTCTTGGTGTCAATGGCTTTGACTTACTCCTTGCTTCCTTAATGCTGTTCAAAATAAACAGTTGTGTTATTGTGGAAGAGGCCTGGTCAGAAGTGATGGAATTAGTTTTATTTGTTATGCTTGGGCCCTGTATAACCCTGTCAACTAAAGCTTTCAATGATGCAGGGACCATTCTCTGACAATCTGGGGAAAAAGAACCTGTGAATGTTTCCTGGGTTTCAAACATGTCCCGCCTTACAATTGAAGCAGCTTTTGCAATCTGTAAAGCATCCATATCATAATCCTTTCCAGCATTTTCTACAAGCCTTCAAACATCCTTTTCAAACATAAAATGTATGGATTGACTCTGGCTGTGACTGATGGTGTGACATGATAGATCTAGAATATGAGCCAGAATTTTACTAAGTTTTGTCTTATGGACCTTCTCATCAGTCAGACCTAGAATTTTTAATCAATCCTCATTTTAACTTTGTTAAGTCTGCCAGTTTGAATATGGGATTGTCTTCTTGACTAGTTTCCTTAATGTATGGCGTTCTGCAAATACTGTGCCATGTATATCATTTGATGAGACACTGGCATTTGACTTTTCTAAATATTTTGAATGTCGTTTGTACAAATTAGTCAAACAATTTGCATGATATTCTGCCTCAGTAGCAACCATGTCACCGGCTGCTAATTTCATTGATAACTTTGAATCCTGCAAATCCTTTGCGCATATATTCACATTTGTGTCTATACCTTTGGTTTCAGCTGCACGCTTGTATCTGTCTAGCTTTGATGCATTTATCACAAAAGAAGCATGATTTTCAGGCATAAAAGAGCTGACAGAAGACCCCATGAGTTTTCTATCGCTTGGTCCAAACTTATCCTCTTGTTCTGGTGCACTGTTTCTTTTCTTCTGAACACGTTTTAACAATATTGTGTTATATTTCACACAACATGCCTTGTGCAAGATGCACTATTTTCAGCTAATATTTCAGACTTGAAGAGTTCAATTTTGATATTTGGAGGAAGGGCTTTTACTTCATTAAATTCTGTCAACAAATTTTCCAATGTTACATAGCCCTTGCCAACGTCTTTTCGTTTATATCTTGCAGGACACTCCAATTCCTAAGAGTTTGTCTCTTGGCAGAAAACACAGATTCCAATTCAGCTCTGCATCAATATCTGCCATGATGAGAATGGCTTTGTGTACCAGGAAGAACTTCTCTGTAATATTAACAAAAGTCCCATCAGAAATATTATAAATATTCAATAAAGTTATCAAAACTATGTCATTTAACCATTATTGATAATAAATGTGGTCATGAAACATCAGCAGGTATAAATAAAAATGCTTACCTGCAATCACATTCCAATCTGATTTCAAAATTCCATGTGGGTCTTATTTAGGAATTGGGGTTTTAAAAGTAGGTCAGTTTCAGGAGATCCTTAAAAGTAGGTCAATCTTGCACACATCTGCTGATCAGGATTAGCAGAGGCTGGTACATATTTTACAAATAGTATATCAGGCATTGTGGTTATTTCGATCATACACAAAGACAAAAAAAATGATTGAATAAGTGTAGAGAAAAACAGGACAGATAAAGTACCTTCATTGTAAAATTTAGAACTTTTTTTCTATTAATCTAATTTATATTCTGGTTGAAATTTTAGATTCTAAAATGTATTCAAAAAATTTAATTTAATGAACCAAAAAGCATTTAAGCATTATTTCATGTTACTAAGTTCAATATTTCAAGACAAACATGAAAATAAATTACATTTATTTATGAAAATGGAAAAGGCAGGTGATCAAATATGCATGGCATGTCTTTATTATCATTAAATAATTATTAGGGGATAATATTTACATTACAAATCTTTAATCAGAATAGAAATATCTCAAATATTAAACAAGTTATGAATTTTTCCCTGAGGGTACTTCAAATTGAGAAAGTGTAAAAGTACAGGTGGCACCCCCGGCCACCAGGGGGCGCTACCAAAGTATTTCTATATCCAGAATGATTCGCAATGATCCAATGTACAACCATGCAAAGTTTGGTGCTTGTTTCCAAAAGTGCACAAACATTGGACTTATCTACCTGACTATTATTGTTTCCCAGTGAATGAATGTTTGGTGAGTTGTATCTTATTGATTTCTTGTTTCCGATATTCACCACTGGCTTGAATTACCACATAATTGTTTGTTGTGGTAATGACAAAATGAAAAGAAGATATATCACTTCTTGAATTCCATACATCAAAAGTTACGTTTTACCAAGTGATTTCATGAGAGATGCTATCAGACATTTCGAGCATTAGCAAGAATATTATGAATAGCAGCCTGAGTTTACATTTAAACAATACAAGTAATTTTACATAAAATTATCATTAATAAAATGGTATCAAAATATAGGCAAAAAGATTATAGGAATTCACTAAATATTCAATATTTTAATATGTCGCAAATCTGAAACACCCTAGGTGTGTATCGCCATGAGGTCCATTAAATCACAAAGGGCCATTAAACATATCATGATGGCATCACCTATTATATATATCATAATGACATCAGTTATCATACATTCAATCATAGCATCACTTAAACATACCATGATGACATCACGTACCATGACATTACGTACCATGACGACATCAGCTATTATACGTACCATGACGACATCAGCTATCATACATACCATGACGACATCAGCTATTACACATACCATGATAACATCACCTATTATACATACCATGATGACATCAGCTATTATACATATCTTGGTAGCATAGGATATTATACATACCGTGATGACATTAGCTATTATACATACCATGATGACATCAGCTATTATACGTACCATGACGACATCAGCTATTATACATACCATCATAGCATCATTTATACATACCATGATGACATCAGCTGTTATACATACCATGACAACATCAGTTATTATACATACCATTATAGCATCACTTATACGTACCATGATGACATAAGCTATTATACATACCATGATGACATAAGCTATTATACATACCATGACGACATCAGCTATTATACATACCATGATGACATCAGTTATAGCTATGACAGTTGAAGACCATGGAAACCCTAAACTGTCTCCAAGCCACCCTGTTGATATAAAACCTAAAAATCCCCTATAAAATTGTAATACCAAGTATTATTCATACAGACATATTTGCAGGCTTTTTCTGTGATCAATTATACTGTTAAGAAAAATTTGCCAGAACAAGATCAAACTGGTATAAAGTTGCTTTGGAAACTCTTTCTTTGTGCATCTTTTTTAAATATTAAGTAAAATTTCTCTATATAAAAGCCTAAATGAATTTTTGATAATGCCTTAAAACTAAAATAATTTGTGTTTTTGCGAAAAAAATAATTCATATATTTTTAACATACAAATCGTGTGAAATTTTGAGAAATACAATATTTTGTTCACTTCTAATTTTGCATCACTGGACACTGATGAGGTATCATGCAAAAACAACGTATACTGGCTTAAGGATTATCCATATAAGATCAATTCATGATGTTTTCATGTGTATTAATAAACTTACTTTGATCCCCTCTGAACCGATATATGGTGTTTATTTGGTTGGGTTTGGTGGGTTATAATGGTGCAACATTTCATGCAGTTGAAGGATCAGTGACTTCATTATGGTGCTGTGGCTATTTATCAATGAAATAGTGACGTCATGCTGTTTTGGTATCTTAGCAACAGTTAACAACACATTTCATACAGTTGTGATATTCTGTATGAAGTGTCCCTTGCTACCCCTAACATGAATTTGAAATGATGTTAAAAGGCTGTCTATTCATTTCATGGACATTCTTGGATATAAAGTAGTTTTTCACAGAATAATGGTTCTTACCCAAAAGCGTAAACAGCATTCCATAATCCCCCTATCATAGCATGGACATTTAGTGACTCTTCCAAGCCCCCTTGTCTACAACATAATTCAACATAGTGAGGGTTTGCTTAACATATCCAGAGCGTAATTCTCAATATGATAGTGTGTATATGGATAAATATATATATATATGAACAGACTTGTCTGGTATCAGCGCTATACAAATTTTATTATTATTATTATTATTATATATATCTCTTACACTGCAGCATGTAAAATCTTGTCATAGGTGGGGATGCAAGACAATGTACAGCCAATTCCCATCAGGACCAAGCTTATAGAGTCCAACCAAAGGGCCCTGAAAAGATTCACCAGAATGTATGTTGGGTAACAATTTGAAATCATGAAATGATTATTTGATAACTGTTTATCAGTCATATTTAGGTCATTTTGTGCAGGTTTAATGTTTGATGGTAATTGGCAGGGATTTGAATTTACAATCAACAGAAAAATTAGGAAATTAAATTATTAAATTAAATTAAATTATTCAAAGATTACTGAATAGAACCTGTAATTTTGAAGTCCCAAAAGAGGTGAGGGTCCGAGAAGTAAGAGGCCTATTGCCATGACCAGGAACCCGATCACCAACAATGGGGTACTGTTATTCTGAAAGGAAAAAAAGGGGGAAAAATGCCACTTGAACTTTCTCTCTAAAAGTTAGGTAATAACATAACAGTCAATATATACTCAGGTAGGCTATTTAGCTTTTTCTGATATTTTGATTATTATATACATGTTTAATCATAGTTTTAGGATACTCAACTATTCTGTCTGACAGTTTTCCCACCAGAGGAGACAGTAATGTGTAGACACCAGCCACTAATAGAAATACCAATCCAACATTGCCGGAGCTCAAATTTAACTATAATAGATAGTTTTGATGCATGCAATATTCATCATTTAAATGAATTTCAACACCACTTGACTTATTTATTTAATAGAAATATTTTTTATTATTGTCCTGATCATATGTCATGAAAGCCGACTAAAGGGGCATCTTGTTTGCTGTGGAATATGACCCGTGCCAGTGAGGATATGGAGTCCTGACAGGTTGAACATTTGGCTGGTTTGGCAGTAATACCAGCCCAGTTGCAACATGCCTATCTCAGATCAAGATGTTCACCAAAAGGGTAGATCAGATTAGGTCTGATTTATCCAGCTTATGGTATTTCTCCTTTTATTCAGGTTATGATTTTTGTTGATTTGAAATTTTCAATGTTTGGAATTTAGAACTAATTGTTATCAATACTATTAAAATAAATGAGTGTCGCAAGGAGAATGCTACTGATTACGTCAATCGAGGGATAAAGATAAGATCCGAAAGGGTGGAGATTTATTCTAAGAGTATATCATGTCAGATATCTTATAGTTACCGACACGACCCTTGTTTGGTTCAGTGGTGGGTAGGGGACCTAACTGATGAGATTTTAAGAAACATACATGGCACACTACAAACAAAATAGATCAAGGAACGAGATAGACAGAGATGACGGTTGAATAGTGTAGAAAAAGGGAATGAATGAATGAATGAATGGTTGCTAAGAGGCACATCAACCACTAAGGTTATTCAGTGCCTGAAAGTGGTAAAAACATAAACGTTTATAAAATCAATATGATATGTAAATAATCTTAACATAAAATATCAGCAAAATCCTTTCAATATATCAGTTATAGACAACAAATTTGTATAAATAAATTCAATTTAAAAGACTTTAAATACCATCTGATGTTTCGCGGTTCTTGATAAATAGGCCAATGACCTGAGTAAACAAGAGCTCCACACTTAAATAATAAATATACTGATATCCAGTGAAAACAGATTTTATTTCTTTTTATCTATCTATATAAAGGGATGGATCGGTTGAGTATTTCTTTAATTCTGACATGGCTACATTAATATTTAAAGTTGCATAGGTCCACGGAGGTGTTTCTGGATATTGAAATTTAGCTATTTGATTTGGATTTATATTTAAAGACTGTAAAGATTCTTTGATGCGAATGTCAAAAGTTGGTATTGTATTTGGTTTATTTTCAAAAAGGTCAACATAATTTGGATTGAATATAATATCATGTGCAGGATTGTCTGGACAAGCTTCAATATTTGCAGCATACTGAAGGGCAAGCTTTTCTCTGCTTAAATCAATAGGCAGTTTATCTGCCTCAACTGCCAAGCTATCTGCAGGTGATGTACGAAATGCACCAAGGCATAATCTTAAACCTTGATTTTGTTTAGGATCAAGCATTTTAATATACGATGGACGTGCTGATCCATATACCATACATCCATAATCAAGCTTAGAATGTACCAATGCTCTGTTCAGTTGCAATAAAGATCCCCTCCCCAATCGGTATGGGCAAGAACCCGTAATAAATCTACTGCCTTCTGGCATTTCTTTTTAACATATTTAATATGGGGAATAAAAGATAGTTTTCTATCAAATTTAAGTCCAAGAAACTTGGTTTCCTCGACAACAGGGATTCAAGTTTGGCCAAGGTGTAGATCAGGATCTGGGTGAACCTTCCATTTTTTACAAATGTGCATACATACAGTCTTTTTCCAAGAAAACCATTCTTGTAATCTATTTAAGTGTTGTTGGAGCTGTCGTTCTATTGTATGCATGTTTGTGGACCTGTAGCTTAAGTTGAAATCATCAACAAAAAGTGAGCAATCTGCTCCAGGCCTTATACAATCAACAATGCTGTTAATTTTAATAATAAAAAGGGTGACTGATAATATACTTCCTTGTGGAACACCCATTTCATGATCAAAAGCATCAGAAAGTGATGCACCCACTTGAACATTGAAATGTCTGTTTGATAGAAAATTTTGAATAAAAAGGGGTAAACGACCCCTTATCCCATATCATATAAATCACTCATTATTCCATATTTCCATGTGGTGTCGTATGCCTTCTCTAAATAAAAAAATATACTAACCACATGCTCGCCTTTTATAAAACCCTCTCGTATAAATGTTTTTAACCGTACCAGATGGTCAATAGTACTTTTTTCTAAATCCACTCTGTGCAACTGAAATATAAGCCGCAGTTTCTAAAAACCAAACTAAACGCTCGTTAATCATTCGTTCCATTGTTTTACAAAATACAACTTGTTAAAGCAATGGGACAATAATTATTAGAATCTGACAAGTCTTTGCCAGGTTTTGGAATAGGAATGATAGTGGTTTCACTCCATGAAGGAGGAAAATTACCACTTTCCTAAATATTATTAAAAATATCCAAAAGATGCCCAAGTGTTTGGTCAGGGAGGTGATTGAGGATTTGATAGTGTATATTATCAGGTCCAGGAGTGGTATCCTGGGATTTATCTAAAGCAAGTTTTAAATCTTCTATCGTAAATGATTTATTATAATGTTCCTAGTTATTAGATATGAAATTTTGTTGGTTTCTTTCTTTTCTATCTTTTATTTGTTGGAATTTTGTAGAATAATTATCAGATGAGGAATTCTTGGAAATGGTTTGACCTATTGTGTTACATATTTCAGTGGGATTTGTAATTAATTGGCCATTATGATTTAGATGTTTCATCCTTGCTCCATCTGCCTTTCCAAGTAATTTTACGCACCATATTCCAACATTTCTACAATTGGTGAACGTGTATTTAATTTAGAAACGTAATCTTTCCAACTCTTTCTTTTGCTTATTTTAATAATATAACGGGCTTTAGCTCTTTTTATACAAAACTGATGCAAATTATATTGAGTTGGCTGTCGATTTAATTTTGTCAGAGCTTTTTTGCACTCCTTGACAGCTTTTTTTGCACTCATCATTAAACCAGGGTTTTTCTTTAATTTTAGAATTTGGCTTTGATTTGGGAATACACCCATCAGCAACATCATACAATGTATCTGTAAAAAGGATCATCTACATTGTTAAAAATTTCTGGAGTTATTTTATTAAAACAGGATGTTTGAAATTTTGGCCAATCAGCTTATGAAATATCCACTTGGGGATTTGTTCGTCTGGTGGATTTTTGTTTGTTTGTTTGTTTGGGGTTTTACATCACTTTCAACATTATTTCAGTTATTTCGTGATGAGACCTACTTGTAGCAGATATAGTGCTGCCTCACTGAATTGTCATGTCGCAGGTCCTTGACATGACAACCCACCTGGTCACAGATTTACAAGGACAACGGGTTAACCCTTTGGCACAGGCCTCAGCTCATGTGGGAAATTGTATCATGAGTTCAATCCCGGCACGGCCGGGGTTCGAACCCACGATCTTTGGATCACCACAGAGGAACTGGTGCTTATAAGCTGGCGCCCTAACCAACTGCGCCACGGCCCGTGGCCTTCGTCTGGTGGAGGAAAATGGTTATTTAAAATAATGGGGTAATGATCACTACACTATTGATCTTCCTCTTCTTCCCAGGAATAGTCTAAATATAAATTTGGAGTGCACATGGAGAGATCTTTTGATGTTAAAGAGCCTGTAGCAGGATGTAAATATGTCGGAGAATCGTCATTCCAAAGGCGCAAACTATTGTTATTTAAAACATCTTCTATTATATGTCCTTTGGCATCAGTATTATTTCTGCCACCCCAAAGATAGTAGTGTGCATTAAAGTCACCAACTAACATATATGGCTGTGGCAGCTGGGTTATCAAATTATTTAAATCTGTAATATTAACTGGCTCACTAGGAGGTAAATATATTGAACATATAGTTAATGTATTGTGCAAGGTAACCCTGAATACAGAAGCTTGTAAATTAGTATTTAATGTCACTTTACTCTTGGGTATACAGGATTTAACAAAAATAGAAACTCTGCCATGTGCTCGGTCCATAATGTCAATTGAATAGACTATTATCATTCACATATCCCTTAAATGTTGTGGAATTGTCTTTGAATTTAGTTTCTTGAAAACAAATTACTGATGCATTATATTTTTGGGCTAATAAATCTAGTTCTGGCCTGTTTGCTTCAAATCCTCTAAAATTCCATTGTATGATATTGCCGATAGCCATATTAAGAATAATAAGAAAAACTATATGATTTAGCATAATCACTTGTTAAGTTTACGATTATGCTTTGAGTGCACAGGAGTAAAATAAATATCTGGAGGATCACCTGTGTCCATCATTTCTAAGGATTTAGTTCTATTTATTTTACTTTTAATTTGATCTTTGATTTCTTTTTTGTCTGATTTATGTACTGGTCTATTACTATTGACACTTTTATTATTGGATGATGTAGAGGGAATTTGTGAAGAGGGTTTAGTGGATGTTGCTGTTGGTTGAGTTATTACTGGGATAGTGGATGTCGTAGTCTGAGTAGATGTTGCTGAAGATTTTGAGGTTTTTGTAAAAAAGGAATAGTTTTTGTCATTTATTGGCCATGTAATTTCGGTTTGAATTGCTATTGATTTTGTTTCTTTAGTTTTCACAGAGCTTGCATAATATGTCTTTGTTGTGTTCAAACTTTCTACTCGCTCCATGCCTCTGGAAAAGATATATTTTCAGTGTGTCGTATTCGCTGAATTTCCTTCTCTTTTAAAAAGGAAGGACAATTCCGTGAATACAATGGATGATTGCCTTGGTAATTGACACATTTTATTATATTTGAAGAACAATTGTCTCCACTGTGCTGAGCGGTACATTTTGGACATGTTACATTACCTTTACATCGATCAGATCCATGTCCATACCTCTGACACTTGAAGCAGAGCAGAGGGTTTGGAATAAATACATCAACTCTAAAGTTTAAATATCCAACTTCAATAGATGTTGGAAGGTGCGCTGCTTCAAATGTCAGAATAAACGTATTTATATGAATTTTGACACCATCCTTTTTTATGAAAATCCACTTGCATTGAACAACATCCTGGTCTTTGAGTTTTTCCACTATCTCCTCCTCAGAAACTCCCGCTAAATCTGGGCATCTGATTACTCCTTTTTATTGTTGAGAGTTTTGTGAGCCGTTATAATAACAGGAACTGTGGCCAACATTCGGCAACGTAGTAGATTGAACCTTAATCAATAATTTATTTACCATCTTTTTAACAGTTTTTGGTACCCCGGCAATGCCTTGTATCCCCTTTGCAATTGCAAAGGGGGACATTTTTGCCAGGGTATGTTCAGCGTCAGAACTTTCTGCAATTAAAAATCTAGGCCAACTATTCTCATTCACATTCAAATCATTGTCCGAGTCTGTTTCCGTATCTGCCTTTGTCTTTTTTGTTTGTTGGATGCCATATGTGTTGTGTTTATTATTCATTGCCCATGTTCCTAAGCTTTACTCTGACTCCTATTTTAATAATTGGAAGTTATAGATATGGGGCAGAGCCATCAGCAGACCAATAAAACTCGGCTACATTAGACAATATACTCAAGAATACATAAAATGTACCCCAGATTGACCAGTTTGAGCAGTCAAGCTCCACACATCTGTTATGATAAACTTGTAGACAATCCCAATAATTGTTTGAAAAAAATGTTTGTGATACCATACATTTTATCTTAAAAACATGTAGAATTTATCATTGATAATGTATCTAAAATATGACAACCTAAACCTTATCAAACTTGAGCGTTAGATATGGAGAAATGTGTGGAGCTATATTCCACAAGCCGGTTGGACAATATCGGGCCCTAAGGTCCTCCATGTCTAGGGTGAATACTTGGGTTCAAACAGGTATGTTGCATCTGGACCGGTATTACTGCCAAACCAGTCCAGTGCTCAACCTGCAGAACTCCATATCCTCCCCTTACATGTCGCACCTCACGGCAAACAAGGCGTCATGGTTTTTTTTTTCATTCGCCTCTTATGAACTGACAAAAAACCAGGGAGTAAAAAAATCAGAGGACCATTCTAATCCCAGGCCCACATGGGGAGTAGAAAAAGGGCCTAGATTTTTATTGTTTAAAGTTCTAATGCTGAACATACCCTGGCAAATATGTCCACCTTTGCAATTGCAAAATTTGCATTCGCAATACCAAAACATCTAGCACTGTAATAACTAAAGAAACAAAATCAATTGCAATTCAGACCAAAATCACGTAGCCAATCAATGAAAACAGATATTCCTTTTTTACAAAAATCGCGAAATCTTCAGGAGCATCCACTCAAACTCCTCCATCTATTACCCCAGCAATATCAGCAATTACATCCACTAAATTCTCTCCACAAACTCCCTCCACATCATCCAGTAATAAAAACATAAAGGATTAAAATTATATTTGCACTCATCATTAAACCAAGGTTTTTCTTTAGGTTTTGAATTGGCTTTGATTTGGGAATACACCCATTCAGCATTATCATACAATGTATCCGTAAAAACTTGAAGAGGATCATCTACATCTTAAAAAATATCAAGAGCTATTTTATTAAAACAGGAAGTTTGAAATTTTGCCCAATCGGCTTTAAGAAATTTCCACTTAGGGATTCATTCGTCTGGTGGAAGAAATGGTTGTTTAAGATAATGGTGTGAGGATCACAACCATATTGACCTTCCTCTACTTCCCAGGAATAATCCAAAAACAAATTTGGAGTGCCCTTGGAGAGATCTATCAATGTTTAAGAGCCTGTAGCAGGAAATATAAATATGTCATTCTGAAGGAAAAACTATTGTGATTTAAAAAAATCTTCTATTAAATGTCCTTTGGCATCGGTATTATTTCTGCCACCCAAAGAGAGCTGTGAGTCTTAAAGACACTAACTAGCATATATGGCTGTTTTAGGGACCCGGCAATGCCTTGAATCGCCTTGCAATTGCAAAGGGGGACATTTTTGCCTTAGCATGTTCAGCATCAGAACTTTTCGCATAAAACTTAAATTTTGAACCATCTTTCTATTTTATTCAAATCAGCGTCTATGTCATTTGCTTGGTATTTTCTGTTTGGTGTGTGCCATGTATGCCTTTTTAAAATTTCATCAGTTAGGTCCTCAACCCAACAAGGGTGTGCTTTTCTGGGCTGGTAACTTAATGCCCTGACACCGTGAGGATATCTAACATGATATACTCCTAGAATAAAAACTCGTCCCTTTCATATCTTATTTTTATCCCTCGATTGACCCAATCAGCATTAATCTCCTTTCAGCATTAATGTTATAATTACAAATTTCACAATTATTCCTGAAATTTTCATCAATAGAATTTAAATAGCCATAAGATAATAAAAAACAAATACCACAAGCCAGTTAAATGTATATATATGAATTATTTCCAATAATATATTTAGAGTTAAGCTTTAACAACTTAGAAAAACTGAATCTCACTGGTCTAAGATGGGGCTCAAGTGTAGGTTCAATAAATGTCAATGTGGCGGCTGTTATGACCAACGACCCACAAACCGCCACTATCACTGGTATAGACAATAATTGCTTGAGGATGTTCTTCTCTGAAATATCAGATTGACCTGTGGCAACATTCTCTGTCAAAATAAAAATGTGTGTAACAATTAAATATTTAATTCATGAAATATGACAACTGTAAACTATTCATATCAACATATTGTGCCACACTATTTAGATGCAGACATTTGCCAACATGCTTTGCTTCAAATGATTAAAACTGTAGAGGAATTCTGACAACATATTATCACATGGTCACTGGTAATCAATATTGGAAATGGAACATATGCAATGAATGGTCATTTTTCGCTTCGATCACAAAAAAAGGCTTTAAATCTAATTATATGAGAAATGATTAATAAGAGTCTATCCTATTTAGTGATGCTGAAGGTTTGCATGATTGCTCCAGTAGATCAATTTTTTTTAAATTTATATTTGACAGTTAGTATTTGACAGCCACAAATAAATATTCCATCTTTTATCTTCTGATGAACTTGAGTTAAGACCTATTTCAGGTTTAACAGGCTACATACCGTCTGCAGTTTTAACTACCATCCCAAAGACAATAATCATTGTCAGGAGGAAATAACCCAAACAATAAAATGGTCCAATGAATCCAAATGCCTAAAATTTATAATGAATAACCTATTAGCAGAGCCACAGAGAATCCAAGAAAATACATTTAAGGTGCATAAAATGCAACAACTTGTTTATTATACGTTTAATTGCAATAAAACATACTTCATAGAGAAGTCCCCCAAATGCAGGACCCAGCATTGCACCCATACCACTGGCAGATTCCAATAAACCCTGTTAAAACAAAATTGACATAATGAAGCATGGTGGATGTTGAGTGGTGCTTTAATGATTTACTACACCATTCATAGCAAAATATTTCATTTTTGAATTACTGTAATTATATTTGTAATTATATGTTATTGTCATTATCACATAAATAGAGCTGTTACAATGACAGTGGCAGTATTGTCCGGGAAGAGATTGATTGCAATGGCAAATGATGATGTAACACAAGCCGCCGATCCTAGAGCATGGAACATCCTTATAATAAAGGCACAGAGAACAAAGCTCATTTTTGTGCCATCTTCATATTGCAAAATATTCAACATCCTGAAATAAATTAAATATACATTGTATATATTTAGATTTTCACAATTATATGTGTAAAATAGTTGCAAAAATGCCAGGAAAATTACTGTAAGGATGAACTGATTGTGATGGAACCTAGTTTATTTAATTTATTTTCCAATGCGGCATATTTTGTTGGTTATATTTTAATGCAAATACACGTCAAAAATTGGTCTCAAGTTCACATGTTACTTGCAGATATATGAATGAATCAAACATTATGTGAATAAATTTACAATATGATTATTGTTTAGTAATTAAGCTTTTGAGAAATACCTGAAAATAGGTGCTTAGTTTTTCACCTGTATCTTTAATCCCCATGAGTTATGTCTCAAAATCCTTCATTCATTTTTTACTTATTTTCTGCTTATGAAAATGTCTCACGAGTCATTGATTTAAAAAAAATGTGTCCATGTCAAAAGTTCTTTGATTATCAATTATACCTTACTTCTATGCAGTTTTTCAATTTATTGTCTGGGTTCCTCAGGGCCATGTGCTAGCCTGAATGCCACTTACTAAATTGTAACTATGAATAAGCTCTGAATCAAGTGAATGGCTCCTTGAATCAGAGTTACCTCAATGTCTAAGCATTTAATTTTCTTCAACTCTCCCATCATTCCTTCCTGCATAGAGGTAAGTGACTGGCTGGTTGATAAAAACAAGTGATATTTTTTTAAAACAATCCTCTTTCTAACACTTTAATATGTAACATCTGACACCAAAATGTAGCTTAGGTAGTGGTGATCACACTGGCTTACCTTGATTGATAAACCTGTCTGCATTTTGCAGATTTTTGAAGGAATAGGTTGTAGAATTGAAGGTATCCAAACCTTACATGCATTCATGTAGGGTGCATGTATTGATTAGTATACAAACCAGCCAAGCCCTTCATACACGTGTGTGTTTATTAATTGTAAACAAACCCCAATATGCCAGTCAAGTGTGTTGACTGTAAACAGGTGAAAGGCAGTGTTCATGAACGTCCATCACAACATAACAAATTGTTATGTGATGAATGTTATGAAGATGTTGTAAATAAGAATAATGAAAGAGATGGGCAAGGTAGAAAAGATGAAACTATTGTAATTACTTTGCTATGTGTGCTGTAAAGTTAAGTTACTAAGAATGGACATTATTGTACAGGTATGTAGTGAGAGATTCTCTGATTCAGATGTGTTAGATGCACATAAACTGCTGTATGATCTTTTACATAAAGATAAAAGAAGAAAAAGCAGAATTGATAATGAAAAGGCACTGGAGGATATAGTCAGATGGGTTCAGGAAGCTGACCTTCCTATGTTTGTGGCTTACGATCTTATAAAGTTGCCTTCTGTGGATATTGAAAACATCGACATAAGTGTGCTTATGATGGAAATAAGTACGTTGAGAGCTGAAAATGCTGAACTGAAGAATATGTGTGAAAGCTCTGTGAAACAATGTACAGATAATGTATACGACATGAGCTGCCCCCAGGGGAAACAACCCTGGAAAAGGTTGAAAAGGCTTAAAAGCTGTTGAAGGTGCTAGCACTGGTAAGGTTTTTGTTAGTAGACTTGCACCTAACACTAAAACAGATGATATTGTCAAACACTTAAAAACAAAGAAAATTGATGTTATTAACTGTGAAAAATTGAAAAGATTAGACACCCTTCCTATGCTTCTTTCTGGGTTGAACTATCCATGTGAGTGTTTCGCAGAGTGAAATCACCAAAAATGTGGCCTGATGGAGTATATTCGAGGGAATACAACCCTGAAAAAGACTCAACACATGATGGAGCTCAGTATATTGTCTCTTAATTGCCATGGTTTGAAGTCATCTATAGATGTGATAAAGATACTGTGATACACATGATATCATTCTCCTGCAAGAGACAATGCTTATGCCTCATGATTTAAACAAAGTACAGAGCTTTTACAAAGACTTTTATGGAGATGCTATATCTGCAGTCAATGATGAAATAGGAATGCATGTAAGTCGCCCGCCTGGTGGTCTAGCTATCTTATGGAGAAATACTCTAAGTCTTGATGTGCTCATCAAGAAATATGATGATCCTCTCATTATGTGTATGAATGTAAAGTCAGAATCAGAACATATTTTTCTTCTAAATGTATATATGCCTGTAAACCACAGAGATAATCTTGATGATTTTCAGTATTATATGTATTTGATTCATACACCTTTCAGAGAAAGTGCTACTACAAATAATTATGTAATAGGTGATTTTAATGCAAATGTAAGAAAGAAACATCTTTTGGATATGAACTTATTGAATTGTGTAAAGACAAGAATTATGTATATTGTGGCTTGATCAAGTCATGACAAGTGTGGATGGTCACAGATTTCTAACATGTATGTTATGTATGATGTAATGACTTCTGACCACTTCCATTTGGTGTTAAATGTAAATGTTATGAATGATCTCATGCATGTTACACACAATGAGTCTGTGGGTGATGAGACAAGTGCACTGTATCGTATTGACTGGTCAAAGGTTAAAGTGGAATCACAAATGAGATATAGTGAATTGACAGATGTCATGTTATCACAAGTAAAGGTGCCACCTGGTGTCTTAAGATGTAATGATATAAATTGTACAAAGGTGAGACTTAGAGAGGATATCACACAGTTTTATGATGATATATGTAGTTATATGCAATGTGCTTCTGATCAGGTAATATCTGGTAAAGCAAGGAGTGATTTTACACCAATACCAGGTTGGAATGAACATTTGCAAGATTTGTAAGGAATCTCAAAATGCTTTTCAGTTTTGGTGTATTAATGATAAACCATATCAGGGCCAAATTCATGAAGATAATAAGGTAACCAGAAGAAGTTTCAAATATGCTCATAGAGCTGTTACAAGGAATGAGGATGAACTCAGGGTTGACAGTGGTAATTCTAAAATGTTTTAGAAAGAAGTGAAAAAAGTTCTGGCAAATATAGTTGGTGATGCTTCTGGGCCAGATGCTATTACAGATATGTGGAAGAGTCACTTTCAGGATCTCTTGAATTCTGTAAAGAATGATATGTATAAATATGAAATTTGCATGTATGTAAACAGTGTGTCTGATCAGGAAATGTCATATGTAAATTGTAGGGAGGTTAAAGATGCCATTATAGACTTGCCTCAGCAGAAAAAGTCTCCTGGCCACGACGTGATGTCAGAACACCTGCAAAAAGCATCTGATAGACTTACTGTATTACTTGCTCAGAGTTTTATTTTTATTTTAAGATATGGGTATTTGTCTGATAAACTGGTGTTGGCATTGTTATCCCCCACTTAAAAAAGTAAGAATGGTGCCATTAGTGATAAGTCTAATTACCGTCCAATTCCTTTAGCCACAGTATGTACAAAGGTGATAGAAATATGCTTGTTAACATGATATGAAAGATTTATGTGTACCACAGCTTAATCACTGGATTTTGTTCAAGCATCTAAAAGAGAGAGGTTGTCCTGGGTATTTGGTTAGAGTTCTGGTTTACTTGTACCAAACTCAGCAGATCTGTATTAAATGAGGTTCTAAGCTATCAGAGCCATTTGATGTAAAACATGATATTAAGCAAGGTGGAATATTATCACCAAAACTATCTAACATTTACAATAAGTCAGCAATTGAATAATACGCATGTTGGTTGTTACATTGAAAAATCTAAGATAAATCACTTGTATTATGCAGATGATTTATGTTTGATTTATCATAGTGTACATGGCTTGAGTAAATTAATTGACACTTGTGTTCAATGAGAGGAAAACTGAATATTTATATTTTAAGCCAGACAAGGATGCACCTGTGTTAGAATAAATGGGAAACCCATTGAATTGTCTTGTCAAGCAAAATATCATGGTCACATTCTGTCAGACAATTTTAGAGAATATAATGATATAGCCAGACAAGTTTGTATTCAAGGTGTAATATGTTAATTCGTACTTTATCTGCTTGTACCTCAGAAGTATGTAACTTATTTATGTCGTACTGCAGATCCTTGAATAGGAGCCAGCTTAGTTGTTATTTTACCAAGAACCAAATTGGTCACTTGAAAGGAGCATACAAAAATGTATTGATGTGATATAGTACTATAGACAGTGCAAGTGCTATGTTTGTAAACAATCGTATTTGATACCAGGTTGAGAAAGATAATTTATGGATTCAGAAGTAGAGTGAATGAAAGTGAAAACATATTATGGCACTTTAACTCGATGGCTTGTCCTGCCTTTATTAGAAGGATCTGATTCCCATTGTGCATGATTTATATAACTATAATTATTACTTCCATTTACATATGTATTTTCTAGTTAAGTTAAAAATGTGATTCATGTTGTATTGTATATAACTGAAAGCCTGCAATAAAGATTATTATTATTATTTCAGTGCATTTTGATATCTCACGTCTTACTCTTTGTTCAAATTAACTCTGGCTAAGAAATATATAAAACATTGAAATGAATGCATACCCAAAAAGAACAAGAGAAATCCCTGTGATAAAGGTTCCAGTGAGTAATTGGAATTTTGATCCAATTAAGGGAACCTGAAAACATATTGTAAGCTTTTCACAAACCTAAATTAATATAGATCCATATTGCTTAAAATATTAATAATGAATTTTAACATCAAAGTGTAAATGTCCACTAACTGTTTTGCCAAATATTGGGCAGCTGACACAGAGTACGAGAGAGAATATCCCAAAGATCCAGCCAGATATTGACATGGATATGCCCCGTAACTGTAGCTGGAAAGAATATGTCAAATTGAACAGATAATCAATATTTTGTGCCCCACTGTTTTGTACCTTGTGATGTTGTAGGCATGTATCATTTCTGTTACATTTAGCATTACTGATAGAACAAGCCACTTTGAACTTGAGTATCTTTGTAAACAATTAATATTTAATGGCAGTAATTCTCAGGAATCATATTTTGTTAAAGTCATTAAGTCGCATTGTGAAGCTCTAATGTAAAGTGGATAAACATATATTTAGATAAAGTAGAAAGATGATCTGGAACTTACTTCTTTGGGAAGGAATGGGCTGAGTAGAGTCTCACCCATGTAGTCAGTGCACATGCTTACACAGAGGCATATGAAAGTGAGTTTTTTTCTAATTGAATCTGTGATATTTGGAAGGATTGTGGAAGGGGTCGCTGTCACAACCAGTATGTCCTCGTCTTGATCCTTAAATAATACTATGTAAAGATACAAGTAGTGTATACAGGTCAAGAGAGCTACATGTAAGGTTGACTGAGTAAATATGAATAAATGTCAAACAGTTGTATGTCTCTGCGTATCAGTAGTTTTGTAAATGTTCCAACACACCAAAGAAGGAAAGAAGTTTTCATTGCACCTAAGCTGAAGGCTGTCAGCCAGATTTAAAAAAGGACAAAATAAAGGTTTTGATTATCCCAAATGGGAGAAAGGATTAATGAATCAATATATTTTTATTGGCACATCTTTTTGCTGCACCTTAGATGAAACATTTTTCTGATTAATCCAAAATGAAATTAATAAAAACATTATGTCCAATATACCTTAGGTATTTAGATTAGGCTGGCTCAAAATAATGAAATGTTAACCTTCCAGGTGAAAGGTTTTTCCTTTTGGTTTATTCAAATGCATGATTTTTTCAAACTTTTTTACCCACTTTTAGGGGTCCCTCATGGCCCCCAAAATTCATAATTTTGGACAAAATCTGTGGAACTTCACAGTGATCTTGATAAAATTACCATTCTTTCTGCCTTTAAGGGTTACCTGAATCAGACAATCTGTTGCAGATGTCTGTTGTGGTCTGTTATGGAGCAGATATTTGTCTTCTAATAGTAGTCAAGCTACTTCTGTAATACAATTTGATGCAGGTTCCTGTATTATGTTGACTATTCTAGGGATGGCTGCTCTGCCAGATACCCTGCATTTACTCAGCTATAATCTCAGCAATGTGTCACTCAAGTCACCAGTTGAATATAGCTGTTTCCTTTTAGTACTTCACAACTAGCTCGAGTTTGCTGCAGCATCAGGCATTCAATGTGTGGATCATGTAAACTTGTTTTCCAATGATTCTATCTTTTATTTCTTCTACTTAATCCTTTTTTCTCAGGTTATATTTCTTAGTGGTGCATTGGCTGCCTGACAATCTTGTTGCATCAAATGGTAAATGGTTTGGCTTAATCACATTAATTTTTGCTCTGATATCCTGTGTCCAATATGGATTACCAGGTGATCTTGATATTTAACTTCCTCTTGATATTTAGTTGACATAATTGAATCAATTTTAGTGCAGGATAAACAACACATACCTCACAACACATATAAAGATAAATCATATTTAGATATATTTGAAATTCTTATTTACACCTGACAATACATCTCCACTTTCACAAGATTTCAGCAATCACCATAAACACTCAATTATATGTTATGATGGTACTTGATAAGTTTCATTGAACATTTCCTTGTGTTTTGTATATAATTGATTTGTATAAAAATAACTACAAAAACGATTGCTGTTGTTAATGTGTCAAATGCTTTGAAGGGAATTTTTCTTTTGATGTGGTTTTTTATTTGCTCTTTACATTTGATCAATTTTGATAAATTAGATCTGAAGTTCACATAAAAAAGAAGAAAGCAGGGTATTTTGGTTACATTTAAAGAAAGGATGGAAATAACTTTGAAAACATTTGTGGGAATAATTGCACTATCAATCTGTATAACTAAGGCATTAAACTTTAGCAGGAATGGTGTTATTTAATTTAAATAGACAGGATTTTGGAAAATGGATTAGAACTCAAGTAATTTGTGGTTTTGTAAATAAAAGCTTTCAAAGACATGTAAAGTTTTGACAGTGCTTGGTTATTTTAGACTTGACTTTGAAGAATATAAGATATTTCAAAATGTAGACCATTAATCAAAATTCCATCTATTTAAACTAAACAGAACTATATTTGGAGTAAAACTGTTATTAAATTTTCATAATGTAATTCGCAAATGTTCTGAATTTTGTCATAAAAATTAAGAGAAATTTTGAGAAATATGATATTTTGCTTACTATTTTTTATCATTGGGCAGTGATGAGGTCTAATGCAGCGGCTACTGACCAATGGATTAGTCTTAAAAAGATCACTAAATGATGTTGCAATATAATGTATTATATGTATATGTATACATTGATCTTTTTGTACCAATATATATTATCTATTCAATTTCCTTTGGTGGGTCATAATGATGTACTATCATGTAATTGAAGGAGCAACAACATCATGATGATGCTGTGGCTATTTATTGCTTCATTATATTAGATAAGATGTGTTAAATACGGGAACCGCTAGGTGTCGGTGTATAATCCGCCCAGCAGGGTATTGTCGCTCCCTAGCAACGGAGCAGTCACGTAGGGGATGCCAGTTCTGGTGCCAAGATGGTTAAGGATGCCATTCGGCTCCAGTGTATTGCAGCTACCTGCCATCCCCCCCTTCTCATGCACATATCTTAGCTTGTTCACCTGGATTATCCGAGTGCACGGACTACCCTAGTTAGTTAAAAACTGCATGTCTTCTAAACATATTCACCACCACCCAATACATACTGCAGTTATTAATATGTATGCTCATGTTTAATGTATCAGCCAGTGGCATGTAAATGGCAATTGTTCTGGTGTGCATACGATGATTATGTTTAATGATTATGTATTTAATATTTAGCAGTTATGTAGTTAGGTAAGATGGTGTTAGCAGATTTATAGGAAATAAATCAATGTGTGCAAATATTATATTATGTGTTCAGTTCCAAGTTTATTTAACAGTAAAATAGTGATGTCATACTTATTTGGTATCTTAGCAACAGTCAACAACACATTTCAGACAGCTATGTATGAAGTGCCACTGTTTCCCCTAATATTTTGACCAAAATGATCAATTTTGGTGGGTCATGAGTCACCCCTAAAAGTGGGTTTAAAAATCTGAAAAAAAACCTCATGTTTCTCAATACCCCAAAAGGAAAGTTATATTATATCAGATCGATGTATCTTCATTGTCATTAATTATACTGTTTTTTTTGTTGGTTGGTAAATGGCATTCATACTATGGCAATTAAACAAGTAGCTTCAAGTAGTTTTACTCCTGTACTTTCAATTATTATTGAGCTCATCCCTTACAATCTAAACAAATTAATAGTTTTGATCACTTACCATTATTTTCTGGTAATCACTTGTACAGACAGTACTGCTCACAATGGCTTGACAACTGATTGTTGCTCTTTATTCCGCATATGCATGTTTACAAATACTTATCTAATCTCAGGAAACACCCATCAGAGAATGGCCATCCAACTTGTGATAGATGTTGTAATACTTATTAACACAGATACATTTTGATGCATTCTCGTGAACCTCTGCTGAAGCATGTAGGGGTATCACTTTCAAAAGCCAAAATGTCACAGTACATGAATATGTCAATAAATGAAATGATCCATTCACAGGAGTGTGATTCATAATATTTTATGTTTATAGCTATATGGCTCTCATAGAAGATGTGTTTTATAACTTTAAAGTAAATATTAGCAATCTAGTATCAGTGGGTCACACTTCAGTTGCTGCAGTGCAAACCAATGTTCCTTCCTCAATTTAATTATTACTCATGTGAAGATATTATGGTGACTTTGATCCTCCTGCCATTCGTGTTGCTGGAAGACAACTTTGACCAGTGTATATGTGTTTGTTTTTTTTGGGTTTTTACATCACTTTTAACAATATTTCAGTCATTTCGTGATGAGAGCTACTTGTAGCAAATATATTGCTGCCTCACTGAATAGTCATGTCGCAGGTCCTTGACATGACAACCCGGTCACAGATTTGATTTGCAAGGACAACACGTTAACCTTTTAGGCATGGGCCTCAGCTCATATGTGAAATTGTATCATGAATTCAATCTTGGCATGTCCGGAGATCGTACCCACAACCTTTGGATCACTACAGGGGAACTGGTGCTAATAAGCTTGTGCTCTAACCAACTGCACCACAGCCCAGGGCCGGTGTATATGTTCACTCCGTTCTCAGTTTATAGGTTTTGTATCAGGACCCAGCTGGTTGTGTCCCTCAGTTTTTCACCTTAAATCTCTTTACAAGTTACCAGTGCCCTAGAACAATTTTGGTAAGGGATGACATATACACGTAAAAGCCGATGACAGGTGTGTTTGTTTGTTCCTATTTGAAGTATGAGCCCCAGATAAGTAGTTTGGCTACATTTGTAAGGATGTTATGCATTTTTCAGATATTCTTGGTGTTCACAATAATTTTCCAAGGAGAGAAAGTCAAACAGCCCCATAAACCTTGGAAATTTGATTAATTCAAGGGAATAAAACAAATCCAGAACAGACACTGTTCAAGAGAGGTTCTGACATCTGAGTATCTGTAAGTTAATCTTTAACTAGTGGTTTATCCAGACGATTAGCATTATCTATAGTTGAAATTATTAGGGATACACGTATCCTATATGATGGCTGCCAGAGCTCTGAATGGTTCTGGATGCTCACAACAGAGGAGGATATTAAATGGTTCTGGATGCTCACAACAGAGGAGGATATTAAATGGTTCTGGATGCTCACAACAGAGGAGGATATTAAATGGTTCTGGATGCTCACAACAGAGGAGGATATTAAATGGTTTTGGATGCTCACAACAGAGGAGGATATTAAATGGTTCTGGATGCTCACAACAGAGGAGGATATTAAATGGTTCTGGATGCTCACAACAGAGGAGGATATTAAATGGTTCTGGATGCTCACAACAGAGGAGGATATTAAATGGTTCTGGATGCTCACAACAGAGGAGGATATTAAATGGTTCTGGATGCTCACAACAGAGGAGGATATTAAATCACATCATTCCGGACACTAGCACTACAGCAGCTGGACACTGAATTGCAGCCAATCAAAGTGAAAGGTGGACAATGGCTAGATTGAAAAAAGTTGTTTTCTTTAAATCATCATATATTAACTACCATACATATATTTAAAAGAATATAACATTTTCATCATTTACATGATCATCTGAAGCTGATTATAATGAGATTTTTAGCATTCTTTTAATACAGGCAGGTGCCCCAGATTAATACTGCATACTGAGGATTATTTTATAACTTCTAATGAATGAATTAATTAATTAATTCTTAATGGCACATTCAGTGCCATTAAGGTATGGATTAAAATCTTGTAAAAACATACATCAATAAGCAATGATGTTATAGAAATAAAACAATGACATATAAATTACATGTAAACATCACATTTAAAAGACCCTAAATCATATATATAAACATTATAGATTTGCCATAAAATTTGCACCATCATAATTTACACACTGATATTAACTCAACAGTGAAGAAAATTGTTAAACTGTTTGATGTGGTTTTGATGCCTTTTGTAAGAAGAAAAGAAATATAACAGAACTACCAGGATTGGTTCAGAATTGGTGTGAAACAATGTAATGACATCATACCATCCAGCTATGTTTCAATTACAGTCTGGCACAGTTCAGAGCTCCCACTCCTGATTTTTCATAACAGATTTTGGCCCAGGGTTCTGGCAGCTCTCGGACCAAGGGCCATAATCTGTTATCAGGGACATAAGTGGTTTGTCATATACCTTTTCTAGTTTTGAGCCGTCAGTAATCTTATAAATAGCTATAAACATATAATAAATGTCAAAATGACCTCAAAATATAGCTCTGTGAAGTGCCTGGATACAAAAAAATCCCAGGCAATAACAACAAATATTACAATATACAGTGACACAATATAACAGTTAAACACATTTTCATGTTTCATTTCTGGAAAAGACCACTAAACACTAAACAACATTTTAAAAATAAAACACTTTAATGTGTTTTACCAAATGTGTTTCACAAAAACATTAACACACACTAGTGTTTCCAAATCTAGACAATATTGTATTTTATTTGACACACATTCATTTTGACAGTGAATCGCTACATGGTATTTTCAATGGGTGAACATCACAGCAGCAACATATATATACATATGTGATAATTTGAGCTATCATGTGGGTGCGCAGGAGGAATGGAATCTTTTTCTAGGAGCTTTGCTACATCACAACCTAACCATTTTTCCACACAATCATTAACAGATTTTTGCAAGACAAAACATCAAATATTTAATAATCAAAATGTCAATGATATTGGAATGTAAAATAACCTAAAGAGATGAATGTTGAGAATGCTAGGAAAAATCAAACATTCAAATATAATAGTTGCTTTTACGAATGCTCAAAGTGTTGGTAAAGTATTAATCTCTTTATAAATGAATTACTGAAACTTGGATTAATGAAACAAAAAAATAAGAATCAAAATATTTGAAAAGAACAACTATAAAGTAAAACGTGTCCCTCATGCTCTAAGGTCAGGTGGTGGCCTGGCTGCCATACATAGGGCTGAGATCGATATTATTAAAATCAAACATAATCATAAACTGTCTACCATGGAACTTACTGAAATCATTATAAAATCTAGCACTAAAACCTGCACTATTATCACTCTATACCGACCTGAACCCTCTGTCAAGAACAGATATACATATACACAATTTTTGGAGGAATTCTCTGAAATTTTAACTTACAGTGCCTTTAAACATGATATTATTTTATTGGAGATTAAAACCAAAAGTCGTTAAATTCAATGAAATTCTAGACCTATACAACCTACAGATGTGGAGAAAGTATTAAATAAAAACCAAAGCTATGATAATAGTGATCTGGACGAGTTATTAATCAAGTTTAATAAATTACCCAATGTTCTGGTCAAGCATGCACTGGTTGTTGACAAAGCCATAAATAAAAGAAAACCAGCACCTTGGTTATCTGACAATATAAATGAAGAGAAAAAAACGCAAAAGAAGATTGGAAAGAAAGATGAATAGAACGGGTCTCATGACTGACAAAATACAATATCAAATACAAATAAATAAATACAACAGTACATTTAAATTGGCAAGAAAGAAATATACACTCCAACATGAATGACTAAAACAAATCAGATCCTGAAAAATCTCTTCAATATTTTAAATGGATTCATACATACTAAATTTAATAACTTCTTTTTACATAAAATTGACAATCTAAGAAAAGAAATGGACATAAAAAATAGCAACATTGAATATGGAGAAAACCCTAAATTTACCCAATGTCTTCACCAATTAACCCCATTGAAGGAATCTGAAGTGAAGATATTACTTAAAGGAAGCAGCAAAGAAGTCATGCGAGCTGGATCCCATCCCCACTTGGTTACTTTCAGAATGCATTGTGCAATCATTGCCGACAATAACAAAAATTATTAACAAATCAATTATGATTGGTAACATGTCAGATTCTTTAAAGCTAGCCATTATTAGAACACTAATTAAAAAATTGGGACTAGAATTGTTGAAAAGGAATTATGGACCGGTGTCCAATCTGGCTTACTTGACAATCATCTTGTGATTAATAATATTCAAAACATTTTCCAATCAGCATACAAAGAATTCCACAACACTGAAACTTCATTGCTAAAAGTACAAAATGATATATTTAATGGATATTGATAATAATAAACTATAATGTTGGTATTGCTTGACCTCTCTGTGGCCTTTGACAGTATACATTACAAAATATTATTAAATAGACTGGAACATAGATGTGGTATGAGGGGAACAACACTGAAGTAGTTTAGATCATATCTGTGAAATAGAAAACAATGTGTTATTATTGATGGGAAAATGTCTGAAAATATGGATAATAGTTGTGGTGTTCCCAGGGCTCTTTGCTGGCTCCAATCTTGTTTACAACATATATGGAACATTTGCCTGAAATCATCAGACAGTATGGGCTGAAATATCATATATATGCAAATGATACCCAGCTCTACATCATTTTGGATCCAAAATGACATATCATGGTTTTTACTGAATAATAAAATGAACATAAATATGGTAAGACTGAAATGATCAAATTTTAAAAATAGAAAAATTCCATCTGAAATCAAGGTTGGTGATGACAAAATATCAAGATCTGATGAAGTCAAAGACTTATATAATTAGGTGTTATCTTTGATCAATAATTTACCATGAGGCAACAAAGAAGAAAATGTGTAGAAATGGCTTTTTTCAGATAGAGATCATATCACAAATTAGAAATTGTATAGATGAAAAAGACTGCAAATACCCTGGCAATTGCATTTGTAACATCAACTCTAGACTCCCTGTTAGCGGGGATTCCTAAATGTGAAATAGCCAAATTGTAAAAATTGCAGAACTCTGCAGCCAGGATACTGAGAAAGAATTACCATATAACTGGCAAGCTGATGGAATTACATTTGCTGCCGGTGTAAGCAAGAATTGATTTTAAGATAGCATTATTGACATGGAAGGTATGGAATGGCTGTGCACCTGAGTACCTATTGCAGTTATTGATACCTAAAAATGAGGCAAGATCCCTCAGGTCAGATAAATGTAAATATATAGTTATAGTTAAATATATAGGTATAAATATATAAAACTTGGTATAAGGAATAAGCATAATTATTGGGCACTTATCCAATGCTGCTTTGGCAGCTTGGTCAGCAGCCTCATTTCCAAGTATTCCAATATGACTTTATTTTCCTCAGTACAGAGTTTATGATGCCGTTCAAGGATTTTGTATATAAAAGGATTTTTCGAATCCTTTGCTTTCAATGCTTGTAAACAAGACAAAAAATCAGAAACTATTAAAAATGTCTGATGTGGAGAAGTCTCCACATGATCTAAATCTAGGTACAAAGCATGCAGTTCAGCAGAATAAATGGACGATTTATTTGGCAGATGTTCTGAATAGATATGTCTGTTCTTAACAGCAGCTGCAGCAGCCTTGTCATCATCTAATGACCCATCAGTGTATTTACACTGATCTCTTGAGAAAATAAATTTAAGTTCTTTATATCAATTTATATAAAAGGATCGATCTGTTGAGCATTTTTTTAATTCTGACATGGCTACATTAATATTTAAATAAGGCCTCATGTGCAGGATTGTCTGGATTTGCAGCGATTTTTGCAGCATACTGAAGGGCAAGCTTTTCTCTTCTTAAATCAAGAGGCAGTTTATCTGTCTCAACATTCCAAACTGTTTGCAGGTGATGTGCGAAAAGCACCAATGCATAATCGTAAACCCTGATTTTGAATGAATGAATGAATGGTGGCTTAAAGACATGTCAATCACTAAAGTTATTCATTGCCTAAAAATGGTAAAAACATAAATGTTCTGACTAGATATATGATTTATAATGTCAATAATAAGAAGAAGAAGATGAATTTGTATATCACTATTTCAGACTACGTCTACTTATAGCGCTTGTGTAGATAGTGTTTGTTTTAGAAATGGATCTTTAGTTTTGTTTTTCACTTCAAGGGACAGGGCAGTCCAATTTTTGGGTGCATATACAATGCCCTATCACCATATGATTTCCATAGTGCATCTTGGCACAAGGCATGTCGTGTGAAATATAACACAATATTGTTAAAACGTGTTCAGAAGAAAAGAAACAGTGCACCAGAACAAGAGGATAAGTTTGGACCAAGCGATAGAAAACTCATGGGGTCTTCTGTCAGCTCTTTTATGCCTGAAAAATCATGCTTCTTTTGTGATAAATGCATCAAAGCTAGACAGATACAAGCGTGCAGCTGAAACCAAAGGTATAGACACAAATGTGAATATATGCGCAAAGTTATTAATGAAATTAGCAGCCGGTGACATGGTTGCTACTGAGGCAGAATATCATGCAAATTGTTTGACTAATTTGTACAAACGACATTCAAAATATTTAGAAAAGTAAAATGCCAGTGTCTCATCAAATGATGTACATGGCACAGTATTTGCAGAACACATTACATACATTAAGGAAACTAGTCAAGAAGACAATCCCATATTCAAACTGGCAGACTTAACAAAGTTATATGAGGATAGGTTGAAAATGTTAGGTCTGACTGATGAGAAGGTCCATAAGACAAAACTTAAGAGTAAAATTCTGGCTCATATTCTAGATCTATCATGTCACACCATCAGTCACAGCCAGAGTCAATCCATACATTTTAGGTTTGAAAAGGATGTTGCAAAGCTTGTACAAAATGCTGGAAAGGATTATGATATGGATGCTTTACAGATTGCAAAAGCTGCTTCAATTGTAAGGCGGGACATGTTTGAAACCCAGGAAACATTCACAGGTTCTTTTTCCCCAGATTGTCAGAGAATGGTCCCTGCATCATTGAAAGCTTTAGTTGATATGGTTTTACAGGGCCCAAGCATAACAAATAAAACTAATTCCATCACTTCTGACCAGGCCTCTTCCACAATAACACAGCTGTTTATTTTGAACAGCATTAAGGAAGGAAGGAGTAAGTCAAAGCCATTGACACCAAGACATAGTGCAAAACAAGAAACTCCCCTCCCCTGTATGTTGGGCTAAAGATCCATACATTGACAAGGAGCAGAGATTTGGTGGAAATCATGTTTCAGCTTGGAATGAGTGTGTTATATGATCATATCTTGCAATTTATTACCGATATGGCCAATGGTGTATGCAAACAGTTTGAGGCACA
The DNA here is from genome assembly GCA_949316495.1 of Amphiduros pacificus. NCBI lineage: Eukaryota > Metazoa > Annelida > Polychaeta > Phyllodocida > Hesionidae > Amphiduros > Amphiduros pacificus. The sequence goes on along the minus strand of OX439006.1, from coordinate 33,282,716 downwards.
GCAAGTTGTTTGTTCTGCCAACTTAAAGCGCAAACTCTTTACTGTGGGGTCATTGACAATGTTGATCATAACCCAAGCTCTACCACAGCTAAAGATTCCTTCTATGGAACATGCTTCAGTTTCTAACAAAAGAATACTCTGGAGAGGACATAGGCATTATGCAGACCATCCCTTCAACAGATCACAATACAAAGGTTGCACCTCTACCTTTAGCATACACAGATGTTCCCCCAGCGTCACTCCCCACCAAAAAGATATTTGTCCCTAAGGTATCAGGACCTCTAAGACCCCCAGAGGACAGATTACCAGTTGCATTGAAAGATGAGGATCAGTGGTTTGACAGAGTAAAATAACTTATTGGGAAGAGTGACCTGGAGATAGATGACTACATTTCATGGACAGCATTTCATGCATCACGGCAACATGGAGAGCCACCACTTGGCCTGATTTGTATGGGGAACAGATGTACATAGTCATGTTGGGAGGGCTCCACATAGATATGGCTGCTCTAAATGCCATTAGTACATGGTTGAAGGGTAGTGGATGGGTGGAAGCCTTGGTGTTGGCTGAGATAGCTAATGCTGGAACAGCAGACTCGTTGTGGAAGGTTGCGCATCTCACACGAACAAGGCATGCTCACCAGAAAACAGCAGCATACTTGTCCTTGCTGCTTGACAGGGCATACCAACTATATAAAGATGATCTGCCAGAGGGCCAGGAGAGCAAATCATTTGAATGTTGGAAACAGAATCACATTGAAAACTGTCTCCATTTCCATTATTGGTGGCATACACAAATGATGCTTCCAAGTCCAGGAGAACAGGGTTGTATGAAAAAGGACGACAAGTGGAATCCTTTCTGGACTGTGCTTCCAGAAGCTTCGAAAGGCTGCAGAGAGCTGATAAAGTGTGCCTGTAAAAAGGCATACAACAATCGTTGTGGTTGTACTCGTGCATCTCTGCCATGTGCCCCAATGTGATTGTGTCTGTAAAGATGGTACCTAGCAAAATGTTTGCTGTACAGGTATATACCATTGATATTTAAGCCTCTTATTCCATGGCATTATAACCATAGGGAACATGATCATAAATAATGACAAATTAGATTTTATTTTTTACACATTGTTAAATATAGATACAGGAAAAAATACGAAACTGAGAAAGTACCATTGTTGTAAATTGCATAACTTCTTTTCTATTCAATCTTAGGTCATTGGCCTATTTATCAAGAACCGCGAAACATCAAATGGTATTTTAAGTCTTTTAAATTGAATTTATTTATACAAATTTGTTATGTCTATAACTGATATATTGAAAGGATTTTGTTGATATTTTGTGTTGTTAAGATTATTTACATATCATATTGATTTTATAAATGTTTATGTTTTTACCACTTTTAGGCACTGAATAACCTTAGTGGTTGATGTGCCTCTAAGCAACGATTCATTCATTCATTCATTCAATTTTCATTTTGAATGAAGCTTTAGATTCCTAAGTGTAGTAATTTACTTTATTCTATTTAACAGGAAAACATTTAAGCAATATTCTGTATCCTTATTTCCAATATTTCCAGGAAAACATGGACAAGAATTTAGATTTTTGGTAAAAAATATTTACAAAGGAGATTAAATATGCATGGAATGTTTTTTATATCATAAAATGTTTGTAAGGGAATATTTCCAACATTCCAAATCTTTAATCAGAATAGAAATATCTTAAATATTAAACAAGTTATGATTTTTTTTCTGAGGGTACTTCAAATTGAGAAAGTGTAAAAGTAAAGGTGGCGCCCCCGGCCTCCAGGGAGCGCTACCAAAGTGTTTCTATATCCAGAATGATTCACAATGATCCAATGTACAACCATGCCAAGTTTGGTGCTTGTTTCCAAAAGTGCACAAACATGGTCTTTTTATGGACTTATCTACTTGACTATGAGGAGGCTCATAAAGAAGGCTGCTTATAAATCCTGTGAGCTTGATCCAATTCTGACCTGGTTGCTCTGGGATTCTTGGATGAGTCACTGCCTCTAATTACTGCTTTGTCAGTGCCGGTCAGTATGAAAACTTGTCAGTGAGGTTAAGGCATTCTTAATCTAAAATAAAATGTAAATAATTGATGGCAAAACTGAGATGTTTATTTGTACTTGCAGATATGGTAATACCTCTGATTATACCATTACCTCTGTCAAGATTGAAGATACTAATATTATACCAACCTAGTCTGTGGTTGACCAAGGCACTACCTTTGACTCAAAACTGGATATAAAGGTTCAAATCAAGAAAGTTTATAAAAAGGGATATTACCACATCAGTAATTATCAGCAATCAGACAGTGTCTAGAAAAGATGGCTGGGACATTAACACATGCCTTCGTGACCTTAGACTATGGAAATGGTCTTGTGGGTCTCCCTGAGATCAGAAAGTCTCATATTTTTGTATTATCATAATTATTATAGTTAATATTATTATTATTATTATTATTATTATTATTATTATTATTATTATTATTATTATTATTATTATTATTATTATTATTATTATTATTATTATTATTATTATTATTATTATTATTATTATTATTATTATTATATTTATTATTATTCATTATTATCATCATTATCATTATTACTACTAGTAGTAATAGTAGTAATAGTAGTAGTAATAGTAGTTACTGTAATAGTAGTCGTTGTAGTAGTATAATTAGTATTACTATTCCTCTTCTTCTTGGTATTATTAAAATTATTATTATAACTATTATTATAATCATTATTATAATCAATATTATAATCATTATTATAATCAATATTATAATCATTATTATAATCATTATTATAATCAATATTATAATCATTATTGTTGTCACAAATTCTTTCAACTGAATATTATATATGAAAGAGACCATACCTTTATCAATAATTGGAGTAGAAAGGTGGTTTTTCTTGCCCTGAATTTGTATTGACGTTGCAAGCCAGATAAATATGATGTCATATTTAGCTTCTCCCTGCTTGAAATACCAGATTTTGGCTTTTTGGACTAATAATAAAAGGGATGTATACTATATTCCTTCTACCTTTCTTAATATTTCACCTATTCTCCCAAATAAGTCCAGGATCAAGCCGTTTGGTGCAGCGGATGCCAAATATGAATTAATGACTTTATCATTCCTATTCATGTTATTCCTATTATTATTGATTATTATTATTATTATTATTATTATTGATTATTATTATTATTATTATTATTATTATTATTATTATTATTATTATTATTATTATTATTATTATTATTATTATTATTATTATTATTATTATTATTATTATTATTATTATTATTATTATTATTATTATTATTATATTTATTATTATTCATTATTATCATCATTATCATTATTACTACTAGTAGTAATAGTAGTAATAGTAGTAGTAATAGTAGTTACTGTAATAGTAGTCGTTGTAGTAGTATAATTAGTATTACTATTCCTCTTCTTCTTGGTATTATTAAAATTATTATTATAACTATTATTATAATCATTATTATAATCAATATTATAATCATTATTATAATCAATATTATAATCATTATTATAATCATTATTATAATCAATATTATAATCATTATTGTTGTCACAAATTCTTTCAACTGAATATTATATATGAAAGAGACCATACCTTTATCAATAATTGGAGTAGAAAGGTGGTTTTTCTTGCCCTGAATTTGTATTGACGTTGCAAGCCAGATAAATATGATGTCATATTTAGCTTCTCCCTGCTTGAAATACCAGATTTTGGCTTTTTGGACTAATAATAAAAGGGATGTATACTATATTCCTTCTACCTTTCTTAATATTTCACCTATTCTCCCAAATAAGTCCAGGATCAAGCCGTTTGGTGCAGCGGATGCCAAATATGAATTAATGACTTTATCATTCCTATTCATGTTATTCCTATTATTATTGATTATTATTATTATTATTATTATTATTGATTATTATTATTATTATTATTATTATTATTATTATTATTATTATTATTATTATTATTATTATTATTATTATTATTATTATTATTATTATTATTATTATTATTATTATTATTATTATTATTATTATTATTATTATTATTATTATTATTATTATTATTATGCTATCCATGGAACTTCTCACAGAAATCTGAAAATAGAAATCTGAAAATAGAAGTTTGCTTTTTGACAACAAACTGAAGTAAAATGATAAAAAAACTGAAATGATAATTTGTAGTATAAATTTATGTTTCAAGAATGGTATAAGTCCTGCTTAAATTAAGGTATGGGACTGTGAGGTCTAATAGTGTATAAGACTTGGGTATAATATTTGAAAAAGAATGCTTAATGCATTTAATTTAGTAAGAGGTTGTTTGAATAAGCTGCTTTACCCATGCTTTTGTTACATCAAGGCTTCACTACAGAAATTCTCTTTTGGCAGGATTACCAAGGTGTGAAATAGACAAACTGCATAGATTGCAAAATGCTGCAGGTTGAACAAAAAAGCAAAATATGACGGACAAATAAATGGAGTTGCATTGGCTTCCTGTTGAGGCTAGAATGGACTTTAAGGAAGCCCTACTTACATGGAAGGTACACAAACGGTATGCACCAGAGTACCTATCTTTACTGTGAAAACCTAAATCAGGGCATATATATCTCAGATCAACAGAAAACAATGAAGATGATGTATCTAGAACTAATATGAAGATGTATGGTCTTTTGAGGTATATGCTCTAGAATGATGGAATGTCCTGCCCTTGCAAGTGAAAACCTAATTTTAATCTAAAATGAAAACTCATTTATACAGAAAACATTATTTGCAAAATGAGCAATGAGCTGACACTGTTTGAGATGGTGCATACAAATGTTTATCATTTTCAATATAACACCAAAAAATGTTTTAAATGATGACTCCTGAAGAGACAAAAAAATGAAAGAAGTGCTCATCTACATGTAAAATTCTTTTATACAAGTCTTATACTCAAACATAAGTTACAATATATAGTGATTTTATTTGTATTTTTTTTTTTTTACAATTAAGTATATGAAATCTTTAGTTTCTTCACAAAAGGACAGAAATAATGTTGAAAGTGACTTAAAACTTCCAACAAAAAGACCATCTGTAATGAATACAACTGTTTTCTTTAGAATATACCAACTTGGATCATAGCAATTGTGTATATATCTTATATACTACTGCTGCTTATATGGAATATATCAATATTGTCCAATGAAATCCACTCAACCACGTCATCTTCTTCACTTGCATTTTGCCCATCATTCCCACCTTTCTTTGGCTTCTTAATCTTGCTTTCATATATCCATAATGCAAAGGTAAAACACATCTAAAATGCAGATTCCATAATGTTTTCAAATAGAGATATTTTCATATAGACAATTATAGCATACTGCAGCAATGGATATAACAAAAGGCATCATGTGAAAAGAACATACTTTACAAAACATTGCCCTTTTCACTTATTGTTGGACAAACATCATTATGCTGAACATATTATTACTGCCCACGTTGCAATGGGCTATTATACATACAATGATGACATCACTTGTTTAACATACCATGATGACATCAGATATTAAACATACCATGATGACATCAGCTATGATACATTCCTTGGTAGCATCAACTATAATAATTATACATACCATGATGACATCACTTATTGTACATACCATGATGACATCAGCTATTATTCGTATCATGACAACATCACCTATTATACATACCATGATGGCATTAGTTATAGCTATGACCGTTGAAGACCATGGAAACTGTAAACTATCTACAAGCCACCCTGTTGATATAAAAACTATAAACTCCCTACAAAATTGTAATATCAAGTATAATATATGCATATTCACAGGCTTTTCCGTGATCAATTATACTGTTAAGAAGGATTAGCCAGAACAATATCAAAATGATATGAAGTTGCTTTGGAATTAAATTTTATATTTTATATTTTTCATTTTTAAATAATAAATATTATTCCTATGTATTAAGGCCTAAAAGAAATATAACATGGTTTTCCTCACTTAATACTGATTTAGTCAATTCCAGTAGATAAATTGAATGTCTAACAGTTTTAAGTACAATGATGCATTTCATCTCAGAAACTAATATCTTTTGTTTCAATTTGTTTGGAGAAAAGAGGTAAAGGATATATTTCAGGAATGAATACCATTTCAATGATGATATTCAGAAAATGACACTTTAACAATGCTTTTAGTGAAAATCATAATGTTATGATTAAAATATAAGTTCTACACAATTTGATTTGAAATGATGTTAAAAAGCTGTCTGTTCATTACATGCGCAGTCTTGGATATAAAGTAGTTTTCATAGAATAATGGTAATATTGGTTCTTACCCAAAGGCATAACAAGCATTCCACAATCCCCCTACCATAGCATGGATGGTATATGACTCTTCTAATCCCCCTTGCCTACAACATGATTTGACATTGAGAGGGTTTGCTTTGCATGTCCAGAGCATATTTCGCAATATGATAGTGCGTATATAGATATATATCTTACACTGCAGCACGTAAAATCTTATCATAGGTAGGGATGAGAGACAATGTACAGCCAATCCCCATCTGGACCAAATTATACAGTCCAACCAAAGGGCCCTGAAAAGATTCACACCAGCTTATGTTGGGTAACAATTTGAAATGATAAAATGATTATTTCTAACTATTCCTCTGTCACATTTAGGTCATTTTGTGCAGGTTTAAAGTCTGATAGTATTGAAAGGGATTTGAGTTTACAATCAATAAAGATACCTGAATAGTACCTGTAATTTTGAAGTCCCAAAAGAGGTGAGGGTCCAAGAAGTAGGAGGGCTATTGCCATGGCCAGGAACCTGATGACCAACATTGGGGTACTGTTATTCAGAAAGGGAAAAAAGGGGGAAAATTTAACTTTCTCTTTAAATTACAGTCTAAAGTACAGTTAAATGATACATATGTTGGCTATTTAATTTTTCCAAATATCAATTATATTTTTAATTATGTTTTTTAGGATACTCAACTATTCTGTCCACCAGTTTTCCCATCAGGGGAGACAGTAAAGTGTAGACACCAGCCATCAATAGAAATACTAATCCAACCCTGCCAGAGCTCAAATTTAGCTGTAATAGATAATATTGCTACATGCAATATTCATCATTTAAATGACTTTCAGCAATGCTTGCCTGAAAGGTTTATTCAGTAGAAATATTTATTTATCATTGTCTTGATCATACAATAATAGACACTAACAATATATTACAGAATACTTTTACTCATGGAGCCCCATACTTTACAGTTCACTAATAGAAAAATAAGATTTTATCTAATTAGTCGAGGAGGATGTTTTGATAATCCTATAAAATGAGATGATAATGGCTAAAGCCGCGGTCTCACTGTAGCAGACAGGCAAAGCGGAGAGGCAGACAGGCCAAGCGGATGAAAGCTGAGTGGAAAATTCTGCTCTTCGGAATGAGTTCAGACGTCTGTTTAACTCAAACGCTTTCTTCGTATCTCATTCTAAAGTCATGCATTTAGAGTTTGGATCAGTACGCGTATTTATGCTTTGGTCTGCCAAACTTTTTCAACATGTTGAAAATTTTGTGTGGAAGAGATGCAGTTGGCCAGTTCACACCGCCTTTGTTACACATACTGATTGCGTCCGGAATGCAAACGCTTTTATGGAAACGTAAAAAGTAAGGAGTCATTGCGGCCAACATCAGCACAAGGAAAGGACGTACTGCGGATAAGAATACAACATGGTACAGAGACCCCTTGGACCCTGGGATGAAACTTCCCATTTCACTCAGACACCTTGCCTCGGGTGCCAAGTACAGATGTGTGCGATATGGTTGGAGATGAGACCACAACACCATTTCCATGTTTGTCACGGAGGTAAATATGAAAACCAATTGAATTTAATTTATGTTCTTTGCAGCTTTCCTGAAACAAAACTGTATTGTTTATTACTGACATGTACTTATGAATGTTTTCCATTTTGTCTTTTCAGGTATGTCAAGCCATCATTGACGAATACAAGGGGAACTGATGACAATGCCTGGAACAACACCAGAAGGGTAGTGGAGAACGCATTTGGTATCTTAGCCAACAGATTCCAAGTCCTGATGAGCACCATGCAACACACCCCAGATACTGTTTGTCACAACATATATGATACTTCACAATTTGATGAGAACCAGGTAGCCCAGGATGCAGAACAACCTTCTGGACCATGAGGACAGGAACAAGGGCACAACAGGTCCAACAGAGAGGGCAAACTTCCCCAGCTGGTTCTGTCCCATGGCAGGATAGGATGGTGTGAAAATATCAAAGACTGTTCAAAGGTAATAGGTAAGTACGACCAGGCAAACTTGACCCCTCAATAAAAGAAAAACCTTAAAAAGTATTAGCCCTTTAGTAATAATGCCCACTTCCCTGACATGTTAGGTAAAAAGTGATGAGTAAAAAAAGTTATAGAAATGACAAGTTCTGTTTTTCTTTCAAAGATGGCCATTTCCCAGATGCAGTATGTTGTTTATAGTATTTTACTTGAAAAAAAATATATGATTTTTATAGGGGTGTTTAAAGTTTTTTTTATTACAGATTGATTTTTCAATGGCCAACCAAAATATGGGTTGTTTATTTTATGATTTTAGCTTGAGTTTTTGATGGACACTTATTATTAAAAGTTACTTAAATATAAAGGTCAATGAAAGAAGCTCAACTAAAAATATGTTGCCTGAGGGTCAACAAGCAACCAATATTTATTAATAACATCATATAAGTTTTTATACAAAATTGTGACTACTGTCACAAATTTCCACACTATAAGAAAGGTTACAAAGTTTAAGAAATAGTAAGCATCATGAAAGTCTTGGAAAAGAATTGTGATTATTGTCACAAAGTGCTAGACAATATGTTCCAAGACATAAAAATATTTATATCAAAATGTCACATAAAAATTCCCAGCTTTTAAATGACACAAAACAGTCTAAGACATTATATATTAATATTAAAATGTCAGATATATTAAAATGTCACATGTATAAAAATGTAGTCTTCGATTTAAAATGGCGCACAACAGTCTCTGCATTTATATAGGTTGTCGTATACTTTATATTTTCAGTGTGGCTGGGCTGTTGGTCCCTGATTGCACAGGATAGATTGATAGATTGAGAATCCTGAGATCCTGGCAATAACTGTGACTGCTGTGACTACAGAGAATGTTGAGAATGCTGAGATGGCTGTGATGAGGATGAAGCTGGGACATGTAATCTGTAACATATGACTGTGTAGCAGACCTCCAGACAGACCGTCCAATGGGAGGTCTGTCCAAAGTCTCAGTTGGAGGCTGGTACAAGGAAGAAGTTGAAGGAGAAGGACCTGATGTCTGCTGCCTGACGACTGCTGATGGTGCAGAGCTTGGCCTGGTTGGGTAATGTGACTGGAAATGCTGCTGGGTAAAGTGCTGCTAAGGAAAAGGTGGGGAAAATCAATTCCTTAAAAGCGGTGCTCGACCAAAGATGGGTCCAGGATCTGGCGCTTGTGGATTGGCAACTTTGGACCTGGCCAATGACCTGCCAATCTTTGTACAAGATCATTCTAGTGGAGATTTCCAAAACAGAAGAACTTGGCCTGCATGTCCCAAAAATAGATTGGAACTCTTCAAACTCAGCCTGTGATGCAGCCTTGGTAATACTTGTGCCGTATGACATATATATATATATATATATATATATATATATATATATATATATATATATATATATATATATATATATATACATTAGGAAGAATTATATCAAAAATATATTTAGAGCTAAAATTTAAATATTTAAAAAAACAAATCTCACTGGTCTGAGGTGGGGGTTCAAGTGTGGGTTCAATAAATGCCCATGTGGCATTTGTAATGACTAACAACCCACAAACTGCCACTATCACTGGTATGGACAACAATTGCTTGAGGACGTTCTTCTCTGAAACATCAGATTGACCTGTTCCAACATTCTCTGCCAAAATAAAAATGTGTGTAAAATATTTAATTCATGAAACATGACAACTGTAAACTATTTATACTAACATATTTTGCCATGCTATTTAGACGCAAACAACATTTGTCAACATGCTTTGCTTCAAATGACTCCAACCGTAGAGGGATTCTTACAACTTATTATCATATGGTCACTGGTAAACAACATTGGAAATGGTATATGTGCAGATAATAATAATTAGATTGCACAAGAAAGTCAAAAGTCCTTTAACTGGTTTTGTTTAGTAACTATACATAAAAGATGTTATTTCGTCATTTTTTGCTACAATTTAAGAAAATGGCTTGAAATCCAAATATATGAGAAATGATTAATTAGAGGTCATAAAATCTATTCTTTTGAGTGATGCTGACAAAATAAAAGATTGTATGCTTCCTCCAATCAATCAATTCTTTTTTTTCATTTAGAAAACAAATAAATATTCCATGTTTTATTTTCAGAAGAACTTCTGAGGTAAGACCTATTTTGTATCATACCATCTGCGGTTTTAATTACCGTCCAAAAGACAGTGAGCATTGTCAGGAGGAAGAAACCCACAAAGAAAAATGGTCCAATGAATCCAAATGCCTGAAAGATATAGAGAATGAAAAGCTTAATAGCAGAGAAACCAAGAAAATGTATTATAGGTGCATTAAATGCGACAATTAGTTGATTAAGTGTTTAATTGCAATGAAACATACTTCATAAAGAAATCCCCCTAATGCAGGACCCAGCATTGCACCAATACCACTGGCAGATTCCAATAAACCCTGTTAAAACAAAGTTGATATAATGAAGCATGGTGGACGTTGAGTGTATATATATATATATATATATATATATATATATATATATATATATATATATATATATATATATATATATATACATAAAATATATATATATACATAACATTATATATATATATCAATTTTATAATTTACTGTTATGTAAATAGAGTTGTTACAATGACAGTTGCAGTATTGTCCTGGAAGAGATTTGTTGCAATGGCAAATGTTGATGTCATACAAGCTGCCGATCCTAAAGCAAGGAAAATCCTTATAATAAAGGCATAGAGAATAAAACTCATTTTTTTCCCATCCTCATATTGCAAAATATTCAACATTCTGAAATGATACAAACGTAAATCGTATGCATTGAGATTTTCACAATATGTGTAAAATAGTTGCAAAGAATAATAACTGTAACGATGAACCGATTGTGATGGAACCTGATTTATTTCAATCTGTTTCCAATATGATATATTTTGTTCATTTGTTCCTGTCGGTTGTATTTTAATACAACATTGGTCTCAATCAAAGTTACCTAATTTTTAAACAGTTAATTCTTTTCACACACTGTGCCAAGATCCATGTAAACAAAAATATACTCTATCTGTTTAAGCTCTCTGAAACTTCATGTTTCAGATATACATATTTAAACTACATATCAGTAACCACAATACTAAACTGGCAGGGTAAAGCATCCTAAACTTTATCATCAAATTTAGCTTTGCTAGAATTCAATAGTTTACTCCTAATTACGTATGCTATGAGCGAACTTTCATATACACCTTTAGTTTACTTCTAACTACATATGCAAAAAATAAACATTTGTGTAATGTGTAAGTATACTCCTGTTTATCAACTTTGTGTGTAAACATTTTTATACTTTTTAAGTTTACTTCTGGTTGTGAATGACATGAGTTAACATTCATATAGAACATACGTTTAACTGTTTATGCACTGTATACATATACATCCCTAAACTTAATATGTTTGCCTCTGATTAGGTATGATATTGGAAACCTTTGTATACTGCATACTTTAAGTCTTGTCTATGAACTGTGAATGTAAATTTGTTTTATACTTTCTAAGTTTACTTATAGTTATATATGATACAAGTAAACCTATATATACTGTAAGTTTACTTGTACTGTAGATAATTGAAGCATGATATGCACATTGCTACTCCTTAAAATTTGAAACGGTGAACCAGTGGGGGATTGTTATCTGGTAATAATTAAGGAAAGTGTCTCCTTTATGGTACTATATAACATTCAGACCTCTTAGATAACTCTTATTTCATGATTTCTATGTTATTTAGATACTGATATGACTTTTAAGAGTGGTCAAATATGCACTACAAGCAGAAATATTGACAAATCTTGGACCAGGAAAAAGTGAAAAATATCAAAATCACAGGTGCTGTTTTTTAGCCTTGCACCACAAGTTATAATCACCAGACCCTCTGGCCTTTGGGTCCTGATGTGGGTTTCTCATTTATGGGCCCTCATCCCTGTTTTGAAATCTTCAAATGTGAATTAGTAGCATGCATTTTGGTAATTGAGTCAGCAACAATTTGCCCTGACCCCACTTGATACCCTTGAAGAGGTCACACACCTTTTAAGGATATATATGTACTAAAGTCTTTCCTGCTTTTTAAGATTTCAGGACTGTTTGTTTCCGGTAAGGCCAATAAAAAGGGAAGGTCAGTGACCTTCCAGGTTAGGCCAATTATCAATAAAAAGGGAAAGTCAATGACCTGAAGCTTTTCACAGTTTTTGTACTATTTTCAGAAGGGAGCCAGTGATAAAATATACCCATATTAAGCAAGGATAAATTCACTATGAAACTTCAAGTGACTCTTTCATTTTTTTGTTTCTTTTCAGCACAAATTGATTACAAGCAAGGTCAATGACATTTAAAAGTCTGTGCATGGTCTGTTCTTACAAGAGGTTTGATCTGAAACATCAGATACCTTTGATGTGTCAATTGTAATACTGTAATCTTTCAGAAAAAGTTGTTAATAAGCAAGGTCAATGACCTTTTCTTATAAGGGTTTGGATTAAGATGATTGTAAACCATTAGGAAATATAGAAATGAAGTTTTTATACTTTTTGTACATTTTAGGCAAGGGCAATGACCAGTGTGGAATATTCTAACAGAGCCTGATAGAACATATTGTGTGTGTACCATTTAGGGATAAGATAACTTATTATTCCTTGCATTTTACTCACTTTCAGGAAAGCCTGTTTTCAGACAAGAAACAGTTTGTATTAAAATCTGAATAAATATAACAAATATAACCTTCAATATGCATATTTTCAGTATAACTGGCTTGTTTGTCAATAATAAATATAAATGTTATATTTGTGGTACATTTTTGGGGTAATTACATATTGTGCTGGTAAATAAACATTTATAATTCAGGATAGGTCTTTTAAAGGTAGAATAAACTTACATATACAGTGGAAGATAGGTCTATATACTACATCACATGAACTGGCATATGTGGTGGGGATAGGTCTTGTAAATTTCATATAAACTGGCATAAAGGTCCTGTATATATCATATAAACTGGCATATACAGTCAGAGATAGGTCCTGAAAATACCATATAAACTGGTATATACAATGGAGGATAGGGTCCGTAAATATCATATAAACAGTATAATTAAGCCCTGTATAAATCACTTAAACTGATATATTCAGTGGAGGATAGGTCTTCTATATATCATGTAAACTGATATATACGTTGAAGGATAGGTCATATAACCTAACATAAACAGTGGCGTGTATGTTAGTTAGCAAATGTTCTCCAGTTTATGAGTGTTTATCTGTTTAAACATGTATATCAGTTCAATGTATAGCCATTAAGTATCAGCTGTCAGTAAAATGTTTATTAAAGTAAATGAGCTTATCCAAGCATAAACAGGAGAGTAAATTTTAAGTAAGTTGTACAAATACTGTTATCAGTTATTTTAAGTGTGGCACTGTATTGGTGTATTTTCCTGGTGCTTTACATTAATAATTAGTGTGCTTATATCAGGATATTCACAAAGTGACATTTCCCATCTTTTTAGTGCATTTTGACATCTCAATCAACTCTAAAAATAAATACACTGAAATGAATACATACCCAAAAAGAACATGAGAGGTACCTGTGATAAAGCTTCCAGTGAGTAATTGGAATTTTGACCCAACTAACGGGACCTGAAAACGTATTTAAAGCTTTTCACAAACCTAAATTAATATAGATCCATATTTCTTAAAATATTGGTAATGAATTTGAACATCAAAGTGCAAATGCCCACAAACTGTTTTGCCAAATATTGGGCAGCTGACACAGAGTACAAGAGAGAATATCCCAAAGATCCAGCCAGATATTGACATGGATATGCCCCGTAACTGTAGCTGGAAAGAATATGTCAAATTGATCAGATAATCAATATTTTGTGTCCCACTGTTTTGTACCTTGTGATGTTGTAGGCATGTATCATTTATGTTACAATTAGCATTACAGATATAACAAGCCACTTTGAACTGAGTATCTTTGTATACAATAAATATTTAATGGCAGTAATTCTTTTGAATCAAATTTTGTGAAAGTTATTAAGTTGCATTTAGGTTCTAATGTAAAGTGGACAAAGATATAGTCAGATAAAGTAGAAAGATGATCTGGAACTTACCTCTTTTGGAAGGAATGGGCTTGCTATAGTCTCACCCATGTAAATGATGCACATGCTTACACAGAGGCATATGAAAGTGAGTTTTTTTCTAACTGAATCTGTGATATTTGGAAGGATTGTGGAAGGGGTTGCTGTCACAATCAGTATGTCTTCGCCTCGATCCTTGAATAATATTATGTAAAGAAAAAAGTAGTTTATACAGGTCAAGAGAGCTATATGTAAGGTAGACTGAGTAAATATGAATAAAGGTCTATATTAAAAATCGATAATTGTTTCTTCCAATAGTGTATGTCCCTAACGCCAGAGTTCTCTTTCAATGATGCCTTAGATTGCCAAGGGAATTCATTGGGCATTCTAAATAGATAATTAAAATAATAAGACAGCAAGTTGTCATGGAAACAGCCATATGTCAAAACGTATCAGCAGTTTTGTAAATGATACAACACACCAAAAAAGTTTTCATTGCATTTAAGCTAAAGGATGTCAACCAGATTTAAAAAAGACAAAATGTAGGTTTTGCTTCTCCCAAATGAAAGAGTGGATTAATGAATTTATGTATCTTTATTGGTACATTTTCTGCACGTGACATAAAATATTTTTTTCTGATTAATTCATAATAAAATTTATAAAAAGATTATATCCAACATATCATTCCTCTTTAAATTAGCATGGCTCAATATAATGTTTTTCTTGATGATAACCTCCCTCATTGAAAAGGTTATCCTTTTGGTGTATCAATTTTTTTACAGACTTTTGGGCCCACTTTTAGGGTCCCTCAGGTTGTGGAGGTCTGTTGTGTAGTGGATCTTTATCTTTTGATAGTCTTAACCTGTTCTTCACACGTTAAGCTACTTCTGTGCTACAGGTTCCTGTATTTTGTTTATTCTTTAACAAGGGATGGTAGCCTAATGTCCATCCTTTTGTCAGCTATAATCTTAGAAATGTGTCACTTAAATCACCAGTTGAAAACAGCTGTTTCCTTTCAGTACAAATGGCTCGAGTTTGCTGCAGTATCAGGCATTTAACTGGCAGTTTTGATGCAGAGATCATGTCAACTGAGTTCCCAATGATTCTATCTTTAAATACCCCTACTTCGTCCTTCTTGTTCGGATTATATTCTTTGTGATGCTTTGGCTGTCTGATGTTTTGGTTGCATCAAATGGTTAAATCAAATGGTTTGGCTATGACACTTCTTACACTTATTTTGTGCTCTAATATCCTGTGTGCATAATAGTCGACCAGGTGACCTTGATCTTTAACTTCCTGTGTCCTTGACCTTTCCCTTTCACAGCTGACAAAATTTGATTAATTTAAGTGTAAAATAAACTACACATACCTTACAACACATACACTGATCAATCATTTTTAGATATATTTGAGATTCTGATGTACACCTGGTAACACACCTCTACTTTCACTAGATTTTAGCAATTTTGAAGGTGTCCATGTCACAAAAAAATATCTCAATTAGATGTGAGATTGATCTTAATATGATAGAGCTTATTAGCCAAATTTTGTCCAAAATTGCCGATTTTGGGATTATGAGGTTCTCCTGAAAGTGGATTTAAAAATCTGAAAAAGAACTCATGTGTCTCAATACAGTCGGGATCGCGCTGTAGGAAAATACCAAAAATTGTTTACTAACTAGGTCACGCGCCTTGTTTTCGTTCCTGGGGAAGCCCTCAGGCCAGGAAAAGTGCTTCCCAAAAGTACTAAAAACATTGGATTTTAATCTATCGAATCTGAGGCTATCTCTCAATGACAGTTCATGAAATATGGAGAAACATCAGGATGAGGATCTATAGGAAACATGTAAGAAGTAATTTGATATTTAATTTACTTATTTTTGATGTTGTGGGCAGGGATTTCAGACGATTTTCATGAAAGGGTGAAAATGGCTGACATTAAATTGGTCACATTACATGTTGAATATACACCTTGAATACTCAGTTTCTCTTAAATTCGCCACATTTCTGATGATGTATATGGAAAGAAGATACAATTATTGTTGTACATGCATAATTTCATACCAATGGGTCATGTGCAACTTTTACCTGATAGTATTGAATTCACTTGTTGGCTTTGTTTGAAATGAGCGTTTATTAATTTCCCAGTGTCACTGAACAGTGTCAGTCAGCAGCTGGCATGGTTATTTCATACAATACACAAATTTGCTCCTTTCATTCTAACTATTACAGAATTTTTAAAACATGCTCAAGATTGGCCTCATGGCTAACTTACTGGAAGTGTGAAATCCATTAGGGACGGACCATTATTCATTCAGGGGGTGGGTGGAGTAAACAATTTTTTTTGTTTGGCACTGAGCCATTCTCTTTTTTTTCCTCTCAGTCGCCTGGGCCACCAATTTTTTTCCTAGGATCCAAACATCCTAGTTTAAGTACTTACTTAGTCTACTGACGATTAAGCTTTCAATGTCTTTATTTCAATAAATACACATCAGTTCAGTTCACAAGAACCTCAATAATTGAAAAGTTAGTTAAAAGAGTCATTGGAAATTGGTGTAGATTTATCTAAAATTAATGTGCCATAAGTATAATAATTTGTATTCATCAATATGAAATATTATTATCATGCATAATTTATAATCACAGATTTTTAGAAATGGTTGGGCAATGCATTTCTTAAGGATTTTTTTTTTAAATCAGACTTATCAATTTCTGTCAATGAAATTCTGAAATTATTTGAACATTATTTCATTACTTGATGATATATCCTTAAAATTTGTATATTATATTTTTTCTGCATTCTCAACATTTTGATATTGAGCAGTAAGTGTTGAATTGCCTAAATGGCTTGTTTGTAAATGATATATATTAAAAAATTCATAACATTGACTATGAGACTGGATAGCGTACATTCTGAACATCCCATCCTGAAAACTGACATCCACCCAGTACAAGATAGGTTATAAGTTGTGCCATAAATTATATCAGACAGAACATGTAATATTGCCATCACATACAGGACGTGTTATCTAGCCATCACATACAGGACGTGTCATCTAGCCATCACATACAGGACGTGTCATCTAGCCATCACATATAGGACGTGTCATCTAGCCATCACATACAGGACGTGTCATCTTGCCATCACATGCAGTGATCTTGTCATCATCTTCAATTCTTGGAACTAGTCATTTGCATTGAACTCTTTGCAGGTTGGGCGGGTGGTGTGGAAATCCCTGACATGGACATTTCTAAAGCGTTGTAGAATTGTCTACACTTGGATTAAAAATAAAATTTATATCTCCATAATAAGTGGAGAAAGTAGAACATTTCACTCACAATATGTCTTGGTTTAAATACTGTCTATGATGAGTCAAAATTGTCACAAAGTTGAATAGCGTCAGATTCTTCAAGATTTCGTCTCATATGGCGTTATAAGACATAATAGTTTGGCAGTAACTCACATTGCATCTTTGATTTTATTTATCTTAAATATATATGGCATAAATGGTTTGATTTGGGATTTAGAAATGTTTGTTGTATACTTTTTGTCTTCAGTAATAAATACAAACACTTCAGTAAAATTGAAAATGCATTTACTGTTTATTTATTAAAAATAAGAGAAACATAAACAAGAGATTCTGCTTATTTATGACAGGTGAATGATTAATGGGTCAGCTGATATAACAGACTAAGATATTTTTATTTTATTTTTACCACCAACAAAGACTCCTTGCAATACAAAAATAATGCATCACCCCCTATTTTACAATGAACATTTCCTAAAACTATTTTATTAATTACAAGCAAGTTCACGGCATACATAAAAAATAAAATACCCATGAATTGTCATCTAATTACCATTTTCCGAAAATGTCCATTTTTCTTCTTTAAATTGGAATAACACTGCTTGATTCCTTATCACAGGTATATACAAGATCAATCGGGGATTATGATTTGAAACTTATAGCAGGGGTCAACCCTTAATCCAATAAATCATGTAAAAATAGTTTTACAATCACATTTGGCATTTTCTGAGAATTCCATTTATTTTAGAAAACTGGAATAACATCACTGGCTTCAAGTGATCACAGATATATACAAGGTCAATTAGGAAGCAGATATCAACCATTTTTCTACTTTTCAAATAAATAATACCATTGCCATACAGAAAATACTTTCAGTGTTTGAGAAAACTGGAATAACGTCACTAGATTTATATTCTTATCACAGGTATATAGAAGGTCAATCACGGTTCATAACTTGAAACTTTTAGCAGGGTTCAACCCATAAATAGAATAACCTTACAAATACATATTTTCAGATATTGAGAAAACTGGAATACTATCGCTATACTTTATCCAATATTTCAGACAGAAAATACCATCACATTCATGTGAACGGTATCATTTGACATTTGCTTGAAATTATAATATTATGTTGATTTCACATTATTATTTTCAGATCAGGACTGCTCATCTGTAATAATTGAAATCAATAATGTCCATTCCTCCTTCTTCGCATATGCCTGCCAAGCAATGTGGGCATCGTGGTCTATGTTTGGAGTAAAACTCCAAAGACCACCGCAAACAGTCTTGGTGGAAGATATGGCAACATCTTGTCAAGATGAAAAGTTGTTGATCGTTCAATATGGACGACTGACAAACCGAGCATGAACCATCCATCCATTCCTTGACATGGATATAGCGTTGTTCAAAGTCTTTCTTTTTCAAAATGAGGATGGTCTCCAAAGACACCTGGAATTTCCCCACCGTATAGCAGCGGCATGAGGGGCATTCGTGAAAGTTATTGTTTTTGTCCAGGTCTTTCAACCATCTCATTGCACAATCTCTGTGGAAGACATGTGTGCATGGCCATAAAAGTACACAAGTGTCTCTTGCACCCAAATCCTCCATGCATATAGAGCACTCCTCAACCTCGAGAGGTGTGGTTGGCTCGAGAGGGATCAACGTGGTATCCTTTGGACAGGAGCGATGGACTTGTCTGGTAGGATGAACCTTTGGAGGAGAAATACTTTCCAGAGATGGCCATCGGCGAGAGAATGATAAGCAGGAACCCATGTTGGAGATTGAATGAGGATAATTTCCAAAAGAAGCACTTTTATACCATTTTAGTCTCATTATCTAGTCACACATGCCTTTTGAAAAGAGGTGATCTTTTTGGGATAGACCAATCAGAATGAAGTTTCAGTGGAGCTAATTAAATATGCACAGCAAATGAAGGGTGGGCATCTCATTAAGTATGCACAGCTCATTAGGTAAGCTCTTTGAATGAATACAGCACATATTTGAATATTCATAGCTGGCTCATTAGGTAGGCACAGCTCATTAGGTAGGCACAGCTCATTAAGTAGGCACAGCTCATTATCTAGGCACTACATTTAATAATGTCATTGCAACAAAAGGAAATAGATCCAAAAAAGTAATTTCTATGATATTAAAAATAGTACTTGAACATATCCTCTCTATTTCTAAGCATTGTCTAAACACAAATCAAAGAGATAAGAGATAAAACAATATATAGAACTGTAGTGAACTCTAAACTGGCCATTATGGTTTGAGTAATCAGACCATATGCTATTTACATAGACCACAAACCATGTTTTGATCATGTCTAAACATCAATCAATGTGTTAATAAATAGAACCATAGAAGTAACTTTAATGGACTCTAAACTTGTACTCTTTGTATAATTGATAAGACCACATACCATTGAATGAAGATGTTTAAACACTGCTCAAAGTGATAAAGAATTGAACCATAGAAGTAACTTTATTGAACTCTACACTGGCACTCTTAGTAAAATGTATAAGACCACAAACCATGTATTGATCATGTCTATACATCAATCAAAGTCTTAAGAAATAGAACCATAGAAGTAATCTTAGAGAACTCTAAACTGGCACTCTTTGTATTATTGATAAGACCATATGCTATCTATTGATCATGTCTAAACACCAATCAAGGTGATAAGAAATAGAACCATACAGGGATCTTCTTAGAGCTTCAAACTGGCACTCATAGTATAATTGATAGGACCACATGTTACTCAATTAACATGTCTAAACACCACTCAAAACGATAAGAAATAGAACCATACAGAGATCTTATGAGAGCTCCAAACTAACAGTCATGGTATAAGTGATAAGACCACATGTCACCAAATTAACATGTCTGAACACCAATCAAAGTGATAAGAGATAGACTCATACAGGGATCTTCTGGTTGCTCCAAACTGGCACTCATTGTATAAGTGATAAGACCATATACCATCTTATGAGCATGTCTAAACCCCACTCTGTGTGATAAAAAATAGAACCATATGGGGCACTTCAATGGACTCCAAAGTGGCTCTAATGGTATACACCATTGTCAGTCTCATCTGGAAATAAGACACCAAGTGCCACTTTCGTGTGGTGTGAACTCAAAATGTTGTAAATGCCCGTTAGCCCGACGTAGGGTGAATAGTACCATTTCACCCAAAAAGTCTGTGCTGAAACTGGTGTGCAGTGACTAGCGCTAGCCCGACCTAGTGCCTCCGCTAGCCCGAGGTAGCCTTTTAGACGAGACTTGCCACTTTTCATATGCACAAAAGGGCCACTTAGTGACTTAGCCATGTTCTGCCATGTTCTGGACCCATGAAAACATGTGTCATTTCCCCTTGATATGGTCTAGTGTGTGCCCGACCTAACTTTTGAAACTCAAAAAAAAAAATTTTTTAATGCCTCTAGATGGCCAGTCTGCATCTGTTTGACAACCAACTGTTGTAAAACTCTGAGTCGACACTTTCCAAAATCTGGACATATTTCTAAGCACAACTCTCCTTCCCTTTTGACTGGCTGCGTTTGGTTGATCAAGGCTCTAGTTCTGTCCAAATGAAACATGAAGGTCAGCGGTTTTACAAGTCCAACTGGGATAGACAGATTGATGTAATCATTGCCGTAGTTTATGTTATGTTTGTTTACTCCCCACTCGCACTGTGCTCCTTGAACAATGTCCATCAGTCTCTCGGTCAAGTGCTTGGTGCACTTTGTCATTTCATCTTTGTGTTCTTGTACATACAACTCAGCTGCATAGGATGCATTGATGTACAGTTCAAACACCTTTGATTCTCTGCCTCTATGGACATAGGGACCCTGTTCATACTTCATTCGAATGCATGGCACTCTGGTGTTGCCTTTGAGGATGTATTTCTCCTCGAGTTTCAAGAATAACTTGCTCAGAGACTCGTCCAACACCTTTGTGCGATGCCTCTTCAGTTCCTCGCAAATCAAGCTGAAGCTTGTGTTGCTTATCACCAAGTAATTCATTTTCCAAGTGTCCATCTCTTCGTACTTAGAGGGATCAGCAAGGTGTGAGCAGATGACATTCATCAGTTGACGGTCAGGTTCAGTCAACTGAATAACTAGTGTGGTGGCACTCAACACATCTGATGGGTCCACCACTACCCTTGTGACATGCTTGGTTATGGTTTTCCTCTCTGACAACATTTTCAAATGTTTCCTCATGACCATTGCCAAATACTGGTTATATTCGTCCAAGCTCACTGACGGTGCTGGTGGCACCACCTTGCAGTCTGAATGAATGCTTGCATATACTTCCAGCACAGCCCTCCACTGTGCAAGCACTTCTGCAACATACTTGATCAATGTCATCTTCCTACTGGTCAAAACCTCTTCTGTGACAAAGCCCATTTCGGTCATCACCTGTTGAATCCTCTTCAATGTCAGCTCAGTCTCTGTCTTATCGAGTGAATCACTCTCATCAGAAGGTTTTATGGTATTGAGTATATATTGTCTGTTGAGGTCCTCCGATATGAGATATCGGATCAGAGCAAACTGTTGCGGGATGTGTGCCCTGTCCAATGTTTCCAGCACAGACTCCTCCTCCCTCTGATTCACTCCCACGTTCAGGCTGGGAATGTGAAACACCGTGCACCTGTTCCTCAAGCTGGAACACACATAGAAACCGTTGGCGAGAATGATGGCCGACCTGTCGTCCATAGCATAGTCCACGGACTTCACCCATCTTTCTCCGTGTTGGGTCTTCGTCATTCTGCCCCTGAGATTGGTAGTGACCCCATGGTCATATGTATTTTTCAGTGTCACTGATTCCATCGAGGTGTTGTTGCTGAAGGCATTCTTGCCACCTTCACCAGACTGCCATTCCTCGATCAACTTTTGTCCGAGAACGCTTTCATACTCATTCTCCGAAACCAGCGTATGAGACCTGGTGGTGGCATAGTGTTCATGCTGGGAGGCAAACTCATTTCCCATGACACCACGCCCATTGGCAATCATTTGAAGGGCTTGAGTTGCAAACGACTTGCCTGCCCCAGTGGGACCGTCCAAAACAACGATCGGTTTGTGTTTCATTGGAGAGAAGCTGATGATGTTGCTGACGAGAAACATGAAGAATTCGACACTCAAATGGCACACGCCAGTTGTGGATGCCATGGTCATGAGTTGGTTGGCAAAAATGTCTTGGTAGTGGTCTACATCAGACATCGTGCAGACCAACGAGCAGTTCAGTTTTCCCGTCAAATCGTTTTTGTCTGCATTGAGACATGCACGTGGAAACACCTTACTTCGGATGATCGGGACAGCCTTGTTTTGTACCTGTCTGGCCTTCCCCATTTCCTGGTTGCGATTGGTCATGATATCTTTGTAGCGATTCATGAAAAGTGACTGGTATGTTCTGTCCAGGAAGAGGGTCGTAACATGGGCTTGGTCTTCGGTGCTGGCAATGTGATGAAATTCTCTTTTCAGATAGTCCAATGCAGGGTAGAGAGTTGGCTTATACGTGCCAGTGACATTTGTTTTGCCCTTTAAAATAGCCATGGCCTCTTGATGATTTGCCACAAGGATTTGTTCATCACTTAAATTTGGCATTTGATCTTGGTCGCCTTCTTCATCCCCCTCATCCTCTTGGCCATCCTTGTCGTCTTTCATATCGTTGGCATTCTCTAGTATGACTTCCGGTGGTACATAGAATTGGTTTTCATCAAACCAACGATCAAATACAATAACATGCGTGTGTGACACTTTCCATGCCACCCTTCCGGTCAAGTCTAACTGATAATGCTCGTCGTTGTAACTGAATAGTTGATCCCACATGTAGAATGTGGCCCTCTTTCTATACATGGCAGACAACTTGTGATTCTCCCTCTCCAGAGTATCCATGAACATTCTGATGCTATGCAGGCTGATGTCAGCTTTCCTTATATCCGAGGTCTCCTGCAAGGTGCTCCCGAGATGGATCAGCTCTTTATATGCACCATGGCATATTTTGCTCTGTAGAAAGAGGTATTCGGGTGAGAGAACGTTTGCTCTGCATGCCCAACTTTCAGCGATGTCCTTGTCTCTGAGATTTGATGCGATTTCCCTGTTGAAACCATGATACAGTTCCAATGCATCATCAACCTGACTCACCGCGAGAAACCCATCGGACTTGGGAGATTTGGTTGACTTTGAATCCGAGGTGACCCCACTTGTGGCATCAAACTTTTCAAGTCTCTTCTCCAATTCGTCAAAGGTCTGTTTCATAGCATCACCCTTCTTGATGAAACCATTGTTCATAGCTAAGACACATCTTGCTGCTGTCTGGAAGTTAACATCAAATTCCTCCTTTTCAATGAGAACAAGTAAGATGTATCCTCGGTTGACGTCATGTAGTTGTACTGGGACAAAACTCTCCTTTTTGACGAGAAAAACTGCATATTCAACTCCTTTGCCTTGAAATACCCTGGTGATTGAAAATATAAAATTGAAAAGATTTCTGATGTGTTTCGGTGAATGTTTAAGAGTGTTGAAAGGAATTTCTTTGGCTTGCAGGTCAAAGCACAACGCTGCCATGTCCTTCTCAAATCTGATGATAGACTTGGTATGTAGCACATCATTCAATCCGTACAAACTATAAGGCACATTCATTGCTATTGAATGTATCAGACTCTTTATAATAGTAATTGTGAATATGAAATTGCTCGGATGTTAATAACAAATTCTATGATCGTCCATGCCAAATTCAATTTAACAACATTTTCTCAATCCTGTGCTTTTTGGTTGAAGAATGAGTAAGAGCAGGTTAGAACAGTCACAGCAGACAAGCATAAGAGTACATGTCATGTGATTTTCTTAAACCTCCTTTCAGGCCTCTTTCAAATAAATTGATTTTGGCCACTTTTCTGCCTCTGACAGTTCACTGATGCATGCTTATATATATGTATATTGGAATAAAGAGAGAGACAAAATAAAATCATATTCTCTGTTTGTTTATTTATTTTGTTCAGATTAGAAGTAACAAAAGATAGTTAAATGTTGTCATTACAATGTCATTCAATGAGCTTAGAGTCATCATGGTGTCCAGAGTGTTTACTATATTGAGCCATATTTCTATCTCGCATCAAAGTCTCCAGCTGTTGCTGCATGACACTCATGTTCATTTTGTGTTTAGAGGTTTTGTCCTTCATGACATTAAAATCCGAACTGAAAGTGTCATGAACAATTCTCACAGCATTGATACCCCTTTTCAAGGAGAGGTTTTCCTCAATTAGTTTATCTCTTTCATGTTCAAGTTTCAATGTCATCTTCACGTATTTGTTCTCAATTTCAGACTGGTTATCATCACAATCAAGTGGTGAACTCTTTTCATGGAGCTTCATCTCATCCTGAATTAAGTTCAACTCATTTTCCTTTGTGACTAGTGCTGCCTCTAGTGGCTTGGAATAATCTAGTGTATCGACGAATGATTTTTCTAACATCAAATCATCTACTGCTCCCTTCACTTCGTCGAGAGCACTCCACAGATAGTCTCCTCTGTTGATCAGTTGCACCTTCTTACCCAACATGGTCTTTGTTCCTTGCATGAGCAAGTTGTTCACTAGACCAGCAACTACAGACATGCCGTATCTGCCAAAGTTCTCTGCTACCTCCCACCTGGGGTTGCACCAGATGTTGACAGCAGTGTACATTGTTTCTCCACCAATCAATTTCCTTGTTTGCTCCTGCGTTGCCCCATTTTGTGTCTCGCTTAGATCGACCAGCACATTTGATTTATGAACCTTAACACAGCCTTCGTTGTCCACAGTCTGCACGCCGAACTTTCTAGTTGTTGTTGTGGAAGGCAAATTCATTGAGATGTTAGCTCGATTGCCCTCCTGCTTAGTAATTCTGAATGTACTCCCTAATCCCCACATGTTCATCTCTGTGTTTTGTGCACACTCCCGTGTAGTGACAAAGTCCATTTTCTTGTTCAGAGATAAGACCATCTTCACTCGGGTCGTCACAGCTTGGATCTCATGTTCCTTTTGATCGTGATAGATGTGCAGATCTGTGAGGTGACACTTGTCAGGCTCGATGGTGCAACCTACATCTACGTCAAGAGAGTGAATGACATTGTTTGCATTCTTCACGATGTTACTCATAGTCTCGTCCACATCAAACGTGGTTGGGATGAAGAGGGTCAATGCTATGGACTCACCGTTGCACTGACCATCTTCCTCCATATCCAGCTTGAGGTGATTGGTATTGGAAGTGGGCCACACCTTTTCATACATGGGCAGCTCTTCAACGCCACTCATGCCCTTTGGGAGATATCTTTCATTCTTCAACTTGGGTACATCATAGTGCACGGTTCTAGAGCAACCAAAGTCTATGAGAGGCTGCCTGCTGGCATCGCGTAGGACAAAGCTTGATAGGTCATGGAGATTACCATTTGGACAGTGTCTGCATCCATTTGATCTGATGCGTTGTCTTGTTCCTTCTTGGTCATTTGGCTTCCAAAGTGTAGTGAAACCATGACGGCAATTGAGGCATATCACACATGCCTGGAAGACAATTGTGTGTATCTTGGGAAGTTTCAAGATGCCAAGTATTGGATCTGTCTCGCTCAGCCTGTAGAAATTGTCAGAATCTGAGCCTTCCATGTGATGTGTTTCCAGTCGAATGGCACCACAGTGATACAGTTGATTCAGATAAAAGGATTGGATCCTGAGAAATACCTCTGTGCAGCTGGTCAATATCATGGGTTTTAGTGGACAACCAATTGCCTTTGTCTTGTCAAAAAAGTCCACAGCGTATGAAGAATTTCCCCTTTGTACTATCCTGGTGGTGTCCAAAGCACAGAGCACAGGAAAGTCACTATTCCTCTTCAATTTCTCATCAATTGACTTTATGTCCTCCTCTGGGTTCAAATGGAATATTCGTCTGTATGTGCGATCGGCGGCTTCTGCATATGAAAGGGACCCATCAAATGTGGTACCGATCCACATAGGGTCACCCACCACAACACACCTGGCCTCGTTCACAATGTCAGGACAGTTGGTGTCATGGTTAAAAGGGATGGAGTTCTCGGACTTGTCGAGTCTCTGTTTGACCTCACCATCTGGCCCATCATGTGTGTTGCCGCACCAAACTGGATCTCCTCCATCATCCAACCAATTGCTGGTGTGTTCAAGAAAGGACAGTAACCAAACTGATTTGCACTTCACGTTATGTACGAGATCCAACCAGTCTATGTCTGCCAGCTTATTCCTCAGACTCACATCGTCCATAACTTTACGATTTGCCAACTCCTCCAAGTTGCTTCTGCGATACACAGCAAATGCAGGAATATCTTGGAGCTCTGATCTATCGTTGAAAATGACTGTTTCAAGGTTGTATCTGGGAATCATTGCCACCAACCTCCCATTTGTTAGAGCCAGTTTGGCCCTCTTGGTCATTCGGGACGTTGGTAATCGAGCTTGAATCCTCTGGCTGGTGCACTCTGGAAGGTACATATCGTCACAGATATTCCTCTTGCAAATATTTTCATTGGTCTCACAGTTTGGTGAAGAAGTCTTGCCTACCAAAGTGTCTGTGATACCCGTTGCGTTCTTTATGATGCTGCTGCATTCCTCATCAGGCAGTCCAACACCTCCTTCTGGTACGTTGGTTTGCACTTGCAAGAGCGATTCCTGGCCAAGAATGGTGGCCGCCTTTTCTATTGTCACATCATCTTGCTCGTTGTTTACAGATGAAGGTTGTTTCACAATGACCTCATTCATACCAGTGTGGAGTGTTTCGTACAACACGGGATTAGACTGGGTCAATTGTTTATCGTCACATAAGTCATTGGATATAAAATTATGTCGTTTAATATGCTTTTTGTTGGCCAACTCACGAGAATAGAACTCTGCGGGTGTCTTCCTTTTGTTTGCTTTGTAGAAGACTTTCCTGTGTGCTCTACACCTATACTTGCGATCCCTCCCCTTTTTTTTAGCGATGACAGACCTTGAAACCAAGAGGTCTACATCTGAGTCCAGTGGCTCTGTAGTGCTATCAAACTGACTATGCGACATGGTCATCCTGTATCACCCATAATCTATGATGTGGTGCTCTATAATAGGGCTTGTACTCTATCTCATGCAAAATTGAATCTAGATTTATTTCATTTTCATCTTCCGAAACAAATGATGCCTTCAAATGATGTGGCCAATAAACAGAGTATTGGATACAACCTAACATTGTATCACCAAGTGAAAGTGCACGTAAGCATCTTAAAAAAAAAAACACACAGGCACCAGAATGGATTATGACGTCACTATATTAAAAGGCCATCTCACAGCTCAGATCGTATCTCAAGTCAAAACGTTTATGATTTTAACCATTTTTAGGCACTGAACATGTCAGCTATAGTTTGACTATCTATGGGGACTCATCTGACTAGGATGGGGATACCTACTTGCTATGGGGTCGGGCCTAACTAGCTGCCTGAAATACCTATTTATGGAGATAAGAATAAATGCAGAGACAGATGTTTAAGGTGTACAATGGTTTATTTATTTGGGTGCACAACAAGTGTCCATCAAGCAGACAAGACTAGGCATGGAGTGAGATATGCATTAAGTGAGATACTGCTAGGAACTCTCTGGGCCGGATGGCTGCTACCTCAGATGCCGGTTGGCAAACAGTATTCATGGTGAGATCACAGACAGGCCTATGGAATACTGAGCTCTGAGTGGTGATTCTGGTTGATCAAGTAGGCACTCATCTGGATCCATAATGAAGTTGACCTACTCTGCTCATCCCCGATTGGTGTTCTGCACCAGTGATCATCCGAGGTGTGATGAACATGCGCATTGTCACTCTAATGCGTCGTCCACATTGTCTATATCGTTCATGAAATGTCAACATATTCCAGGATTCTCACATATGATCATTATGCGTCCCACAAATAACCATTATAGCTGTTGATATGCCTTTAAGCGTTTGATATGCCTTTCAGCCACCATTCATTCATTCGTTCACAGCTCAGAATCAATACCCTTAATTGACATTTGTCTGCATCACACAATTGACATCATTTCCTAATTTTGAAATAGACAAAGAGCCCCATGGCTTGAGACAGGCTTAGCGTGGTTACAAATCGCGAAGACCCAATTCCGGGTCTTCACAATTTGCTCTCCCACTTCTCTTTGTCCAAAAGTTTCTTAGTAATAAAGAATGAGGGAAAACATTTCCAATAGCAACTTTTGCTTCTGAAAAAGGAAATGAAACCTCATTTCAGTTTATTAATTTTGTTTACTCTAAATTTTGACTTGATTTCTTTGTATCGGAACTCTTTATATTGGATTAGTACTGTTAGTATTTGGTTAGTGTTGTGTAATGATCAAAAATAAAGAGTTCCGATGCAAAGAAATACATGTTCCAAAACCTGATGTTGCTGTCGTAGAAATAGACAACAACATTCAGATACCAAAATTGACAAGACCCTTTTTTGGTGGGAGATAATGGTTGTCAATTTCACAACCACATTTTAAAAAAAAAAGATTTTATGTGACACCCTTTCCTCCTGACCGACCGAATGCCAGTAGGTGCCTAGAACCAACAATCTAAAAAGGCCGAAAAAAAAGACACCCATTTCCTCCTGACTGACCGAATGCCAGTAGGGTATCAAAGCGCACAGTGTAAGCCGAAGACAACCCCGCATCAAACCCGGCCAGACTGTGAGCTTCACGAGGGTCCTCCATCCACTCACAGACACCGGAGACCACAGACGAGTTGAAATCAGTGTGACACCCTCTTCCTCCTGACTGACCGAATGCCAGTGGGCATCATAGCGCACCAAAAAAAAAAACTTGCTACAAAAAAAAATTAGACACCCTTTCCTCCTGACTGACCGAATGCCAGTGGGCATCAAGCGCACACAATCTCAAGAGATTGATAAAAAATCGTGAAAGACTGAAAAAAAAAATGACACCCCTTTCCTCCTGACTGACCGAATGCCAGTAGGGCATCAAGCGCACACAGTCTTTGCATTGAAGACAACTCCACTAACTTGGCAGAACTATGAGCTTCACGAGGGTCCTCCATCCACTCACAGACACCAGAGGTTAATGTGCTGACATCAATGTTGACACCCTCTTCCTCCTGACTGACCGAATGCCAGTGGGCATCATAGCGCACCCAAAAAAAAACTTGCTACAAAAAAAAATTAGATACCCTTTCCTCCTGACTGACCGAATGCCAGTGGGCATCAAGCGCACACAATCTCAATAGATTGATAAAAAAATTGTGAAAGACTGAAAAAAAAATGACACCCCTTTCCTCCTGACTGACCGAATGCCAGTAGGGCATCAAGCGCACACAGTCTTTGCATTGAAGACAACTCCACTAACTTGGCAGGACTGTGAGCTTCAAGAGGGTCCTCTATCCACTCACAGGCATCAGAGGCTAATGAGAGTTGAAATCAATGTGACACCCTCTTCCTCCTGACTGACCGAATGCCAGTGGGCATCATAGCGCACAAGTTACCAAACACAAAGATTTTTATTAAGTTGTGTGACTGCCAATGCCGGTAACTCCCCACACCCTAGCTCATGGACCTGACGATGAAATCTCTCCCGATAACCTCCTGGTGGGATTAGCGCATCGGAACCTTGCCATCAGCATAACCCCAGGGATGTGGGCGAACCCACTATCCCCTTTACCATTCGCATGGAGAGACACATCTGCGGACATGAGCGGACCTAGGCAAGCAGCAAAGCTACCAGAACCTTGGAGGGACGTGAATGCAAAGAGATCGAATCGCAAACACTAGAGTGGACCACACGACCGAGAGGCCATGTCTTTCAGGCAAGCAGCCCCACATGATCTTTGTGGACACCCCTTTCCTCCTGACTGACCGAATGCCAGTAGGGTATCAAAGCACACAGTGTAAGCCGAAGACAACCCCGCATCAAACCCGGCCAGACTGTGAGCTTCACGAGGGTCCTCCATCCACTCACAGACACCGGAGACCACAGACGAGTTGAAATCAGTGTGACACCCTCTTCCTCCTGACTGACCGAATGCCAGTGGGCATCATAGCGCACCCAAAAAAAATACTTGCTACAAAAAAAAATTAGACACCCTTTCCTCCTGACTGACCGAATGCCAGTGGGCATCAAGCGCACACAATCTCAAGAGATTGATAAAAAATCGTGAAAGACTGAAAAAAAAATGACACCCCTTTCCTCCTGACTGACCGAATGCCAGTAGGGCATCAAGCGCACACAGTCTTTGCATTGAAGACAACTCCACTAACTTGGCAGAACTATGAGCTTCACGAGGGTCCTCCATCCACTCACAGACACCAGAGGTTAATGTGCTGACATCAATGTTGACACCCTCTTCCTCCTGACTGACCGAATGCCAGTGGGCATCATAGCGCACCCAAAAAAAAACTTGCTACAAAAAAAAAATAGATACCCTTTCCTCCTGACTGACCGAATGCCAGTGGGCATCAAGCGCACACAATCTCAATAGATTGATAAAAAAATTGTGAAAGACTGAAAAAAAAATGACACCCCTTTCCTCCTGACTGACCGAATGCCAGTAGGGCATCAAGCGCACACAGTCTTTGCATTGAAGACAACTCCACTAACTTGGCAGGACTGTGAGCTTCAAGAGGGTCCTCTATCCACTCACAGGCATCAGAGGCTAATGAGAGTTGAAATCAATGTGACACCCTCTTCCTCCTGACTGACCGAATGCCAGTGGGCATCATAGCGCACAAGTTACCAAACACAAAGATTTTTATTAAGTTGTGTGACTGCCAATGCCGGTAACTCCCCACACCCTAGCTCATGGACCTGACGATGAAATCTCTCCCGATAACCTCCTGGTGGGATTAGCGCATCGGAACCTTGCCATCAGCATAACCCCAGGGATGTGGGCGAACCCACTATCCCCTTTACCATTCGCATGGAGAGACACATCTGCGGACATGAGCGGACCTAGGCAAGCAGCAAAGCTACCAGAACCTTGGAGGGGATGTGAATGCAAAGAGATCGAATCGCAAACACTGATGTGGACCACACGACCGAGAGGCCATGTCTTTCAGGCAAGCAGCCCCACATGATCTTTGTGGACACCCCTTTCCTCCTGACTGACCGAATGTCAGTAGGGTATCATAGCGCACACAAAAAAATACTTGCTACAAAAAAGAATTAGATACCCTTTCCTCCTGACTGACCGAATGCCAGTGGGCATCAAGCGCACACAATCTCAAGAGATTGATAAAAAATCTGAAAACAAAAATGACACCCCTTTCCTCCTGACTGACCGAATGCCAGTAGGGCATCAAGCGCACACAGTCTTTGCATTGAAGACAACTCCACTAACTTGGCAGGACTGTGAGCTTCAAGAGGGTCCTCTATCCACTCACAGGCATCAGAGGCTAATGAGAGTTGAAATCAATGTGACACCCTCTTCCTCCTGACTGACCGAATGCCAGTAGGGCATCATAGCGCACAAGTTACCAAGCACAAAGATTTTTATTAAGTTGTGTGACTGCCAATGCCGGTAACTCCCCACACCCTAGCTCATGGACCTGACGATGAAATCTCTCCCGATAACCTCCTGGTGGGATTAGCGGGTCGGAACCTTGCCATCAGCGTAACCCCAGGGATGTGGGCGAACCCACTATCCCCTTTACCATTCGCATGGAGAGACACATCTGCGGACATGAGCGGACCTAGGCAAGCAGCAAAGCTACCAGAACCTTGGAGGGGATGTGAATGCAAAGAGATCGAATCGCAAACACTGATGTGGACCACACGACCGAGAGGCCATGTCTTTCAGGCAAGCAGCCCCACATGATCTTTGTGGACACCCCTTTCCTCCTGACTGACCGAATGTCAGTAGGGTATCATAGCGCACACAAAAAAATACTTGCTACAAAAAAAAATTAGATACCCTTTCCTCCTGACTGACCGAATGCCAGTGGGCATCAAGCGCACACAATCTCAAGAGATTGGTAAAAAAATCTGAAAAAAGGCTTGGATTCCTTAATCTTTCCACAAAAACTTAAATAAAAAACCTTATCGTTCACTTACACACTAGATATATTTTTGACAAAAATGGTAAACCTTGTCAAGTGTTGAGATGGCATTAGTCTTCAAATTAGGCAACATGACAGGGTGCAGAGGTTCAGATACTGGATTGTGAAAAAGGAGAAAGCCTTATAATTTCTATGCTTCGTTGGCACCGTTAGGTTTCCACATAGCCATTATAAGACACGTAAATTTAATATTCAATCCTTGTTCACAGTCTAGTGACCTCCTGTACAGTTTCCTCCAACCATTGCCATCCCATGACTTGACAAAAGTTCTCTTGTAATTTAGACACTAAATTCAATGGCAGAGTAAGAATGATTATGCTTGACCAAAACATCTGCCTTTCAAAATGTCTGATGTGCATCAATTGATGCCACACATAAAGATTGTCAAAATAAAATTTCAAAATTGAAATAAAGATAGATAGACCCAGCCGGCCACCGGGAAGAACTAAGGTAAAATAGATGAAGTGAAGAGGGTCCCTCCACCCTCGCGGGATTTTACAGAGGGTCCCTACACAACTAAATGTAAAATGCACTGCCAAAATAAAATAAAATTGTCCCAATTCCGTTTAGTAATCATATAATACATAAGCACCCTAGTTGAAAAGATTTGTAGAAAGAGTTTGAGATATAATATAATAATCCCCTTCCCCATGAGAAAACTCTCCTTACCAGTCAGCAAAACACACTCGTCAGCCCGAGGGGTGCGTCATCGTGCACCTCACTTCTCTTTGCACCAGTTGATGCCACACATAAAGATTGTCAAAATAAAATTTCAAAATTGAAATAAAGATAGATAGACCCAGCCGGCCACCGGGAAGAACTAAGGTAAAATAGATGAAGTGAAGAGGGTCCCTCCACCCTCGCGGGATTTTACAGAGGGTCCCTACACAACTAAATGTAAAATGCACTGCCAAAATAAAATAAAATTGTCCCAATTCCGTTTAGTAATCATATAATACATAAGCACCCTAGTTGAAAAGATTTGTAGAAAGAGTTTGAGATATAATATAATATTCCCCTTCCCCATGAGAAAACTCTCCTTACCAGTCAGCAAAACACATTCGTCAGCCACTCCTCATTTCTTGGTGAGGACGATGAATTTTTCCTCTTCAAGGATGACTTGAACCATTTTTTTCGTCCACCAAGGGATGGTTTCACACACCTCAACCTGTAAACCTGTCTAAAAAATCTTCAAGATAATTTGTTAATAGAGCTGCAAGGCAAATCCACCAAGGGATGGTTTCGCACACCTCAACCTGTAAACCTGTCTAAAAAATCTTCAAGATAATTTGTTAATAGAGCTGCAAGGCAAATGATATTTGTCAACAACATATAATCAAATTATAGATGAAAAGAAATACAAATATAAAAAGACATGGAAACAAAGATACATTCAACAATTTCACTGTGGTCCCATGTGCCCATCCATTCTCCATGATCCTACAAGTTAAAGAAAAATGTGTACATCAATTCTATCATGCTCTGTCATGTGTCTTTTTCCCTACATGGCCCTAAATGTCACAGTATTTGATTTGCACCAAGCAAGCATTATAAATTTTGTCTTCCCTACATGTGCCTAACACCGTCCGTCTACAATGCTTGCTTGGCCACACTTGAACTCCCTGCAGTGAGCTCAAGAGTCTTCCCTACATGACCCTATGTCACCGTTCATACAAAACACACATTCAACCCTACAATATGCAAGCAACATTAGTACATCATATCAATTTCAACTCAAGGATGAATAGATTATATTCTACTGTATCTCACCTTCATGTCCCTACTTCTATTCCCTACATGTCCCTGTCATATCATGTTTCATGTGAAGGCACACATTCAACCTTACAACAATCCTGTCACATTAGTATCACCACTCATGCTTTAAAAATTTGTCAAGTTGTCAGTGAATGATCGCCTATTCCCTACATGTCCCTGCCATATCATGTTTCATGTGAAGGCACACATTCAACCTTACAACAGTCCTGTCGCATTAGTATCACCACTCATGCTTTAAAACTTTGTCAAGTTATCAGTGAGTGATCCCTACATGTCCATATCTTTCCTAAATACCCATATCTTCCCGACATTTCCATATCTTCCCTACATGTCCGTATCTTAGAAAGAGTATCGGATGAAAGCATCTCCCTTCATCATGCTCATGTGTCAATTGATTGAATAAGGCTTAGAATCACATTCACCAGCCTTTGTCATTTGGTGACAAAACAAAAAGAAAAACCTGAACTTACCTATTGGAACTAAAGAAGGACAATGTCCAAGGTTGAGAGTCCATATACATATGGGGTCTTTCAGTTGCTCTGCGACAGAAGCAGATACAACCCCCTATTAGTTAGCCTCTTACAACATGCAGGGGATACAGTGGGCCTATTCTTTTGCCCCGAACCCACAGGGGAACTCATGTGTCTAATCTCAGTGTCAAACCAAAATCACACTCAACCTGAAATAAATATTTCCTACCTGATAGACGTGGATCTTTCTCTCCCCTTGGTCTTGACTGTCTGTAGGACTCCTGCTTCCCAATCTCAGAAACCAAAAGGGATGGTCTCTCCGTTGTGCCTGTTGTAGACTGGCTTTATCTGTAAAAGCAACCACATATGAAACATTATGAACCTTAGTGCAAAATTGGTTTTTCATGGGTATCATTTTTGTGGTCTCTTATCAAATTTGCTAATGTGAAAACAAGACAGTATGAACAACATATGAAACATTATGAACCTTAGTGCAAAATTGGATTTTCATAGGTATCATTTTTTGTGGTCGCTAATAAAATTTGCTTATGTGAAACCAAGAATGAACATGTTCCATACATCTTTCCATGGTGCATGACTATCATTCCTGCACAAGTGGGTTGTACTTGATGTGAAGCACAGACTGAGGACGTAGAACAATTCTCCCAATTCTCCCAAGCTGTCTCATTGTCAAAGCAAGGTGGGCTGCCAGATGAGATGAGACTGGTGTGATTCATCAGCTATGTCATTCTGTCTGACTGCCAAGCTCCCACTTTGTGGTATCCGACTTATCTGCAAGATTGTAAAATAAATATGAAGGTAAGACTGGTATTTTTACATTTCATCAAGTCTCAATAGAACATGTCACAGCTCTATCATACTGCCTGACTGCAAGCTCCCAACTCTGTCTGCAAGGCTGGAAAACAAAAAATGTGTAGGGTGAGACTGGTGTGATATTCACTTTCATCAAATCTCAAGAGAACATGTCACAGCTCTATCATACAACCTGACTGCAAGCTCCCATTTTGTTGAGTCCAACTCTATCTACAAGGCTGT
This sequence comes from Amphiduros pacificus, assembly GCA_949316495.1. Classification (NCBI taxonomy): domain Eukaryota; kingdom Metazoa; phylum Annelida; class Polychaeta; order Phyllodocida; family Hesionidae; genus Amphiduros; species Amphiduros pacificus. The sequence goes on along the minus strand of OX439006.1, from coordinate 33,246,529 downwards.
AAAATAAAAATGAAGATCAGACTTTGCATTTGATCAAGTCTCAAGAGAACATGCCACAGCTCTATCATGCAACCTGACTGCAAGCTCCCAACTCTGTCTGCAAGACTGGAAAATAAAAATGTGTGGGATGAGACTGGTGTGATATTCACTTTCATCACATCTCAAGAGAACATACCACAGCTCTATCATACAACCTGACTGTCAAGCTACCACTTTGTTGAGAGCCCAACTCTGTCTGCAAGGCTGGAAAATAAAAGAATGTGTAGGGTGAGACTGGTGTGATATTCAATTTCATCAAGTTTCAAGAGAACAGCTCTATCATACATTGGTGTTTTTTACATTTCACCAAGTCTCAATAACCTGTGTCACAACTCTATCATACTACCTGACTGCTAAGTTTCAACTTTGTTGAGCCCAACTGCTGGCTGCAATGTTGGAAAATAAAAATGAAGATCAGACTTTTGGCTGCAAGGCTTGAGAATAGAAATGGAGATCTGACTGGTGTTTTTACATTTCATCAAGTCTCAAGAACACATATCACAATTCTTTTATACTACCCAACTGCCAATCTCCCACTTTGCTGAGCCCAACTCTTGTAGGCAGGGCTGGAAAATGTTTGGGATGAAACTGGTGTGATATTCAATTTCATCAGGTCTCACATAGATATACATAGCTCTCTCGTACTGCATGACTTTCATACTCCCACTTTATTCAGTCTGAATAGCAAGGCAAGATGAATGCATCTCATATCAAACAAGATACTGTCTGATTGCCCATTAGAGAGAGAGAGAGAAGAGAGAGCTATCATTCATTCTCACTTGCTTGGTAAGCATGATAAGATGATTCTGTCAAGCTAACTGACTGTCACAACACAATATTCACCCACCCTTACCTCTCAAAGCATGGTTGTGTGGATGATGAGTAAACTGTATCAGACTGATGTGTTTCATTTTCATTGGCAACCCATGGCCCAGGGAAGAATGATTTAGCAACTGTTGGGTTGTCCACAAAAACTACACATTTTCTGAAAATATTTCTAAGTCCCCAAAAACTTTAAAAAAGTCTAAGTCTACAAAAACTACAAATTTTCTGAAAATATTTCTAAGTCCACAAAAACTAAAAAAAAGTCTAAGTCCACAAAAACTACACATTTTCACAAAAGAAAATACTTTCTGAATAATTTTCAGTAGTCAACAAAAATATCATTGCAGTGAGATAATGTTTCATCACCCAATCATATCCTAAACTAGAGATTGATTCAATTCAACACATGTAAAAACCCTATTCTATAAAAACTTTCTTGAATCAAGTGAATAAGCAATTCATACTTGACAAAAAGACTGAATGACTTATTTGCATTCACCAAGCACAAGGATTACTTTTGACATATGATAATTGTGTGACTGCCAAAGCCGGTAACTCCCCACACCCTAGCTCATGGACCTGACGATGAAATCTCTCCCGATAACCTCATGGTGGGATTGGCGAGTCGGAACTTTGCCATCAACACAACCCCAGAGGATGTGGGCGATGAGTAAAGTACACTCAGCAATACATCAAAGCTCGCCTCCCCTGCGAACATCGCATTGCTTCCTCATGTACAAAACTCACTATCCTCCTTTTACCATTCGCATGGAGAGACACATCTGCGGACATGAGCGGACCTAGGCAAGCAGCAAAGCTGCCAGAACCTTGGAGGGACGTGAATGCGAAGAGATCGAATCGCAGACACTAGAGTGGACCACACGACCGAGAGGCCATGTCTTTCAGGCAAGCAGCCCCTACTTCCACACTTTGTCAAAATCATCATGCCAGGTTTAGGTAACAAAAAGACATCCTATACAATAATCACTAAACATACAATCATAACAATCTCAAATTCAGTGAGTGAGATAGCAAGTAGACTAGACAGGCCTTTGTTGCCATCTCACTTCTTTACATCATAACATGTACCTTTCTGTTACATCTGATTCATGCAAGGGAGCTGTAGGGCAGAGATCCAAGAGCAGACCAATCTCGAGCCATACAGTCCAATTGCATGCCCAGTGTGGAAAGGGTGTATAGTGTGTCACTCTAGTAAAAAGTGTGTAACATGCATTGTACTCACATTTGGAAGGCTTGTCTTCAATCGCAGATCTCCATTGGGATCGATGTGAATCTAGAAATCCATGAAACCTGAAATGAGTTCAAATGACTATTAAAACATCATTCAACTGAGGTTGTCTCCCTTGTGGGACCACAAATCTGAAGATGGATAACATATCATCAATCCACATGTCAATACAGATTTGTTATATACTGCATACAAATTAAATAAAAACCACTTCTTTTGGGAGAATTTCACCCCTTGTGGGGCCACAAATCTACAAAAGAATTACATATTATCCTTCTACATGTCAATACAAAGATTTCAATATACAGTATACAATAAAGTAAAAATGGATAATTTAAGTCCCAGAAAAAAATAAAAATCTGAAAAATGTCTAATCTAAGTCCTCAAAAAATTAAAATCTGAAAAATTTTCTAAGTCCTCAAAAAATTTGGACTTGAAAATTTTCTGAAAACTTTCTCCATGGAGGCCCTTCTCACCTTGCCTTCCTTGTGATCCAGCTTCCAAGCCTTCCCCTCTCAGAGTTTTTCCCTTTCTCAGCAAAGCCTTGGTCCTTCTGGCATGGAGACCTTCCTTGGAGAGAGGTGTGTTTCTTCTGGACTCAAGCAGCAGACTGACAATTTTCCTGTGGGGAGCTCCTTATAAACACTTTGGATGGAACCATCTAGAACTTACTAGAAGGTCCAATTTTGCAATGCCTCTCAGAAATCAGGCTCCATGAGCAACCATACAAACCTGCTTCAAATTAGTTCTATTGGAGCTACACGGATGTGTGATACATCAAATTTTTACATTCAGAGTGACATTAGGTCTGTGAAATGTGGAAAAATTGATGGGCAAAATAATTTCATGGTGACAAAAGGCTGTGGGCAAGAAGATTTCTGGGTGACACAGATCATTTTCTGAGTGACAAATTCTGGTCAAGAACATTGATGATGAATTCAAAGTAACACACATTCAAAGTGACAGTAATTCTAGGTGACAGAAATTCAGTGTAACAATGATTCTAAGTGACAGAAATTCAGTGTACCAACCTTTTTGAGAGTGACAAAAATCATCGGCTCCCGTCTTGTTCGCCCCGACGAAAAGCAGACGTGTTCGGGAACGTTCGAGAAGATACGAGAAGATTCCGCAACTCGAGAACTGCAAAACAGAGAAAATATTATGAAAAGTAGTTTCTTTTCTTGCGTTCACGACCAGAATATTTTGCTAGAATTAATCTTGTATATGTTTTGAGATTTTTCAATACTTTTGATGATGTTTTGGACGTTTTATGGGGCGATTTGTTCAAAATTGACCGCGGCTGCATCTGCGGGACCGCCATCTTGAGCTCACCGAGCGAGGAAGGCCACGGGAGACGAACACGACATCGGGGGTTATATTGTCTCAAATAATGGTAAGAAATACTTTATCAGAGCGGGAAATTGTGCGCAAGAATGTATATCATTGACTGTAGAAGTAAGAGACTGATCCACGCAGCCGTTCCCGGTGAAAATTAAATATTTTGAAAGAAATAACAAAGCGGGCCTTCGTGGCCGGACATATCTTTTGATTCTTTTCATCTTTGTCAAAATTGAAATGTTCGTGCCTCCCGCCGTTTCACGGCCGAGCATTTTGCGTAATATTTTCAATATTCTTGTCAGTTTTATTTTACACAACTATTTGAACATCTTTGCAGATTGGCGGGGTGAATGCTTTGACCACCACGGCTTGGCCATCGATAAGAAAGAAGTTCACAATCCGGCGGACAAGAATGCATTTTTCTGTATAAAAAAAGGCAAGAAATCGCACCAAAATACATGGAACAATTGCATATTATCATATACTATTTAATATCAAACTCCGAGTCAAATCCCTGCAGTCATTCGCTCATAAAAATAATATTCATCTTCTGTTCTAGCTACCAAGTAATTTTCATTTATTTTATATTTGCTCTGCTTTGTTAGTTATATTGTGTTCAATTCTATTAAATATCTTTGTCAAAATTGAAATGTCTGTGCCTCTCACTTTGTGGATTTTCTTTTTCAATATTCTTATCAGTTTTATTTAACATAACTATTTGAACTTCTTTGTAGATTGGCGGGATGAACGTTTTGACCACCACGACTCGGCCATCGATGGCAAAGAAGTTCACAATCCAGTGACAAGAATGCATTTCTGTATAAAAAGGTAAGAAAGCGCACAGAAATACATGGAACAATTGCATGTTATCATATAATATTTAATATTAAAATCTGAGACAAATCCCTGCAGTCATTCGCTCATAAAAAAGAAATGTTCACTTTCTGTTCTAGCTACCAAGTAATTTTCATTTATTTTATATTTGCTCTGCTTTGTTAGTTATTTGGTGTTCAATTCTATTAAATATCTTTGTCAAAATTGAAATGTACGTGCCTCTCACGGCCGAGCATTTTGTGGATTTTCTTTTTCAATATTCTTATCAGTTTTATTTTACACAACTATCTGAACATCTTTGCAGATTGGCGGGATGAATGCTTTGACCACCACGGCTCGGCCATTGATAAGAGAGAAAGAAGTACACAATCCAGTGACTAGAATGCATTTCTGTATAAAAAGGTAAGAAAGCGCACCAAAATACATGGAACAATTGCATATTATCACATACTATTTAATATCAAAATCTGAGACAAATCCCTGCAGTCATTCGCTCATAATATTCACTTTCTGTTCTAGCTACCAAGTAATTTTCATTTATTTTATATTTGCTCTGCTTTGTTAGTTATTTTATGTTCAATTCTATTAAATATCTTTGTCAAAATTGAAATGTTCATGCCTCTTACCCTCTCACGGCCGAGCATTTTGCGTAATATTTTCAATATTCTTGTCAGTTTTATTTTACACAACTATTTGAACATCTTTGCAGATTGGCGGGATGAATGCTTTGACCACCACGGCTTGGCCATCGATAAGAAAGAAGTTCACAATCCGGCGGACAAGAATGCATTTTTCTGTATAAAAAAAGGTAAGAAATCGCACCAAAATACATGGAACAATTGCATATTATCATATACTATTTAATATCAAACTCCGAGTCAAATCCCTGCAGTCATTCGCTCATAATATTCACTTTCTGTTCTAGCTACCAATTAATTTTCATTTATTTTATATTTGCTCTGCTTTGTTAGTTATTTTGTGTTCAATTCTATTAAATATCTTTGTCAAAATTGAAATGTCCGTGCCTCTCACTTTGTGGATTTTCTTTTTCAATATTCTTATCAGTTTTATTTTACACAACTATTTGAACTTCTTTGTAGATTGGCGGGATGAACGTTTTGACCACCACGACTCGGCCATCGATGGCAAAGAAGTTCACAATCCAGTGACAAGAATGCATTTCTGTATAAAAAGGTAAGAAAGCGCACAGAAATACATGGAACAATTGCATGTTATCATATAATATTTAATATTAAAATCTGAGACAAATCCCTGTAGTCATTCGCTCATAAAAAAGAAATGTTCACTTTCTGTTCTAGCTACCAAGTAATTTTCATTTATTTTATATTTGCTCTGCTTTGTTATTTTATGTTCAATGCTATTAAATATCTTTGTCAAAATTGAAGTGTTTGTGCCTCTCGCCGTTTCACAGCCGAGTATTTTGTGGATTTTCTTATCAGTTTTATTTTACACAACTATTTGAACATCTCTGTAGATTGGCGGGATGAATGCTTTGACCACCACGGCTCAGTCATCGGTAAGAAAGAAAGAAGTTCACAATCCGGTGACAATAATGCATTTCTGTATAAAAAAAAGTTAAGAAATCACTCCAAAATACACGGAACAATTGCTTAATATTATATAGCATTTAAATATATAAATCTTTTCTTCAAATATACACTTGTCCGACTTTGTCAATTGCTTTATGTTCAATTCTCTTTTACCCCTCAGGCCAAATGGTCCTGCAGTGTATTGTTATAACTTTCTCAAAACTGAAATGTTTGTGCCTCTTGGCATCTAAGCTCTTCACAGCCAAACATTTTTGTAGATTGGTGGGATGAATGCTCTGACTGCCACAGCTCGGCCATCGATAAGAAATAGAGAAGTATACAATCCGGTGATGAGAAGGCTTCATTTCTCCATAAAGAAGGTAAGGAATCCCACCAAAATACATGGAACAAATGTGCAAGATCATATTGCATTTAATATCAAAATCTTTGCCTCAAATATAAATTTGTACAGCTTTTCAATTGTTTTGTGTTCAATTCCCTTTTACCCCTCATGTCAATTGGTTATTGTTAAAACCTTGTCAAAACTGAAATGGTTGTGCCTCTTATCATCTAATCATATCAGCTCTTCACAGCCAAGCATTTTGTGGATTTTTTCCTTTTCAATATTTGACATTCTAAATTAAACATATTGACATTTTTTGTTTTGCAGAATGGAAGAAGAATACCTCAAATGCCAATGTAAGGCCATTGTGAAGAAAGAAGTTATACAGCGACAAGAAGGCACCAAACCAGCATTTAGACAATATCAGAGATTTAACATGCATAAAGTTTTATAGTTTTGAAATATTTATTTTGCAAATGGAAAACAATATTATCAGAAAAAAAGCAGTTTAACTGCTTGGATGTTGTCAGCATGTATGCCATTATGTTTATTAAGAAAATTGAAACTGTTTAGCATGACACTATTTTTTTCATATGAGCTAAAATGAGGTAAAAAGCTTTTTTCGAGTGCGAGACCAAGGGTGTATCGTGAGATGTGGTTCGAAACCATGCTTCAGCTGGGCACACCCATTACCTCAAATAGTCTCATACGAAATCCATAGGCTCATGCCATGAACATTGTCAAATTAAGCTTGTTAATGAAATAAATGAAATCATAACAGCACTTTACATTTTTCTTTATTTTTCTTATTCCATTCATGTAGTAACAAGGATAACAATTTTATCAATCTAACAACCACAAGGGGAAATTAAGTTGTCACACTGGTAGGTTTTTCTCCTGTGATCAACTCCATAGAACCTTTTGTTTTGCAGTGTTGTCAATCCAAATGTATCCAGTGCAACGCAATATTTCTCATGACTTCACATAAAACATGTCTCGCAGATCTGATTATATGTATTTACATTCACACAAGGGAACATTGCTCTCCACATTTTGTACAAGTCCACATTTCAGTACATTGTCTGTACTTAACCCTTATTATGACAATTCTCAACATAAGCCTGCAAACAATACTTATTGTATGAGGTTCATCACATTTTTATTTTAAAAAAGAAACCATTTTCAAAATATTCAAAATGTGGAGTTGTCAGAATTCGATTATGACAGCCATGATAGAAATCATCAAATCATGTCAACTGTGTGTGCTTTAAGTTCATGGATTGATGGGTGACACAAAATAAATGTGATCAGCAGGTCAATGATAAAATAGATAAAATAACAAATCATAACACTTCACATTCTTTATTCCATTCAGAAAGAAACAATGGTAACAAGTTGCATATCAATCCTCCAACCAGACAAGGAGAATTTTTGTTGTCACAGTGGTAGGTTTTTCTCCCGAGATCAACTCCATTAGAGAGAACTTGTATATCTTCATCACTGCTAGTTGACAATTGTTAAACAAAAAGATAACATTTTCTACAAAAATTTACCCCTCAACATTTTTCATATGATATTAGAGTGTGTATCTAACATGAGATTATACGAAGTAATGGGTGTGCCCAGCTAAAGCATGGTTCTGAACCACATCTCACGATACACCCTAAAACTTACATTCACAAAAAGCTGTTTACCTCGTTTCACCTCATGTGAGATACAAGTATCATATGAAACTGATGCAATCTGTTGTATCGACAATGTTGACAAACAGAAAGACAGTTTTTTTGGTTGAGATATTCAGTCAGAAAGTGCTTTTTTAAAATATATTGTTTTAACTGATAGATAATACATTTTTTGTATAATTCTTTATCTTTACAAAATTTGAAGCCCTCTTGTCATTGACGCTTGATCTTCTTGCTTTTCTTGATGGCCAAACTGTTGAGATGTATAAATATTTCAATTATGGCAAAAGATATTTCAATAACCCACAAACAAGGCCAATTGGCTGGGGGGTAAAAGCAGGATAAATATAAAATTAATGAAAGGTACAATCATAGTAGATGGATCAGAAGACGTACATTCATTTTCTTATGTAACAATATCTGCTGGGATTTGTCTTATACTTTAATATTAAATGTTCCATTTGGTGGGACTTCTTTCTTCAAAATTCAAGACTTCTTGTCCTGGATTGTGTACTTCTTTCTTTCTTATGGGTGGCCGAGCCGTGGTGGACAAAGCATTCCTCCCGCCAATCTGCAAAGATGTTCATATAGTTGTGTAAAATAAAACTGACAAGAATATTGAAAAAAGAAAATCCACAAAATGAGAGGCACAAACATTTCAATTTTGACAAAGATGAAAAGAATTAAAAGATATGTCTGGCCTCGCAGGCCCGCTTTGTTATTTCTTTCAAAATATTATCATATTTTGTTGTAATGTTCACCGGGAACCAACAAAGCAGAGCAAATATAAAATAAATGAAAATTACTTGGTAGCTAGAACAGAATAATATGCAATTGTTCCATGTATTTTTGTGCGCTTTCTTACCTTTTTATATAGAAATGCATTCTTGTCACTGGATTGTGAACTTCTTTCCGATAGATGGCCGAGTCGTGGTGGTCAAAACGTTCATCCTGCCAATCTGCAAAGAAGTTCAAATAGTTGTGTAAAATAAAACTGTAAAGAATATTGAAAAAGAAAATCCACAAAATGCTTGGCCCTGAAATGGTGAGAGGCACGAACATTTCAATTTTGACAAAGATATTTAATAGAATTGAACATAAAATAACTTACAAAGCAGAGCAAATATAAAATAAATGAAAATTACTTGGCAACTAGAACAGAAGTGAACATTACTTTTTTTATGAGCGAATGACTGCAGGGATTTGTCTCAGATTTTGATATTAAATAGTACATGATAATATGCAATTGTTTCATGTATTTTTGTGCGCTTTCTTACCTTTTTTTATACAGAAATGCATTCTAGTCACTGGATTGTGTACTTCTTTCTCTCTTATCAATGGCCGAGCCGTGGTGGTCAAAGCATTCATCCCACCAACCTGCAAAGATGTTCAAATAGTTGTGTAAAATAAAACTGATAAGAAAATCCACAAAATACTCGGCTGTGAAACGGGGAGAGGCACAAACACTTCAATTTTGACAAAGATATTTAATAGCATTGAACATAAAATAACAAAGCAGAGCAAATATAAAATAAATGAAAATTACTTGGTAGCTAGAACAGATAGTGAACATTTCTTTTTTATGAGCGAATGACTGCAGGGATTTGTCTCAGATTTTAATATTAAATATTATATGATAACATGCAATTGTTCCATGTATTTCTGTGCACTTTCTTACCTTTTTTAATACAGAAATGCATTCTTATCACTGGATTGTGGACTTCTTTCCTATCGATGACTGGGCCGTGGTGGTCAAAGCATTCATCCCGCCAATCTGCAAAGATGTTCAAATAGTTGTGTAAAATAAAACTGATAAGAATAATGAAAAAGAAAATCCACAAAAATCTCGGCCGTGGGAGGCACAAACATTTCAATTTTGACAAAGATGAAAAGAATCAAAATATATATGTCTGGCCACGAAGGCCCGCTTTGTTATTTCTTTCAAAATATTATCATATTTTGTTTTAATTTTCAACGGGAACCAACAAAGCAGAGCAAATATAAAATAAATGAAAATTACTTGGTAGCTAGAACAGAAAGTGAATATTATGAGCGAATGACTGCAGGGATTTGTCTCAGATTTTGATATTAAATAGTACATGATAATATGCAATTGTTCCATGTATTTTGGTGCGATTTCTTACCTTTTTTTATACAGAAAAATGCATTCTTGTCCGCCGGATTGTGAACTTCTTTCTTATCGATGGCCAAGCCGTGGTGGTCAAAGCATTCATCCCGCCAATCTGCAAAGATGTTCAAATAGTTGTGTAAAATAAAACTGACAAGAATATTGAAAATATTACGCAAAATGCTCGGCCATGAAACGGCGGGAGGCACGAACATTTCAATTTTGACAAAGATGAAAAGAATCAAAATGTCCGGCCACGAAGGCCCGCTTTGTTATTTCTTTCAAAATATTTAATTTTCACCGGGAACGGCTGCGTGGATCAGTCTCTTACTTCTACAGTCAATGCTATACATTCTTGCGCACAGTTTCCCGCTCTGATAAAGTATTTCTTACCATTATTTGAGACAATATAACCCCCCGATGTCGTGTTCGTCTTCCTCGCGGTTCCTCGCTCGGTGAGCTCAAGATGGCGGTCCCGCAGATGCAGCCGCAGTCAATTTTGAACAAATCGCCCCATAAAACGTCCAAAACATCATCAAAAGTATTGAAAAATCTCAAAACATATCCAAGATTAATTCTAGCAAAATATTCTGGTCGTGAACGCAAGAAAAGAAACTATTTTTCATAATATTTTCTCTGTTTTGCCGTTTCCGAGTTGCGGAAATCTTCCCGGATCTTCTCGAACGTTCCCGAACACGTCTGCTGTTCGTCGGGGCGAACAAGATGGGAGCCGATGATTTCTGTCACTCCTAAAAAGGTTGGTACACTGAATTTCTGTCACTTAGAATCATTGTTACACTGAATTTCTGTCACCTAGAATTACTGTCACTTTGAATGTGTGTCACTTTGAATTCATCATCAATGTTGATGACCAGAATTTGTCACTCAGAAAATGATCTGTGTCACCCAGAAATCTTCTTGCCCACAGCCTTTTGTCACCATGAAGTTATTTTGCCCATCAATTTTTCCATATTTCACAGACCTAATGTCACTCTGAATGTAAAAAAAATGCAATATTTTGTCACCCAGACAGACACAAATGATCCAGTTGTGGCTGAATGGCCATGTTCAATTTGGACATCCAACCAGCTGCATTCAACTCACACTGCCATTGACACTGTACTGTGTCATGCTGCATCACAGGACTCAGGTAGAAACCAAAAATAAAAAAGACATACTTATTTTTTTTATATGTTCACATCTCCTCCATGTTGGCCATCACTTTGGCCATCAATTTGATGTATCACACAGCCGTGTGGCTCCAATAGAACTAATTTGAAGCAGGTTTGTATGGTTGTTCATGGAGCCTGATTTTTGAGATGCATTGCAAAATTGGATTTTCTGCTCAGATCACAGTCTGGCACCATTGGCATGGCAACCTACCACTGTGACATCATCACTTTTCATTTTTGACCAATCAGATTGGACCTTCTGGTAAGTTCTAGATGGTTCCATCCAAAGTGTTTATAAGGAGCTCCCCACAGGAAAATTGTCAGTCTGCTGCTTGACTCCAGAAGAAACACACCTCTCTCCAAGGAAGGCCTCCATGCCAGAAGGACCAAGGCTTTGCTGAGAAGGGGAAAATCTCTGAGAGGGGAAGGCTTGGAAGCTGGATCACAAGGAAGGCAAGGTGAGAAGGGCCTCCATGGAGAAAGTTTTCAGAAAATTTTCTAAGTCCAATTTTTTTCAGGACTTAGAAAATTTTTCAGATTTTAATTTTTTTCTGGGACTTGGAAAATTTTTCAGATTTTTATTTTTTTGGAGACTTAAAAAATTTTCAATTTTCAAAATTTGCTATTTTGCTTAATTTTTCTTGTAGGACATTTTCGATGGCATTTTTGAGTTTTTCATACCAAATATTACATTTATGAACATTATTTGAAAATTGTTACAAAAAAAGTCGGCCATCTTGAAAAAATGGCGGCCATCTTGAATTTTTCATGTAGCATATCAAAAGTTTCGTGTCGGCTTGTAGAGTGAGAATCTGGCATTCATTTTCAGTTTTGGGGCCCCATAAGGGGTATTTCACCCCAATTAAGGGGGGAAATTATCCATTTTTACTTTATTGTATACTGTATATTGAAATCTTTGTATTGACATGTAGAAGGATAATATGTAATTCTTTTGTAGACTTGTGGCCCCACAAGGGGTGAAATTCTCCCAAAAGAAGTGTTTTTTACTTAATTTGCATGCAGTATATAACAAATCTGTATTGACCTGTGGATTGATGATATGTTATCCATCTTCAGATTTGTGGTCCCAGAAGGGAGACAACCTCAGTTGAATGATGTTTTAATAGTCATTTGAACTCATTTCAGGTTTCATGGATTGCTACATTCACATCGATCCCAATGGAGATCTGCGATTGAAGACAAGCCTTCCAAATGTGAGTACAATGCATGTTACACACTTTTTACTAGAGTGACACACTATACACCCTTTCCACACTGGGCATGCAATTGGACTGTATGGCTCGAGATTGGTCTGCTGTTGGATCTCTGCCCTACAGCTCCCTTGCATGAATCAGATGTAACAGAAAGGTACATGTTATGATGTAAAGAAGTGAGATGGCAACAAAGGCCTGTCTAGTCTACTTGCTATCTCACTCACTGAATTTGAGATTGTTATGATTGTATGTTTAGTGATTATTGTATAGGATGTCTTTTTGTTACCTAAACCTGGCATGATGATTTTGACAAAGTGTGGAAGTAGGGGCTGCTTGCCTGAAAGACATGGCCTCTCGGTCGTGTGGTCCACTCTAGTGTCTGCGATTCGATCTCTTCGCATTCACGTCCCTCCAAGGTTCTGGCAGCTTTGCTGCTTGCCTTGGCCCGCTCATGTCCGCAGATGTGTCTCTCCATGCGAATGGTAAAAGGAGGATAGTGAGTTTTGTACATGAGGAAGCAATGCGATGTTCGCAGGGGAGGCGAGCTTTGATGTATTGCTGAGTGTACTTTACTCATCGCCCACATCCTCTGGGGTTGTGTTGATGGCAAAGTTCCGACTCGCCAATCCCACCATGAGGTTATCGGGAGAGATTTCATCGTCAGGTCCATGAGCTAGGGTGTGGGGAGTTACCGGCTTTGGCAGTCACACAATTATCATATGTCAAAAGTAATCCTTGTGCTTGGTGAATGCAAATAAGTCATTCAGTCTTTTTGTCAAGTATGAATTGCTTATTCACTTGATTCAAGAAAGTTTTTATAGAATAGGGTTTTTACATGTGTTGAATTGAATCAATCTCTAGTTTAGGATATGATTGGGTGATGAAACATTATCTCACTGCAATGATATTTTTGTTGACTACTGAAAATTATTCAGAAAGTATTTTCTTTTGTGAAAATGTGTAGTTTTTGTGGACTTAGACTTTTTTTTAGTTTTTGTGGACTTAGAAATATTTTCAGAAAATTTGTAGTTTTTGTAGACTTAGACTTTTTAAAAGTTTTTGGGGACTTAGAAATATTTTCAGAAAATGTGTAGTTTTTGTGGACAACCCAACAGTTGCTAAATCATTCTTCCCTGGGCCATGGGTTGCCAATGAAAATGAAACACATCAGTCTGATACAGTTTACTCATCATCCACACAACCATGCTTTGAGAGGTAAGGGTGGGTGAATATTGTGTTGTGACAGTCAGTTAGCTTGACAGAATCATCTTATCATGCTTACCAAGCAAGTGAGAATGAATGATAGCTCTCTCTTCTCTCTCTCTCTCTAATGGGCAATCAGACAGTATCTTGTTTGATATGAGATGCATTCATCTTGCCTTGCTATTCAGACTGAATAAAGTGGGAGTATGAAAGTCATGCAGTGCGAGAGAGCTATGTATATCTATGTGAGACCTGATGAAATTGAATATCACACCAGTTTCATCCCAAACATTTTCCAGCCCTGCCTACAAGAGTTGGGCTCAGCAAAGTGGGAGATTGGCAGTTGGGTAGTATAAAAGAATTGTGATATGTGTTCTTGAGACTTGATGAAATGTAAAAACACCAGTCAGATCTCCATTTCTATTCTCAAGCCTTGCAGCCAAAAGTCTGATCTTCATTTTTATTTTCCAACATTGCAGCCAGCAGTTGGGCTCAACAAAGTTGAAACTTAGCAGTCAGGTAGTATGATAGAGTTGTGACACAGGTTATTGAGACTTGGTGAAATGTAAAAAACACCAATGTATGATAGAGCTGTTCTCTTGAAACTTGATGAAATTGAATATCACACCAGTCTCACCCTACACATTCTTTTATTTTCCAGCCTTGCAGACAGAGTTGGGCTCTCAACAAAGTGGTAGCTTGACAGTCAGGTTGTATGATAGAGCTGTGGTATGTTCTCTTGAGATGTGATGAAAGTGAATATCACACCAGTCTCATCCCACACATTTTTATTTTCCAGTCTTGCAGACAGAGTTGGGAGCTTGCAGTCAGGTTGCATGATAGAGCTGTGGCATGTTCTCTTGAGACTTGATCAAATGCAAAGTCTGATCTTCATTTTTATTTTACAGCCTTGTAGATAGAGTTGGACTCAACAAAATGGGAGCTTGCAGTCAGGTTGTATGATAGAGCTGTGACATGTTCTCTTGAGATTTGATGAAAGTGAATATCACACCAGTCTCACCCTACACATTTTTTGTTTTCCAGCCTTGCAGACAGAGTTGGGAGCTTGCAGTCAGGCAGTATGATAGAGCTGTGACATGTTCTATTGAGACTTGATGAAATGTAAAAATACCAGTCTTACCTTCATATTTATTTTACAATCTTGCAGATAAGTCGGATACCACAAAGTGGGAGCTTGGCAGTCAGACAGAATGACATAGCTGATGAATCACACCAGTCTCATCTCATCTGGCAGCCCACCTTGCTTTGACAATGAGACAGCTTGGGAGAATTGGGAGAATTGTTCTACGTCCTCAGTCTGTGCTTCACATCAAGTACAACCCACTTGTGCAGGAATGATAGTCATGCACCATGGAAAGATGTATGGAACATGTTCATTCTTGGTTTCACATAAGCAAATTTTATTAGCGACCACAAAAAATGATACCTATGAAAATCCAATTTTGCACTAAGGTTCATAATGTTTCATATGTTGTTCATACTGTCTTGTTTTCACATTAGCAAATTTGATAAGAGACCACAAAAATGATACCCATGAAAAACCAATTTTGCACTAAGGTTCATAATGTTTCATATGTGGTTGCTTTTACAGATAAAGCCAGTCTACAACAGGCACAACGGAGAGACCATCCCTTTTGGTTTCTGAGATTGGGAAGCAGGAGTCCTACAGACAGTCAAGACCAAGGGGAGAGAAAGATCCACGTCTATCAGGTAGGAAATATTTATTTCAGGTTGAGTGTGATTTTGGTTTGACACTGAGATTAGACACATGAGTTCCCCTGTGGGTTCGGGGCAAAAGAATAGGCCCACTGTATCCCCTGCATGTTGTAAGAGGCTAACTAATAGGGGGTTGTATCTGCTTCTGTCGCAGAGCAACTGAAAGACCCCATATGTATATGGACTCTCAACCTTGGACATTGTCCTTCTTTAGTTCCAATAGGTAAGTTCAGGTTTTTCTTTTTGTTTTGTCACCAAATGACAAAGGCTGGTGAATGTGATTCTAAGCCTTATTCAATCAATTGACACATGAGCATGATGAAGGGAGATGCTTTCATCCGATACTCTTTCTAAGATACGGACATGTAGGGAAGATATGGAAATGTCGGGAAGATATGGGTATTTAGGAAAGATATGGACATGTAGGGATCACTCACTGATAACTTGACAAAGTTTTAAAGCATGAGTGGTGATACTAATGCGACAGGACTGTTGTAAGGTTGAATGTGTGCCTTCACATGAAACATGATATGGCAGGGACATGTAGGGAATAGGCGATCATTCACTGACAACTTGACAAATTTTTAAAGCATGAGTGGTGATACTAATGTGACAGGATTGTTGTAAGGTTGAATGTGTGCCTTCACATGAAACATGATATGACAGGGACATGTAGGGAATAGAAGTAGGGACATGAAGGTGAGATACAGTAGAATATAATCTATTCATCCTTGAGTTGAAATTGATATGATGTACTAATGTTGCTTGCATATTGTAGGGTTGAATGTGTGTTTTGTATGAACGGTGACATAGGGTCATGTAGGGAAGACTCTTGAGCTCACTGCAGGGAGTTCAAGTGTGGCCAAGCAAGCATTGTAGACGGACGGTGTTAGGCACATGTAGGGAAGACAAAATTTATAATGCTTGCTTGGTGCAAATCAAATACTGTGACATTTAGGGCCATGTAGGGAAAAAGACACATGACAGAGCATGATAGAATTGATGTACACATTTTTCTTTAACTTGTAGGATCATGGAGAATGGATGGGCACATGGGACCACAGTGAAATTGTTGAATGTATCTTTGTTTCCATGTCTTTTTATATTTGTATTTCTTTTCATCTATAATTTGATTATATGTTGTTGACAAATATCATTTGCCTTGCAGCTCTATTAACAAATTATCTTGAAGATTTTTTAGACAGGTTTACAGGTTGAGGTGTGCGAAACCATCCCTTGGTGGATTTGCCTTGCAGCTCTATTAACAAATTATCTTGAAGATTTTTTAGACAGGTTTACAGGTTGAGGTGTGTGAAACCATCCCTTGGTGGACGAAAAAAATGGTTCAAGTCATCCTTGAAGAGGAAAAATTCATCGTCCTCACCAAGAAATGAGGAGTGGCTGACGAATGTGTTTTGCTGACTGGTAAGGAGAGTTTTCTCATGGGGAAGGGGAATATTATATTATATCTCAAACTCTTTCTACAAATCTTTTCAACTAGGGTGCTTATGTATTATATGATTACTAAACGGAATTGGGACAATTTTATTTTATTTTGGCAGTGCATTTTACATTTAGTTGTGTAGGGACCCTCTGTAAAATCCCGCGAGGGTGGAGGGACCCTCTTCACTTCATCTATTTTACCTTAGTTCTTCCCGGTGGCCGGCTGGGTCTATCTATCTTTATTTCAATTTTGAAATTTTATTTTGACAATCTTTATGTGTGGCATCAACTGGTGCAAAGAGAAGTGAGGTGCACGATGACGCACCCCTCGGGCTGACGAGTGTGTTTTGCTGACTGGTAAGGAGAGTTTTCTCATGGGGAAGGGGATTATTATATTATATCTCAAACTCTTTCTACAAATCTTTTCAACTAGGGTGCTTATGTATTATATGATTACTAAACGGAATTGGGACAATTTTATTTTATTTTGGCAGTGCATTTTACATTTAGTTGTGTAGGGACCCTCTGTAAAATCCCGCGAGGGTGGAGGGACCCTCTTCACTTCATCTATTTTACCTTAGTTCTTCCCGGTGGCCGGCTGGGTCTATCTATCTTTATTTCAATTTTGAAATTTTATTTTGACAATCTTTATGTGTGGCATCAATTGATGCACATCAGACATTTTGAAAGGCAGATGTTTTGGTCAAGCATAATCATTCTTACTCTGCCATTGAATTTAGTGTCTAAATTACAAGAGAACTTTTGTCAAGTCATGGGATGGCAATGGTTGGAGGAAACTGTACAGGAGGTCACTAGACTGTGAACAAGGATTGAATATTAAATTTACGTGTCTTATAATGGCTATGTGGAAACCTAACGGTGCCAACGAAGCATAGAAATTATAAGGCTTTCTCCTTTTTCACAATCCAGTATCTGAACCTCTGCACCCTGTCATGTTGCCTAATTTGAAGACTAATGCCATCTCAACACTTGACAAGGTTTACCATTTTTGTCAAAAATATATCTAGTGTGTAAGTGAACGATAAGGTTTTTTATTTAAGTTTTTGTGGAAAGATTAAGGAATCCAAGCCTTTTTTCAGATTTTTTTACCAATCTCTTGAGATTGTGTGCGCTTGATGCCCACTGGCATTCGGTCAGTCAGGAGGAAAGGGTATCTAATTTTTTTTTGTAGCAAGTATTTTTTTGTGTGCGCTATGATACCCTACTGACATTCGGTCAGTCAGGAGGAAAGGGGTGTCCACAAAGATCATGTGGGGCTGCTTGCCTGAAAGACATGGCCTCTCGGTCGTGTGGTCCACATCAGTGTTTGCGATTCGATCTCTTTGCATTCACATCCCCTCCAAGGTTCTGGTAGCTTTGCTGCTTGCCTAGGTCCGCTCATGTCCGCAGATGTGTCTCTCCATGCGAATGGTAAAGGGGATAGTGGGTTCGCCCACATCCCTGGGGTTACGCTGATGGCAAGGTTCCGACCCGCTAATCCCACCAGGAGGTTATCGGGAGAGATTTCATCGTCAGGTCCATGAGCTAGGGTGTGGGGAGTTACCGGCATTGGCAGTCACACAACTTAATAAAAATCTTTGTGCTTGGTAACTTGTGCGCTATGATGCCCTACTGGCATTCGGTCAGTCAGGAGGAAGAGGGTGTCACATTGATTTCAACTCTCATTAGCCTCTGATGCCTGTGAGTGGATAGAGGACCCTCTTGAAGCTCACAGTCCTGCCAAGTTAGTGGAGTTGTCTTCAATGCAAAGACTGTGTGCGCTTGATGCCCTACTGGCATTCGGTCAGTCAGGAGGAAAGGGGTGTCATTTTTGTTTTCAGATTTTTTATCAATCTCTTGAGATTGTGTGCGCTTGATGCCCACTGGCATTCGGTCAGTCAGGAGGAAAGGGTATCTAATTCTTTTTTGTAGCAAGTATTTTTTTGTGTGCGCTATGATACCCTACTGACATTCGGTCAGTCAGGAGGAAAGGGGTGTCCACAAAGATCATGTGGGGCTGCTTGCCTGAAAGACATGGCCTCTCGGTCGTGTGGTCCACATCAGTGTTTGCGATTCGATCTCTTTGCATTCACATCCCCTCCAAGGTTCTGGTAGCTTTGCTGCTTGCCTAGGTCCGCTCATGTCCGCAGATGTGTCTCTCCATGCGAATGGTAAAGGGGATAGTGGGTTCGCCCACATCCCTGGGGTTATGCTGATGGCAAGGTTCCGATGCGCTAATCCCACCAGGAGGTTATCGGGAGAGATTTCATCGTCAGGTCCATGAGCTAGGGTGTGGGGAGTTACCGGCATTGGCAGTCACACAACTTAATAAAAATCTTTGTGTTTGGTAACTTGTGCGCTATGATGCCCACTGGCATTCGGTCAGTCAGGAGGAAGAGGGTGTCACATTGATTTCAACTCTCATTAGCCTCTGATGCCTGTGAGTGGATAGAGGACCCTCTTGAAGCTCACAGTCCTGCCAAGTTAGTGGAGTTGTCTTCAATGCAAAGACTGTGTGCGCTTGATGCCCTACTGGCATTCGGTCAGTCAGGAGGAAAGGGGTGTCATTTTTTTTTCAGTCTTTCACAATTTTTTTATCAATCTATTGAGATTGTGTGCGCTTGATGCCCACTGGCATTCGGTCAGTCAGGAGGAAAGGGTATCTATTTTTTTTTTGTAGCAAGTTTTTTTTTGGGTGCGCTATGATGCCCACTGGCATTCGGTCAGTCAGGAGGAAGAGGGTGTCAACATTGATGTCAGCACATTAACCTCTGGTGTCTGTGAGTGGATGGAGGACCCTCGTGAAGCTCATAGTTCTGCCAAGTTAGTGGAGTTGTCTTCAATGCAAAGACTGTGTGCGCTTGATGCCCTACTGGCATTCGGTCAGTCAGGAGGAAAGGGGTGTCATTTTTTTTTCAGTCTTTCACGATTTTTTATCAATCTCTTGAGATTGTGTGCGCTTGATGCCCACTGGCATTCGGTCAGTCAGGAGGAAAGGGTGTCTAATTTTTTTTTGTAGCAAGTATTTTTTTTGGGTGCGCTATGATGCCCACTGGCATTCGGTCAGTCAGGAGGAAGAGGGTGTCACACTGATTTCAACTCGTCTGTGGTCTCCGGTGTCTGTGAGTGGATGGAGGACCCTCGTGAAGCTCACAGTCTGGCCGGGTTTGATGCGGGGTTGTCTTCGGCTTACACTGTGCGCTTTGATACCCTACTGGCATTCGGTCAGTCAGGAGGAAAGGGGTGTCCACAAAGATCATGTGGGGCTGCTTGCCTGAAAGACATGGCCTCTCGGTCGTGTGGTCCACTCTAGTGTTTGCGATTCGATCTCTTTGCATTCACGTCCCTCCAAGGTTCTGGTAGCTTTGCTGCTTGCCTAGGTCCGCTCATGTCCGCAGATGTGTCTCTCCATGCGAATGGTAAAGGGGATAGTGGGTTCGCCCACATCCCTGGGGTTATGCTGATGGCAAGGTTCCGATGCGCTAATCCCACCAGGAGGTTATCGGGAGAGATTTCATCGTCAGGTCCATGAGCTAGGGTGTGGGGAGTTACCGGCATTGGCAGTCACACAACTTAATAAAAATCTTTGTGTTTGGTAACTTGTGCGCTATGATGCCCACTGGCATTCGGTCAGTCAGGAGGAAGAGGGTGTCACATTGATTTCAACTCTCATTAGCCTCTGATGCCTGTGAGTGGATAGAGGACCCTCTTGAAGCTCACAGTCCTGCCAAGTTAGTGGAGTTGTCTTCAATGCAAAGACTGTGTGCGCTTGATGCCCTACTGGCATTCGGTCAGTCAGGAGGAAAGGGGTGTCATTTTTTTTTCAGTCTTTCACAATTTTTTTATCAATCTATTGAGATTGTGTGCGCTTGATGCCCACTGGCATTCGGTCAGTCAGGAGGAAAGGGTATCTAATTTTTTTTTGTAGCAAGTTTTTTTTTGGGTGCGCTATGATGCCCACTGGCATTCGGTCAGTCAGGAGGAAGAGGGTGTCAACATTGATGTCAGCACATTAACCTCTGGTGTCTGTGAGTGGATGGAGGACCCTCGTGAAGCTCATAGTTCTGCCAAGTTAGTGGAGTTGTCTTCAATGCAAAGACTGTGTGCGCTTGATGCCCTACTGGCATTCGGTCAGTCAGGAGGAAAGGGGTGTCATTTTTTTTTTCAGTCTTTCACGATTTTTTATCAATCTCTTGAGATTGTGTGCGCTTGATGCCCACTGGCATTCGGTCAGTCAGGAGGAAAGGGTGTCTAATTTTTTTTTGTAGCAAGTTTTTTTTTTTGGTGCGCTATGATGCCCACTGGCATTCGGTCAGTCAGGAGGAAGAGGGTGTCACACTGATTTCAACTCGTCTGTGGTCTCCGGTGTCTGTGAGTGGATGGAGGACCCTCGTGAAGCTCACAGTCTGGCCGGGTTTGATGCGGGGTTGTCTTCGGCTTACACTGTGCGCTTTGATACCCTACTGGCATTCGGTCAGTCAGGAGGAAATGGGTGTCTTTTTTTTCGGCCTTTTTAGATTGTTGGTTCTAGGCACCTACTGGCATTCGGTCGGTCAGGAGGAAAGGGTGTCACATAAAATCTTTTTTTTTTAAAATGTGGTTGTGAAATTGACAACCATTATCTCCCACCAAAAAAGGGTCTTGTCAATTTTGGTATCTGAATGTTGTTGTCTATTTCTACGACAGCAACATCAGGTTTTGGAACATGTATTTCTTTGCATCGGAACTCTTTATTTTTGATCATTACACAACACTAACCAAATACTAACAGTACTAATCCAATATAAAGAGTTCCGATACAAAGAAATCAAGTCAAAATTTAGAGTAAACAAAATTAATAAACTGAAATGAGGTTTCATTTCCTTTTTCAGAAGCAAAAGTTGCTATTGGAAATGTTTTCCCTCATTCTTTATTACTAAGAAACTTTTGGACAAAGAGAAGTGGGAGAGCAAATTGTGAAGACCCGGAATTGGGTCTTCGCGATTTGTAACCACGCTAAGCCTGTCTCAAGCCATGGGGCTCTTTGTCTATTTCAAAATTAGGAAATGATGTCAATTGTGTGATGCAGACAAATGTCAATTAAGGGTATTGATTCTGAGCTGTGAACGAATGAATGAATGGTGGCTGAAAGGCATATCAAACGCTTAAAGGCATATCAACAGCTATAATGGTTATTTGTGGGACGCATAATGATCATATGTGAGAATCCTGGAATATGTTGACATTTCATGAACGATATAGACAATGTGGACGACGCATTAGAGTGACAATGCGCATGTTCATCACACCTCGGATGATCACTGGTGCAGAACACCAATCGGGGATGAGCAGAGTAGGTCAACTTCATTATGGATCCAGATGAGTGCCTACTTGATCAACCAGAATCACCACTCAGAGCTCAGTATTCCATAGGCCTGTCTGTGATCTCACCATGAATACTGTTTGCCAACCGGCATCTGAGGTAGCAGCCATCCGGCCCAGAGAGTTCCTAGCAGTATCTCACTTAATGCATATCTCACTCCATGCCTAGTCTTGTCTGCTTGATGGACACTTGTTGTGCACCCAAATAAATAAACCATTGTACACCTTAAACATCTGTCTCTGCATTTATTCTTATCTCCATAAATAGGTATTTCAGGCAGCTAGTTAGGCCCGACCCCATAGCAAGTAGGTATCCCCATCCTAGTCAGATGAGTCCCCATAGATAGTCAAACTATAGCTGACATGTTCAGTGCCTAAAAATGGTTAAAATCATAAACGTTTTGACTTGAGATACGATCTGAGCTGTGAGATGGCCTTTTAATATAGTGACGTCATAATCCATTCTGGTGCCTGTGTGTTTTTTTTTTTAAGATGCTTACGTGCACTTTCACTTGGTGATACAATGTTAGGTTGTATCCAATACTCTGTTTATTGGCCACATCATTTGAAGGCATCATTTGTTTCGGAAGATGAAAATGAAATAAATCTAGATTCAATTTTGCATGAGATAGAGTACAAGCCCTATTATAGAGCACCACATCATAGATTATGGGTGATACAGGATGACCATGTCGCATAGTCAGTTTGATAGCACTACAGAGCCACTGGACTCAGATGTAGACCTCTTGGTTTCAAGGTCTGTCATCGCTAAAAAAAAGGGGAGGGATCGCAAGTATAGGTGTAGAGCACACAGGAAAGTCTTCTACAAAGCAAACAAAAGGAAGACACCCGCAGAGTTCTATTCTCGTGAGTTGGCCAACAAAAAGCATATTAAACGACATAATTTTATATCCAATGACTTATGTGACGATAAACAATTGACCCAGTCTAATCCCGTGTTGTACGAAACACTCCACACTGGTATGAATGAGGTCATTGTGAAACAACCTTCATCTGTAAACAACGAGCAAGATGATGTGACAATAGAAAAGGCGGCCACCATTCTTGGCCAGGAATCGCTCTAGCAAGTGCAAACCAACGTACCAGAAGGAGGTGTTGGACTGCCTGATGAGGAATGCAGCAGCATCATAAAGAACGCAACGGGTATCACAGACACTTTGGTAGGCAAGACTTCTTCACCAAACTGTGAGACCAATGAAAATATTTGCAAGAGGAATATCTGTGACGATATGTACCTTCCAGAGTGCACCAGCCAGAGGATTCAAGCTCGATTACCAACGTCCCGAATGACCAAGAGGGCCAAACTGGCTCTAACAAATGGGAGGTTGGTGGCAATGATTCCCAGATACAACCTTGAAACAGTCATTTTCAACGATAGATCAGAGCTCCAAGATATTCCTGCATTTGCTGTGTATCGCAGAAGCAACTTGGAGGAGTTGGCAAATCGTAAAGTTATGGACGATGTGAGTCTGAGGAATAAGCTGGCAGACATAGACTGGTTGGATCTCGTACATAACGTGAAGTGCAAATCAGTTTGGTTACTGTCCTTTCTTGAACACACCAGCAATTGGTTGGATGATGGAGGAGATCCAGTTTGGTGCGGCAACACACATGATGGGCCAGATGGTGAGGTCAAACAGAGACTCGACAAGTCCGAGAACTCCATCCCTTTTAACCATGACACCAACTGTCCTGACATTGTGAACGAGGCCAGGTGTGTTGTGGTGGGTGACCCTATGTGGATCGGTACCACATTTGATGGGTCCCTTTCATATGCAGAAGCCGCCGATCGCACATACAGACGAATATTCCATTTGAACCCAGAGGAGGACATAAAGTCAATTGATGAGAAATTGAAGAGGAATAGTGACTTTCCTGTGCTCTGTGCTTTGGACACCACCAGGATAGTACAAAGGGGAAATTCTTCATACGCTGTGGACTTTTTTGACAAGACAAAGGCAATTGGTTGTCCACTAAAACCCATGATATTGACCAGCTGCACAGAGGTATTTCTCAGGATCCAATCCTTTTATCTGAATCAACTGTATCACTGTGGTGCCATTCGACTGGAAACACATCACATGGAAGGCTCAGATTCTGACAATTTCTACAGGCTGAGCGAGACAGATCCAATACTTGGCATCTTGAAACTTCCCAAGATACACACAATTGTCTTCCAGGCATGTGTGATATGCCTCAATTGCCGTCATGGTTTCACTACACTTTGGAAGCCAAATGACCAAGAAGGAACAAGACAACGCATCAGATCAAATGGATGCAGACACTGTCCAAATGGTAATCTCCATGACCTATCAAGCTTTGTCCTACGCGATGCCAGCAGGCAGCCTCTCATAGACTTTGGTTGCTCTAGAACCGTGCACTATGATGTACCCAAGTTGAAGAATGAAAGATATCTCCCAAAGGGCATGAGTGGCGTTGAAGAGCTGCCCATGTATGAAAAGGTGTGGCCCACTTCCAATACCAATCACCTCAAGCTGGATATGGAGGAAGATGGTCAGTGCAACGGTGAGTCCATAGCATTGACCCTCTTCATCCCAACCACGTTTGATGTGGACGAGACTATGAGTAACATCGTGAAGAATGCAAACAATGTCATTCACTCTCTTGACGTAGATGTAGGTTGCACCATCGAGCCTGACAAGTGTCACCTCACAGATCTGCACATCTATCACGATCAAAAGGAACATGAGATCCAAGCTGTGACGACCCGAGTGAAGATGGTCTTATCTCTGAACAAGAAAATGGACTTTGTCACTACACGGGAGTGTGCACAAAACACAGAGATGAACATGTGGGGATTAGGGAGTACATTCAGAATTACTAAGCAGGAGGGCAATCGAGCTAACATCTCAATGAATTTGCCTTCCACAACAACAACTAGAAAGTTCGGCGTGCAGACTGTGGACAACGAAGGCTGTGTTAAGGTTCATAAATCAAATGTGCTGGTCGATCTAAGCGAGACACAAAATGGGGCAACGCAGGAGCAAACAAGGAAATTGATTGGTGGAGAAACAATGTACACTGCTGTCAACATCTGGTGCAACCCCAGGTGGGAGGTAGCAGAGAACTTTGGCAGATACGGCATGTCTGTAGTTGCTGGTCTAGTGAACAACTTGCTCATGCAAGGAACAAAGACCATGTTGGGTAAGAAGGTGCAACTGATCAACAGAGGAGACTATCTGTGGAGTGCTCTCGACGAAGTGAAGGGAGCAGTAGATGATTTGATGTTAGAAAAATCATTCGTCGATACACTAGATTATTCCAAGCCACTAGAGGCAGCACTAGTCACAAAGGAAAATGAGTTGAACTTAATTCAGGATGAGATGAAGCTCCATGAAAAGAGTTCACCACTTGATTGTGATGATAACCAGTCTGAAATTGAGAACAAATACGTGAAGATGACATTGAAACTTGAACATGAAAGAGATAAACTAATTGAGGAAAACCTCTCCTTGAAAAGGGGTATCAATGCTGTGAGAATTGTTCATGACACTTTCAGTTCGGATTTTAATGTCATGAAGGACAAAACCTCTAAACACAAAATGAACATGAGTGTCATGCAGCAACAGCTGGAGACTTTGATGCGAGATAGAAATATGGCTCAATATAGTAAACACTCTGGACACCATGATGACTCTAAGCTCATTGAATGACATTGTAATGACAACATTTAACTATCTTTTGTTACTTCTAATCTGAACAAAATAAATAAACAAACAGAGAATATGATTTTATTTTGTCTCTCTCTTTATTCCAATATACATATATATAAGCATGCATCAGTGAACTGTCAGAGGCAGAAAAGTGGCCAAAATCAATTTATTTGAAAGAGGCCTGAAAGGAGGTTTAAGAAAATCACATGACATGTACTCTTATGCTTGTCTGCTGTGACTGTTCTAACCTGCTCTTACTCATTCTTCAACCAAAAAGCACAGGATTGAGAAAATGTTGTTAAATTGAATTTGGCATGGACGATCATAGAATTTGTTATTAACATCCGAGCAATTTCATATTCACAATTACTATTATAAAGAGTCTGATACATTCAATAGCAATGAATGTGCCTTATAGTTTGTACGGATTGAATGATGTGCTACATACCAAGTCTATCATCAGATTTGAGAAGGACATGGCAGCGTTGTGCTTTGACCTGCAAGCCAAAGAAATTCCTTTCAACACTCTTAAACATTCACCGAAACACATCAGAAATCTTTTCAATTTTATATTTTCAATCACCAGGGTATTTCAAGGCAAAGGAGTTGAATATGCAGTTTTTCTCGTCAAAAAGGAGAGTTTTGTCCCAGTACAACTACATGACGTCAACCGAGGATACATCTTACTTGTTCTCATTGAAAAGGAGGAATTTGATGTTAACTTCCAGACAGCAGCAAGATGTGTCTTAGCTATGAACAATGGTTTCATCAAGAAGGGTGATGCTATGAAACAGACCTTTGACGAATTGGAGAAGAGACTTGAAAAGTTTGATGCCACAAGTGGGGTCACCTCGGATTCAAAGTCAACCAAATCTCCCAAGTCCGATGGGTTTCTCGCGGTGAGTCAGGTTGATGATGCATTGGAACTGTATCATGGTTTCAACAGGGAAATCGCATCAAATCTCAGAGACAAGGACATCGCTGAAAGTTGGGCATGCAGAGCAAACGTTCTCTCACCCGAATACCTCTTTCTACAGAGCAAAATATGCCATGGTGCATATAAAGAGCTGATCCATCTCGGGAGCACCTTGCAGGAGACCTCGGATATAAGGAAAGCTGACATCAGCCTGCATAGCATCAGAATGTTCATGGATACTCTGGAGAGGGAGAATCACAAGTTGTCTGCCATGTATAGAAAGAGGGCCACATTCTACATGTGGGATCAACTATTCAGTTACAACGACGAGCATTATCAGTTAGACTTGACCGGAAGGGTGGCATGGAAAGTGTCACACACGCATGTTATTGTATTTGATCGTTGGTTTGATGAAAACCAATTCTATGTACCACCGGAAGTCATACTAGAGAATGCCAACGATATGAAAGACGACAAGGATGGCCAAGAGGATGAGGGGGATGAAGAAGGCGACCAAGATCAAATGCCAAATTTAAGTGATGAACAAATCCTTGTGGCAAATCATCAAGAGGCCATGGCTATTTTAAAGGGCAAAACAAATGTCACTGGCACGTATAAGCCAACTCTCTACCCTGCATTGGACTATCTGAAAAGAGAATTTCATCACATTGCCAGCACCGAAGACCAAGCCCATGTTACGACCCTCTTCCTGGACAGAACATACCAGTCACTTTTCATGAATCGCTACAAAGATATCATGACCAATCGCAACCAGGAAATGGGGAAGGCCAGACAGGTACAAAACAAGGCTGTCCCGATCATCCGAAGTAAGGTGTTTCCACGTGCATGTCTCAATGCAGACAAAAACGATTTGACGGGAAAACTGAACTGCTCGTTGGTCTGCACGATGTCTGATGTAGACCACTACCAAGACATTTTTGCCAACCAACTCATGACCATGGCATCCACAACTGGCGTGTGCCATTTGAGTGTCGAATTCTTCATGTTTCTCGTCAGCAACATCATCAGCTTCTCTCCAATGAAACACAAACCGATCGTTGTTTTGGACGGTCCCACTGGGGCAGGCAAGTCGTTTGCAACTCAAGCCCTTCAAATGATTGCCAATGGGCGTGGTGTCATGGGAAATGAGTTTGCCTCCCAGCATGAACACTATGCCACCACCAGGTCTCATACGCTGGTTTCGGAGAATGAGTATGAAAGCGTTCTCGGACAAAAGTTGATCGAGGAATGGCAGTCTGGTGAAGGTGGCAAGAATGCCTTCAGCAACAACACCTCGATGGAATCAGTGACACTGAAAAATACATATGACCATGGGGTCACTACCAATCTCAGGGGCAGAATGACGAAGACCCAACACGGAGAAAGATGGGTGAAGTCCGTGGACTATGCTATGGACGACAGGTCGGCCATCATTCTCGCCAACGGTTTCTATGTGTGTTCCAGCTTGAGGAACAGGTGCACGGTGTTTCACATTCCCAGCCTGAACGTGGGAGTGAATCAGAGGGAGGAGGAGTCTGTGCTGGAAACATTGGACAGGGCACACATCCCGCAACAGTTTGCTCTGATCCGATATCTCATATCGGAGGACCTCAACAGACAATATATACTCAATACCATAAAACCTTCTGATGAGAGTGATTCACTCGATAAGACAGAGACTGAGCTGACATTGAAGAGGATTCAACAGGTGATGACCGAAATGGGCTTTGTCACAGAAGAGGTTTTGACCAGTAGGAAGATGACATTGATCAAGTATGTTGCAGAAGTGTTTGCACAGTGGAGGGCTGTGCTGGAAGTATATGCAAGCATTCATTCAGACTGCAAGGTGGTGCCACCAGCACCGTCAGTGAGCTTGGACGAATATAACCAGTATTTGGCAATGGTCATGAGGAAACATTTGAAAATGTTGTCAGAGAGGAAAACCATAACCAAGCATGTCACAAGGGTAGTGGTGGACCCATCAGATGTGTTGAGTGCCACCACACTAGTTATTCAGTTGACTGAACCTGACCGTCAACTGATGAATGTCATCTGCTCACACCTTGCTGATCCCTCTAAGTACGAAGAGATGGACACTTGGAAAATGAATTACTTGGTGATAAGCAACACAAGCTTCAGCTTGATTTGCGAGGAACTGAAGAGGCATCGCACAAAGGTGTTGGACGAGTCTCTGAGCAAGTTATTCTTGAAACTCGAGGAGAAATACATCCTCAAAGGCAACACCAGAGTGCCATGCATTCGAATGAAGTATGAACAGGGTCCCTATGTCCATAGAGGCAGAGAATCAAAGGTGTTTGAACTGTACATCAATGCATCCTATGCAGCTGAGTTGTATGTACAAGAACACAAAGATGAAATGACAAAGTGCACCAAGCACTTGACCGAGAGACTGATGGACATTGTTCAAGGAGCACAGTGCGAGTGGGGAGTAAACAAACATAACATAAACTACGGCAATGATTACATCAATCTGTCTATCCCAGTTGGACTTGTAAAACCGCTGACCTTCATGTTTCATTTGGACAGAACTAGAGCCTTGATCAACCAAACGCAGCCAGTCAAAAGGGAAGGAGAGTTGTGCTTAGAAATATGTCCAGATTTTGGAAAGTGTCGACTCAGAGTTTTACAACAGTTGGTTGTCAAACAGATGCAGACTGGCCATCTATCCTTTGATGATAAGGGATACACCAAGCTGGCCATGAACAACAGTGAAGTGTTCAAATTCAAAGCAAGGGACACCATCAAGTCTCACTGCTCTCATTGGGACAAGAGTGTGACACTCGTATTTGAGTCCAACACCAAGTGGCACGTACACATCGAAGTGTTCAATACCACATTCGATGGAAATCTTGAAGTGTCAAAGTGGAGACAGGTGGTACTAAAGGAGTGCCTTTCTAAGGGTCAATTTGCACAACGTGGATACTTTGCGATACCTAGCAGACATCTCAACGTCACTGGTCTCGATGCCATCCCAACAGTGGTCCATGTTGACACAACCCTCAATCAACCCATATTCAGCAGAGATGAAAGCCGCCAGGTGGAGGTGCACATGAGCATCTTACAGGAGATACAGGCACTAGAAGGAATTGTGGCAGAAAAGACCAACTTGGCCAAGATGCTGGTACAGAAATGTCTGTGTCGTGACATGACTGACATGAGGACGGTCATGGTGTTTGATAGGGAGACCGTGTACCAGACACAGGACACAAAGGATTCGATCTCTTTTCTTAATGTCTCAGACATTGCCATGCACTCTCCCAATGGTAGACTACCATTATTTGAGTGTGAAGGTAAGACAATCGGCAACTTCGAAGATACTTCAAGCATGGCATCCTACCTGAAAAGACTTAACTTTAGACCAACAAGAGATGGTCACGTGACATTTCACCCAAATCATAGACAGAGAAAACTTGCTGTCAAGCATCTTTTGATGCAGGAATCAAGATGGGCAGAGATGTGTAAGCCAGGGATGAATGTAGACAAAGAACAATTAGAGAGAGATGTTGAGAGAACGATGTGTTTTGTGGACAGAATGTTCATCCCCATGAGAGGGAGGCCAGACTTGCTCCCTTTTCACGAGGCCTCGTCAGTGGGTAAGAAGGAAGGCCTATTTGAGCATGGAGGAGCACTGAGAGCATATGGGAATGAAATGACCACAGCCTCTTTCCCCGGGACAAAGCGTCCCACCGAGGAATCAGATGATGATCACCATGTGAAAAGAGTGAAATACATGTCTTGAATGAATAGAAAATGTTGTCGAGCAAGAAATAAAAGAGACTACACAAAAATTAAATGTTTTGTATTGTTATGCATGTTAATTAGCACTTCCATTTTATTTTTTCTTCTGATTTATGTTGGAAACATTCAACTCTGCCAATGAGCCTACAAAATGTTTGTTAGACCTTCTCTGACCAATCGAGGGCTTGACTGTTTTATATGGGAACTGAAAGGTAGCACATCAGTTAAATGATCAGACTTTTTAATCTCATAACTGAGTTGTCAAGCTATGTGGTCTTGTAGCGTTGTAGCTATCCCAAAATATCAAAAGGGAGATAAAAAAATAAATTATGATGCTACTTATTACATGTTTATTTGTCTTTTATTTACTGTGATATTTTTTGGGGGGGGTGTGTGGGGTGGTCATTTTGTGTGTGTGACTGACAGATCATTTTTGTTTGGATTTCCAGTGTGATATGGCTGGTAAATGACCATTGTCATAGTGTTTGGTGATCTGCCTGGGGCTCAGAGAAGAAAGAGTAAATCGGGTATCTAGAATTTAGATAGACAAGCAAGCTTTCTTGAATATGCTCTGTAGACAAAGACATGACAAAGTACCAATACTATTCTGTTTTTAAATTTTTTATTTGTCAGTGTTTATGCTCGTGTCCTGTCGCAGGATGAAGACAACCTTTCTGTACTGTCTTGAAATGATGTAAGGAAGGACTCCATGTCTTCTAGTTCAAAGTACAATTGTTTGTAGAATTCAGCCCTATGTACCCTGGTTTGCACTGGGTTATGAAAATGGTCCTTAACGACCTTCCCCCAAAACGAAGAAGCATTGACATCATCATTTAAAGAGCAGCATGTCTCTGATAGTCGTAGAGCATCCCTTGGAGTGAGTTGTGATAGGATTGTGTCCAATACTTCTGCGGGCATATCAGTCAATGTATATGGCATGATTATCACAGAACATGCTTGTTTCAATCTTTAGTAGTTTGAAAGCTGATGTTAAATGGCTATTTTAAAGAAAATTATTCAAACAGATTTTGTTTGTGACTTTTATCATTTCTTCAAATTTATGATTGGGTAAGCATTCAGTATAATACTTCATTCCCTTATTCAAGTTTACCTAAATGTTTGTATGGCTATGATCAATAAGAAAAAAAAAGATTCATGGTATTAGCTTGAAATGTATTACTCTTTTTATCTTCCAGGTCTATAACATGCATCCCCACAATGAAGACAGTGAGGTATTACAAACTCTGGCCATCGCCAAAGAACCACCCATACATCAATTCAATAACCAACTGGACATGTTTCGCATTTGGAGTAGGTTAGAACATGATCACTGGGTCTTCATCAATCTCAATGTGGATAAGAAAGAGAAGCGACTTAGACATGCTCGCATGGATCTCATGAGAAGCTTGTCTGATTATTACCCGTGGATAGATCAAATGGCCACGGATCCAGTGTTTGGCCATGTACAGCGAGAAGTGTCCATCACAAGTGGTATTGGAAAGGTGGATGAGTTACCACAGTCTTGTCTCATGCTCGAGTGTCTACCTATTTTGACAACTCTGTTTCAACAGATCCACAGATGGGGCAGCGATGACCGTGTGGTCAGTGTACTAGATGTGCCACAGTTGGTTCCCCCGGGACAGTCCCAATCCTACACTGGACTCCCAATCGATGAGCATGATATAAATCTGATATCAGGCTTGATCACACTGACAGACCAATTATTCTGCGAGGAAAGGTATCTGGTTCCAGTAGGAACACTAGTATTGTACAAGAGGTCTCTAGTACCATCCTCTTTCTTCCAGCCAAACCCATGCTTCTCTGTCAATCCTTGGTTAGGCATACGACTTGGTTTTATGAAAGAGTCTGAGGACCCACATGGGAAAGGTAACGACAGGAGAACCCTCTTTTACACAGGAAGATTTGGGCTATACTTTGATCAATCTGACTTCTATGAAAGGGATGTGACAGTGAAAGCAAGACAAGAGTTTGTCAAGACCAATAAGCAAAGTGCAAGAGTCCTTGTTGGGAAGAAGACAGCAATGAAAATGTCAGACAAACCTATCCCTCTTCAGTGTCAGTGGGTGTACGACGAGGACAAATGTTGCTTTGCAAAAAATATCAAGGGAGGTAAGACGAAAAGAATACAAAATAAGGCCCATACAGAGGACGGAAAAGAGCAAGACACCAAATGGGTGGATGTTGTTTTGTCTTCTCCGAGTCAACAGGTTGAAAGAGAAAAACCAGATCATGCTATTCATGCACAAAATAAAATTCAGACCATGTGGGAACCTCGTAAGGAAATGAATGTTGAAAGCATGGTCAACTTACCACATGAATCAATGATGCAACACAAAGATGAAAGTGGTATTGATGTAACCTTATTGCTTGATGAGAGGTTTGATAAGATAAGGGAAGATGAAACACCCACGAAGAATGAAGAAAAAGGTAAGGCTGAAGAGTACAGCATCAACCTATCAGATGATTGTAGAACTATAATAAATGAAACAATATTCGATGCAACACCAGTCAACAACAACCCAATGACCAATGACAAACTTAAGTCCATATTGAAGAACTGCACAAAGCAATTTACAAAAAAATCTAACAAGCATGTTCACTTCAACCTCCCTGATGATGATGATGCAAAGCAAAGCCTTGAGAGAAATACAAAGACCGTTTCATTATTTGATGCTGGGACACACAAAGATGGAATGCATGCACAAAACGATGCTCTTTTGCAGAAGAGTAGATATTTCAAAATGAAGGATATAAATTCTAAGCCACCCAAAAAGGTCATCTTGCAGAAGAGAACGTGCACTGAAAATGAATATGAGGGCAAGGTGGCCAAACAGCCAAGAGTGGAGACTCACACAGGTTCAAGAAAAAATAGGAAATATGGACATATTAGAAAGTCCACACTTTGCCCTGACATCCTTGCTTCCATCCTCCCCAAAATGGAAAATCCATGGCAGGTAGAAGAGGAACGAAAAAAGCTGTCTTCTGAAACTTCAAACCACGCCACCTTTGAGACATGGGATAATCATCAAGAATGCACATCACGATGTCAACCTGTTACCATGGGGAATGAATCACTCAAACTCTCCCACTCCTCTTCAGATACAGAGTACAATACAGATCTTTCAAACTGGCCCCATAAGCATGACGATCCTCTGGGTTTAAAATATCTAGAGGAGTGGGATGCCATAATGTTGCCAAACAGTTCGATGGATATAGACTATTGGCAAGGGCATGGTCTCCCAAAACAGCCTACAGATGTTGTCTTGGCTCAGTGTGAAGAAGTGGACACTGCTTTGAGGTCCGACATGCTACCAACCTTTACATCATTTCAACGCCCCAAATCCCCAGGTACACCATGTGCTGACGAAGGAAGCTTTGTTCAGAAAGCCAACGTAGGTGGAAGACTTCCATTTACTCTATTGCAGGCAAACACCCATCATCATGAGAATAACCAGATGACATGGGAGCAACAACCAACTACAGAACAAAAGACAATGCGTACCGAGGAAGCAATCAATCAGACTGAGGAAGATCTATGTGAAGAAAACACCAACCAGAGCGATGGTGATATCTCCACTTCTAATCAATACAAACATCAGTTCGTGCAAGAAAAAGACGAGCATGGTGATTTGGGCAAAGGGGAAGAAGGAGGCTTTATGAGCATTGTCCATGATAGGTTTCCTTCCTGGAAGTATCCTCTCTTGGAACACCTCAAAATGAAAATATTGGATAGAGGGAGAGAGATCAAGCAGGGCACAGACGACATGCTTGATCAACACATCATCTGCAAGACAAACTCCACTCATCCAGACACTGTCTGTTATGTGCAACTAAAATCGCAAGTCTTTAAAAAGTACGAGATCAGGGGGGCAGAGACGGTTGGAGATGTGCTCAAGTTCTTTGGTCAGTTTGCTTTCTTCATGAAAAGTATTGCATCATCCAAGCGGGGAAAGAAACAAGCCAAGACTTTATATGCCTTTGATGCCCTGAACCGACAACAGATGAATGTCCCTGTGCTGAAGGATCACACGTATATTTTGTTCAAGCTTGACGACTGTTGTACCATACCAAAGGATAAAAAGAACTTCGTGTGGAGAAATGTGGAAGATGAAATCAAAGATGCAATGGGAGATGTCATTTTAGACAAGGAGCATGTGAAGGCACGATGGATCTCATATTGGGGAAATGTCTTCTCCACATATCCCATGGTGACCGTAGAAGAATGTTGCAGGAGGTTCTTGGATGAGTTGTTCTCAATTATTGAACTGAAGAGGGATTACATTCTCACAACACCACTTCCAGATGAAAACTTGAAGACCATGAGGTTTTGTCTCGAGAGAATACACCATGCCCAACATGAGTTCATTGAATCTCATGGGAGAACACTCAACTTAGATGTAGCTCATGTCTGTCGACTTCTCTGTGTAATTACTTGGATGAAACAGGAGAGGCAAATTGAAAGGATTAAAAACAAAACCCTAAAAAGCATGATTGCTGAAAATAGCAGACAAAATATTGTCTTTTGTCACATGTTTCCCAAGTGGTACAAGTTCATGTCCAAACTGGACAGACATTGGACTGAAAAAAGATATAATGAATAAAATAGTAACAAACAAACCATATTTCATTGACATTTTCTTTATTCTATTGCATTACATTATATCTATAGATCAATGGTATGCAAAAGAGTAACCAACAAACCATATTTTGTTGGATTTGTCTAAATTGGATTGCACTACATTATATCTATAGATCAATGGTATGCAAAAGAGTAACCAACAAACCATATTTTGTTGGATTTGTCTATATTTGATTGCATAACATTATTTTCATAGATCAACAGCAAGAGTAGTAACAATTTTGTTCGGGTTGTTTATATTCTATTGCATATTATATGTATATTCTTTTGCATATTATCTGTATATTCATATATCAACAATAAAAGAAAGAGTAACAAACAAACCATATTTTGTTCATGTTGTTTATATTTTATTGCATAGCATTATATTCATACAGACCAATAGTAAGTGAAAAATTAGCCAAAAAAGCATGTTTTTGTTTATATTGATGCACAACATCCTAATCAAACAAGAACTACGTAATACACTAATCATCCTCTATTATGTCCATAGTCACTTTGTGTGTTATGTTCAATTTTAACCTCCAATTGGGATAGATCTAATCCCCAAATGGATGGGGTCCCTTCCCCATACAAGGATGGCCAGTAGTGGCATTAGGCTGTGTGCTGATTGTGACAACACCTTTTTGGGTTTGGCCTAGACACACGGTATCTTTTGAGACGGACTTCAATTACTTTATCTATTGCTGCATTGAACCTTTCACTGGCAGAAACTTCTTTGTCTAGCATTGCAGCAATCTGTTTTGATCCGAAAGATAGGTTAGGTTGACACGAGGGACCAACCCGCTTCTCATCGTTCCCTTTCTTGGTGGTATTTTGGTTCTTGTTGTTTATGCCTGATCTCTGTGCAATTTGAAATATTGTATCAGGTTCTAGGTACAGCTCATGCTCTTCAAACCAGTGATCTTTGAGTATGTGTTCATCTTTCATCTCCCATGCCTTTCTGACTGTCAGGTTCAACTCATACTTCCCGTCTTTGCATCGATAGATGTGATCCCAAAGATAGAACGTGGCAAGTCTCTTGTAATTATCAAATGTTTTGTGTTGTCTTCTCTCGAAAACATCCAACAGAAGTCTTATATTGTCAATGTAGCATTCACTGTTTTCAATAAAGACATCATTCAGTACCATTCTAGCGTGACGAATAAGTTCTGCATAATCCTCATGGTATCTGTTGCTCTTCTCGAAGAGATATTGGGGAGATAGAATGTCTGCCCTGCAAGACCAACTCTCTGCCAGGTCCAAAGAAGGTGACATGACCATTTCGTTGTGATGGTACTCCTGTATGGTGCTATCCAAAGCATCCAAAGTTGTGAACCCACACGAATTTCCAGGTTTCATCTCAGAATTAGCATCTGCCATAATGCCATTGATGGCATCAAACTTGAGTAGCGTTCTCTCCAGTTCATCAAAAGATTGTCCAATGGCATCGGCTTTGCACAGGAAACCGCTGTTCAATGCCAGTGCACACTTAGCAGCAATTGGGAAGTTTTCCTTGAAGGCTTTCTCCTCAATCATGGCTAGAAGCATGCAACTAGTTTTAGCATCAGTGAGTTGGCACTT
The DNA here is from genome assembly GCA_949316495.1 of Amphiduros pacificus. NCBI lineage: Eukaryota > Metazoa > Annelida > Polychaeta > Phyllodocida > Hesionidae > Amphiduros > Amphiduros pacificus. The sequence goes on along the minus strand of OX439006.1, from coordinate 33,209,818 downwards.
ATCGATCAAGAACACCCTTGTCTCAACTTGTTTTCCTTTGAATATTTTCACCACAGACAACACAAAGTTAAACAGGTGTTTGATGTAGTCTGGTGAGTACTTCAATGTGTTGCTACGAAGATCCTTGCCACAAACATCAACGCATAGGGGTACCATCGGTCTGTCAAGGGTGATGACGGACCTTGTGACCAGATAGTCCTCTAGACAATACTTGCTGTGTGGTAGTGGGACCAGATAGTCCTCGAACGAATACTTGCTGTGTGGTAGATTCATGTTTATCTTGTGATCAAACGTCTCTTATTCATCTTAAAACATACATGATCACATGTTTATGGATTGATAGAGAGTAGTTGTGCAAAATCCAATTTTGAAGCAGCCTGAATATTCGCGGAAAATTTGATTTGTTGAAACGTCTGTTTGATTGGTTTTATTTAACTCTAATGAATCAGTAACTACTAAATCCCATGCCCTTGATAGCCATACTTTATTGCACATTTTGTTACACTTTCAACAATTCACGTTGCACAAACGTCATAACTCTTTCACTGTATACCATGGGTGGATCAACATAAAAGTGAGTTACACTGTTGCCATTATATCTGGAGCCAATCAGGCACTTCTTGCCTGGGAGTAACCTAGACTCATCCAATGACAGTGTAATGGCCTCGATACCTTCTGGTAAATTTGTTATGTGTGCAGAAGAATTACCCTTTCCTCTCCTTTGATGCCTGTCACTTTGCACTACGCAATCTCTTTGCCAAGATGTCTCGTCACCAGATTGTCCCATAATTGATACCAAAGAGTTTGTAGATTCAATGAAATGTTGCTCGAGTAAATCAGCATACCATTTAAGATCTATTTGAATATTCTCTCTCAGTGTAAGTATGGGATCTTGGTAGCTCTCACACACAAGTGCTGCCTGCCATGTCTTGGAAACCTGTTGATGTTTGACAGTGTGAACATATGGGACTTTCTCATAGAACACGGGTTCACACAATCCGTATCTCTTGCGACACTGACCAATGTAGGCAGCTTGGTGACTGTACCCATCCCCATCAGACTCAAATCCTCTGAATGTGGCATAATGAATCAAGTCACCTATATCAAAGTCTCCTTCTTCTAAGCAGGAGATGGCATCATGGACTAGACATTTGACCATTTTACATCTCATCTCCTTTTCGTCTCTCTCTCCCGAGAACTGATCGATGCAGAACTGTCTGGAGGGATCAAATGTTCTCGCCCACACACCACATTCATGATGAATCGTCACTTTAAGATACTCATTTTTATCAGTTTCCTCTTGCAAAATCTTCGGTCCTTTCACCCATCCAACACTGGGAATAAAGACATCGAGAGTTTCATGTTTTAGACCATCTGGGCTCAAAACTTTCCTCTCGTCACCATCTTTGCAAAGAAACCACCCCAAAAGACAGAGTTGCAGGGCTTGTCTTTCTAATTTACTGAGTAGAGGCAAAGCATTGGATTGTATGCAAGTGACACCTTTGCACAGTAGTGATCCTGAGTCTGTCACGTGGACATATCTCTTCTTCTGTGGATAGTGAAGTGATGCCCATGATATATTCTCCACCTTGATGTCCATGTGATTTTCAACCTCTTCTCCGACATGATCGCAAAGAAAGGTATTCACCCGTTTCATCATCTCATTTTTAATGTGCGCTGCAATGGAAGTGGCAGACTTGTTATCATGGAGCATCGACTCTGCTATGTTGGAAGTGTCTTTGTTTTTTGCAAGAGACAACGCAATCATCACACTGTCTGTATCACCGTAAATCACCTTGGCTGGACCTGCCATGAGTGGGTGAACAATGTCCTTGACAGTCTCCTCCACGATTTCCAATAACTGTCGTCCAGTTGATGTGATGATATGGGCCAATGCTGGCATGTGAAAGGGTGAGGTCACATTGGAAGACATGTTCTGACCAATCATGCTGACCATACATCTCTTCACTGCCCTTTCGCCTAGTTCATCACCTCTGATGACCATGTCCTTTCTCTTCGCCTTCCAACTGGTGAACACCTTTGGTAATATTCCTTTTTTCGTGGAAGGACACATGCAATATAAACCTTTCACACAAGTCTCAAAACTGCCCTCTATCTGATCTCTGCACACTGTGGTAAAACACAGGTTGAATGTCTCAATTATGCTGGCATACATGGATGAGAAGTCAAATGTTACAACAGGTTCGAATGTGTAGCATGGTGAGGGAGTTAAAACTCTACCACCACTGACAGGATCTGCCATATGTATTCCTGTAGAGTTTGACTTCCATGATAAGTTTTCTTCTTCCATTACCTTTTGCACTGACATATCATATATCTCTGAAGGTTTCAAGCTGCTAAGGTCACCATTGTAGTGAACAAAGTTGACTCCTGCAAACTGAACCTCCTTGATAAACTGAGCAATGTGATTTTCATTCCCTCCTTCCGTCACCAAGGCCCTGCATGCACTGTGTGCTTCCATTCTGCTAACAGCTACTTCTCTGTTTTTTTCAGCCCGAACAAAAGCCACACCAAATCCCTTGATGTAAGATGCTGGCAATGTGCGGGCCTTCAGTGAGTGCCTGAGCTTGCTCCTCCCCTGTTGGTCTGTCTGTTTGTGTTGTAGGAGTGTGAGATTGGCTGTGATCAGACGGGAATATCGTGCAGATTCTCTGTCGTGGACATGAGTTGTACACAACGAATTCTTCGAACAGATCCTATCAAATGCAGGACCAATCCCCTGATATAAATATCTCTGTTTGAGGCAGAGTAACTGTTCATCGATGTCAGTGGTCACAATGATGGAAACATTGGTTAGGACCTTTGAGAGATGAAGCAAGAGTTCTTTTTCATTGATATGCTTTATGTATGGTTCTTTCATAGTTTTCATATCACCGTCGACCACCATGTTTATTTCCTTACCCTCCGAAATCACACAGGCTGAAGTGACTATTCTTTTCTTAAAATGTTTGTCACCAGCGTAGAACTTTCCTCCGATGACATCCGGCAATGTTACCCACTTTTGTTGTTCAATCCCAAATCTCTCTTCTAATTGATGGGTTTCATGATGTTTCCTTTTGCCCTGTCGCCACTGATTGTCATCGGTGGTAAATTTGACGATAATGAAGGCTATGGGGATTGGAGGAGCTGGGATGTCTGGCATGAGAACAAGGCTCTTTGTCTCACAATTTATATACCAATGGGTTCTATCCTTATCATCCTTGCTCCAATCCATTGGCATGTCATCTTTGTTTTCTGAACATGTCGAGATGCCAAACGGATCAATTGTATACCAGGCACACATATGTCCTATGCCGCGATGAGGGAACACAGATGTCTGTTCCCCATTTTGGGAGCATAATGAAATCTTTCTTGTCAAACACATGGCAATTATCCTTCGATGAAGATGGTGATGGGGTGTCCTGACACATATGAGATCCTCTTCATCTGTGGTTGTATCATGGGCAACACCTCTGTTTGGAGTCCTGGTGATAGATACCTGTTTCATGATATCATTTTGATACAACCACTGTTCCAGGTGTGTTGTATATTGATTAAAAGGTAACCTCACCTCAAACGTGTGGTCGGTAAGTTTCAAAACTACAGTCCTTTGCTTCTCATCATATGCATGGAGAAGCACTCCACACGATCCCCTTATAAAAGCTGATGCCACAATGAACACTCTTGACGGGTATCCATTCATTATACTAGCTGTGATGAACTTAGTGGTGCTCTCCACAACGTCTCTATCCTCTCAAAAAAGGTCAACTGCAAAATCCAATTTTGCAGTTGAGTTCTGTCCATTAAATAACACGTTCTGTCCATATTGAGATAAGACATTCAAATACCACAAAGATGAATACCCCTCAGAGCACTTATTCAATGGAGGCACTGCTTGCCACAAGGTCTGTGATATCATTTGACAAGGCAATGACAGCATTGTGTGTGGACCTTCTACCAAGAGACATTCCATACAACACACTGAAAGAATCACCGGAATACATCAAGGACATTTTTGACTTTGCAATATCGGTAGCAAGGATATTCAAGAGCAAGGATGTAGATTGTGAAGTCTACCTCATTCAAAAGGAGTGCATACTTCCCGTCAAACAAGATGTGGACATCAACGAGGGCTACATTTTTCTGCAGCTGATTGAAAAGGATATTTTTGATAGATATTTTCACATTGTGGCCAAGTGTGTCATTGCATTGAACAATGGTTTCATTGATAAAGAAAGTGCATTGAAGCTATCATTCAGAGAAATAGAACAGAAACTACAGACATTTGATGCAACATTTGGTACCATGTTCAATACCAAATCTTCTAAAAGGAGGAAAATGGTGGGAATATGTAATCTGTGTCAGATGGACATAGACTTACAACTATACCACAGTAACAAACATTTGATTCCAACAGACTTGAGAATGAGGGACTCTGCAGAAAGTTGGAAAATGAGAGCCGAAGCATTATCCCCAGCATACCTGTTTGAAAGGAGCACGAGATTGAATGGAGCATATGCATATCTCACTTGTATGGATACACTTGTTCACAAGAATCAGAATAAGGGAGGAAAACCCGACCTCAAGAAAGTTCTTGACATCGTGGATGTTCTTAAAAGAGAACAGAGTCCTTTGGCAGACATGCTACAAAACTATGCATCTTTCTTCACGTGGGAGAAAACATTTCATCCATCTGAAACAGGAAATGTAGAAACATGGGAGCTAGATCTAGTAAATTGGGTTGCATGACAAGTGGATCTCAAACACATATATGAAGATCGCTGGTTTGAAAGTAATCAGATGTATGTACATCCCTCAAACAGTGCTTCAAATGACAAGCTTGATCTGTATCCAACGTTGAATTATCTGAAACGAATCTATGATCAAGTAGCAAAAATTGAACATGATGGTAATGTCAGCCATCTCTTTGTGGACACAAACTATCGAAATTTCTGTATGGACAGATACATGTCCACTATGAGGTTTGACAATACTCTGATGAGCAATGCTAGAATAATACAGAATGAAAATATAACCCATATAACAAGGAACGTGTTTGGAAGAGGATTTCTTTATGCCACAAAGCATATTGAAACTGGTGATGTACAGTATTCTCTGACACACAGGACATCAGATGTAGATGCTTATCAAGAAATTCTCGCTAATCAACTCAAAGAGATGGCATCTCTTTCAAAGGTTGGTCATCTCAGTGTGGAGTTATATTTGCTTCTCATGTGTAATATCATCAGCTTCACTCCACTGAATGAAAAACCAACATTGCTTCTAGTTGGACCATCAGCGACAGGGAAATCATTTCTTATGAAGGCTTTACAAATGATAAGCAATGGCAATGGAAAGTCTGAAAATAAGTTTGCATGTCAACAAAAGAATTTCACAACAGAGAGCATACAACCCTCAATCCCCGAGAAGGAGTATCATGATGTTCTTGGACAAAAGTTTGTTGATCACATAGAGAGTTGCAACATGGATCAGTATGTCACTAAAAACAACTCGTGTATCATACTGGCTAAAAAGATGAACGACAGAAAATTGATAGAAAAGTGTTCAACACTGAATGTTCCCAAGTCGCAGAGAAATGTGATAGCAGAAGATGAAGATTTGATTGCAAAATCTCTGGAAAGAGCATTCATCCCACAACAATTTGCATGTATTAGATATCTGATCTCAGAGGATTTCAATCGACAATACTTGCTCAATACATTAAGGCCTTCAGACACTGAAGAATCATTAGACAACCTAGAGATTGTGCTGACCATGCAAAGGATCCAAAATGTTTTGAAAGACATGGGATTGAATCACAAAGAAATTTTGAGCAGCAAAAATAAAGTCCTGATCATACAAATAGCAGAGGTAATTGCCCAGTGGAGAGCAGTGCTTGAGGTTTATGCAAGCATTCATTATGACTACAAGATTGGTTCACCAAGACTTGATCAGAGTCTGAATGACTACAACATGTATTTGGTGAGAGCTATGAAGGTTAACATGAAACATCTAAATGCAAAAGACAAGATAAGTCGCCATATGATGAGGGTTGTGGTGGATCCATCAGATGTACTGAGTGCAACCACACTTGTTATCCAGTTGACAGATTCACAATATTCAAACTTTGCACGGACACTCATCCAAAAGTGCCTGTGTAAAGACATGACTGATATGAAGACAGTGATGATATTTGACAGAGAAGTGGTCTACCAGACACATCGCATTGAAGACTCGATTGATTTTGTCAATGTGCAAGATCAATACTCTCAACTCCCTGAGTTTGCATGTGACATTTTACATGGAAAACTGACGAATACTTCGAACATGGCTTCTTTTCTGAGAAAGCTTAATGTCAAGGAGATTGAGAATGGATATGTAACATTCAAACCAAACCATAGGCTTCGCAAACTTGCAGCAAAACAGCTCCTCATGACAGACCAAAACTGGATAGACCTCTACAAATCAGATGCTGCAGTGAACATTCTTCATCTTGAGAATGATTTAGAGCAAGCCATGAACCAGAGTGTGCATCGATGCTACACACCACTGAAGGGAATGACACAATTACTGCATACCCCAGGTGGAGCATACAATGCTTATGGAGATACTTTAACCTCTAACACTGTATTTATATCATCAAAAGGTGCTTGTGAGGAAGATTCAAGCGGAGATACTTTAACCGCTAACACTGTATTGATATCATCAAAACGTGCTTGCGAGGAAGATTCGAGCAGTACTGATATTGTAACCAAGAAACAAAAAACATGCATGGTTTAAATTTAATAAAACAATAAAAAAAAAGACATATCTTGCTTGTCAATTATTTTTTATTTGATTTTGGAAGGAGGGATAACACACATATAAAAATCAATGTCATGGCTTGAATAATATTAGCTGTCATCGTTAGAATGGTAGGTAGAGATGACATGTTTGGACATTCCTTTGTATATGTAGAGGAAGATATGCTCATGTCAGTGATGAGTTCATAACACCTGTGTAGTTCCTCTGTTGTTACCCCATGATTGCATTGCTCTTGAATTACATCATTCTGTAATCTTGGTTGCAAACAGTTTGATACAAGACCAACACAGTTCATGAGAAAGTCCATGCTAGTGTAGACGATACAAGTATGCAGGCATGTGTGTTGAATCTGAGTCAGAGTATATTTGAGCGAGTCCCTATAACGGTTGGTACGTAGTGACACGTGTAGACTCACTGCTGCTGCAAAGGGAAGGATCACCTCAAAGCTAGACAGTTGACTATTGTTCTTTGTTCCAACCTCCACAATGATGCAGGAGATTAAGACTGCCAAACCACCCAGGAGCACCTTTGGGTTCATCATCTTTTCTGCTCGGGAATCATCAGTCTCAGTGATCGATGACCTTTCTCTTGTGTGGAACCGAAGATTGGAGAAGGTGAGAAGGTTCCACATGCCGAAAATGGCCGTTGGAACAAATCTAAAGAAGAGTACACTCACAGTGTAAGTCCAACCAAGGACTGGTCCCAGTACAGTGGTGGGACACATTTTTGAGATGGAATTCACATGATTCACATAGGCTACTGCATCCATGCACTTGGTGAATATGCCATCTCGCTTGCAGTTTGTAATGACATCTGCCTGGTAACTACCTTTGGCACTGGTGATGATACAAGTGACAAATGTCTCTTTCATACCGAAGAGGAAGGACAGCCAAGAGTACAGAACCACTGTGAGGAGAGCTGCTTTGCAGCACTGCACATGCACCTCAAAACTTTCTTGCCGACCTAAGTAAGACTTTGTTGCCTTCCATGCAAACATGAGGTAGACAAGCACCATGATCGAGATCTTCCAGTCTAGAAAAGTTCTCAGTTCAGTTTGCATTTCAAATAGGAGGGGTATGCAAGAGAGAATTAACATGAGAGTGGCTCTCGAGAGCTCAGAGTGGGGCATGGTTGTGAATTGTGAATCATAATCAATATTGGATCATATATAACAAGAGAAAGAAGTAAGGTTGTATACATATATATATCTTTTATTCATCATCAACAAAATGAACTCTCTTTGTGGCTTTCATCAAAGACTTGTAGCTGTACTGAAGTTCATCCATACAGGTGGTGAAAGCACTGCAGATATGCCACATTGTATTCATAGAGGCAGCAATTCTATTTTGTGCCTTGCGAACACGTCTCCTCTTTTTTGCTTTCAGAAGAATTTTACTTGAGAGTAAGATGCTGCTACCACTTCTCATTGGCAACAGTAGTTTCTTTACATTCAATTCTGGTGGGACGTCATCATCCTCACTTTCATCCATCTCCATTGCTTCCACTTGTTTACTCACTGTTGGTTTCAATTCTGGTTGCTCATCATCTTCACAACTTTCATCCATCTTCATCGTTTCATGCTGTTTACTCATCGTTGATTTCTTCATTTTCTTTTTCGGTGGCCCAACATCATCCTCGTCCACACCCATCTCATTTGCCTCCAATTGTTTACTCACTCTTTGTTTTCGAACAACCTTGTGGGTGGCAATAGATTCTGGGCCAACCTTTGAAAAGCACCTAGCCAGATTTTTATTGTCTTCCCTTTTCCTAGTTTCCTCCATCTCTTTACTTTTCATCCTTGGAAGTTGAAATCTATCTCTCCTTGCATTTGTCTCATTAGATACAGAGCAATGTTGATCAGGACCCTTTTTAGCATCATAGCTTACGTCATGAGCATCATCATCATCATCTGAAGAAGACAGTTGTAATTCATCTATCACGGATTGCAATTTTGTCTTTGGTGCTTCCGTTCTAAGATTTTGTTTGGTCATCAGAAGCATTTGTCGCTCTTCCTCCGACAGATCTTTATGCACTCTTCTGAGATGAGCTTTCATGTCTTTCACCGGTTTGCTGTTGCAACCCACAATGGCACAATAATGTTTGTCATCCTCCATATCTACTGTATTTGTTTTGTACTGTATTGTGATTGTGTGTTTCCATAATATCTTCTATGTGTGCCAATGGAAAACTGAATTTTGCACACTGATTTTTCCCCATCTATATTCAATGGGTGGACCTGGCTTCAACCATATTGGCAGTGATAATGACTCAATCACCAAATGAAACGTATCTGCAGGTCTTTCATGGCCTACCTCTTTTTTTGGGAGGAGGTTTTGGAGAGGTCCTTGTGGACAAGTCCATCGGAGGAAAGTTGACTGTGAGGAAGAGAGCATTGAGAGGTGACTGCCATGATGTGTACGAGAAGACAAGGTTAGCCCTCACCAAGGAGTTGATCATGCTTCTCTACTTGAAGAAAAGTAAAATCTTCCCAGAGGTGATTGATTATGGAACAAACACATGGAACTTCTATGGCTACAGGACTGCCACAGTGGTGAAGGAAATAAAAATGGAGTATGTTGGACCCACCATAGAACAGTGCAATGAATTGGGATTTCTATTTGAACCAGAGATGCTCCTCACACAGCTGCTCAAAGCATGTGAATGCCTTCATCGAGCGGGTGTTTTGCATCTAGACTTGAAACCCAATAATGTGACATTTGATCTGAATGAGAAACGAGTGAAAATCATCGACCTGGGATTGGCAGAGATTGCTTCTTTCCACAACCTCATGGCAGATTTTGGCATTCAAAAGTGGGAGAATGCCCCAAGAAGCATCTCACCTGAAGAAATTGGATATGTTGGCAAGCTCGACTTTCCTATGGCAAATATTGCCCCAGACATGGTCTTCCACCAGAGCAGTTTTATCCACCCAAAGGCAGGGTGCACTAGGCTGGGAAAGGCTGTAAACATTCCTGGTTATAGAGACCCAGCGCTGATGTGCGGGGAACAAATGGGTACATATGCCGGTGTGATCGTGGATGGCAAGACAGACATTTTTGCAGTTGGCATGATTGTGGTCAGCCACATGCTCGGAAGCGAGATTCTTTCTCGTCAGGATCATGCAAGGAATAAAGATGGGCTGCTGATGAAATTTCTTTGTAAAATTGCTTCTTTGAGAGGAGGGTGTTCTGTAGCAGAGATTTGGAAGCTTGAAAGCCTTATCAGAGCTAGTGCTAGGATTTGTAACACAGAGGTAGCTGATTCAAGAAGAGTGGCATTGCTTCAAGCAATAAAGTACCAACTGATGGATGATGGAGACTCAGCAGGTGTATTGGACCACCTTGCACCTGTCTGTGGCAAGAATGTTGCAGACACATTGAGACAAATGATCCACCCTGTTCCAGAACTGAGACCTTCAGCTGTTGAATGTCTCGCCAGACTGAATGGCATTGACCAAGAAAATGATGTGATACAGCCTCACACATCCCTAAATCGAAGAGTGTGGCACTTTTCAAAGAGGAATAATATCCTGATCAGTCAGTTGTTTCTGAATCGAGTGTGTTCAGCATCCATGTGCATCGACTTGCACAGAAAACGTGTGATGTGGCAAAAGGGTTTAAATTACTTTAAAACATTATCTGATGGTTTGCGGGAGACCTTCTTTCGAGATATGGTAGAAAATGCACACATGGAATCTGGCTGTTGTAACAACCCTCATCACTCCAGTATGTGGTATCAGGAGTTTGGACAAAACAATTCACTGTGTAATGACTTTTGGTGAGCTACGCAACTCTTGGTTGTATTAGCCAGGTTTGGTGATGTGGAGTTAAGTAACTATATCACCCAATGTAAAAAAAATATGAGAAAATACAAAGTTGGAGATCGTATGTTCATCTACACACAAAACAATTTTGCAGAGATATTGAATGTCAAAAGGGATGGAAATATCGAACAGAAGATGCCATTGGGAGGAAACCTGTGGTATCGACTGTGCCACAAGGTTGACCAAATGTATGACATGGTGCAACTCTACCAGATGCCCATCAGTCGATGTGAGAGAATAAAGAAACACTTGATACTGTGTTTGAAGAAGAATCAAAATGGTCATCTGTCAGGACACATTGAAAGATCAGATACAGGCATCAGATTTGTGTTGAATGACTATCAATGGAAACGGATGAAAATTATATGTGGTAAAGAACTGACACGGCATAAGACAAGATCAAACTCTGCCATTGGACGCGTCACTAATCATCTTCAGAACCTATCTATTACTGACTCTACAACACATTGATCTGAGAAGAATGACTTCCACATATTGGTTTTCTGTGATAGCCCATCTTTGGTATGTCTTGTTTGGAGCTCTGAGTGTCAGTGGCCTTCCAATAGGTTCATTATCACTACATTATTGCACCAAGGGAATTTTACCAATGTGGCTAATGGGACATGGCATACTTTGTCTTGCATACTATGTCAATGCACTGTATGCATATATGAGAATCCCCTCTGAGACTGCCTCGTTGAGAGAAGAATACTCTTCACTTCAGAACATGAGCCATGATATTGCCTGTTCATTGGAACACACAATAGCCAGATCTTACGATAACGGATGGAATGGTGATTTATGTGAGACAGCAACACCGACAAACAAGAGAGAGTTGAGACAATGGACAAGTGATTATTGGTTTACATTTCTATATGCTGTTGTTTTTGCCATGTCCATCTTGATTGGAACAATGCTTGTGCTCTTCCAACAATATTGTGTTCAGTGGATATACATCTTTGCAATTGTTGTGTGTTCGTCATCTTGTGTGGGCTTTTGTCTTAGATTTTTGAGTGAATGTAGCAAAGCAAATAAAAGATTTAAGTGAAAGAAAATATGATTTGCATTAGTTGTGTTTTTGCCACTTGACATGAAAAACTGGGATTGAACTAGGAGATGAACCATTTGTGTGTGGCCTTTCTTTGCCTTGGTGTCATGGTTCTTTGTCTTGGCATATGGAGCACTACGTTGATGTGCAAAGAAATTGAGAATATTCATGGGAATCAAACAAGAATTAACATCTCCTCAACAGAATGAGAGCGATACAGTTGGCACAGAGAAACCTTTTATCATCATTTAGAAAATTGCAATACATGACTTCAGCTTACAACCTCCTTGTGTTAACAAACAAATTGATGTTCATCACTCAGCTGCTGCTTTTTCTTGTGGGTTTCGTGTCTACCATAGTTGGTCGCTTCTATTTTTGGGAACGACACCACTTGTATGGGTGCCGGAAACACTATGACATGGGATTTCCAAATATTTGCCCTCCTCATAGGATGCCGTCCCACATGGACATTTCAACAGGATGTTGTTATTTGGTGTCAGTCTCTTGTCTTGTAATGATGATAGTTGTGCCATTGATTTATGTCAAGTTTCATTGGCGGTGCTATCTTGCAGAAGAAGTGCAAATCCTCTCGAGGGAGGTCATGAACAGGGCTGAAGTACATGATGTCGTCACCATTGAAAAGATACAAGCACTCTTACTTCGCATGGAAGGAGGTTTTGAATCCTGTGGTAAAGTTTACACATGTCATAAGCCCACTTCAAAAACTCTGAGGAAACATAAGCTCCTCACCCACATTGGATCATGTCTGTGGAGTGAACTGTACATTCTGTATTACTTTTCTCAGTGGATCAGGTTTGCGATTCTTTCGTCATTTCTAACAATTCTGCTGTGCTTGCCTATAGTAGTGCCAGCATTTGTTCACGGGTGGTTGGCATCATGCCTTATGGTTATGAGCATGTTGTTTTTTGTTTTCACACCACTGTTTTCAAGCTTACTTCTCATCTTCATATTGGCAAATGCACTCTCACATATGATCATTCCCATTATTGCTTTCTTGTCTACTTGGATTGTTACGCTTTTCTCAACACTGATAGCAGCATACATGAGAGAGAGACATGATGAAGAAGAACTGGTCAGATCATGCTACAAACATGCAATCAAACAGATGGTAGCCAATCCCAAGAACACAGATGTTTCACTCTTGTTGCAATTGAGAGGCTATGGTGATTTACCTACTTCAAAGAGTGACATTAGCGATTTAAGTAAGCGCATTGTTAAATAGTGTCAGTAAGCATGTCGCATAGAGATGTGGAAAAAGCATATAGCCACAGAGACCCAGCACCTGGGCTAATGGACCTCTGCATGAAATGCCTCCTGTGTATTGATCATCTATTGACTTGTGGAATGAAGGCAAGCCAATATTGCTGTTGCATTTGCATCTTATTGGTCATTACAACCATCATCACACTGGTTCTACTTGCCAAGCAATGTCTTGATAAAGACGGGTGTTTCTTGCCATTTTGGAATCAAAAACTCAGCACCAACCAGACTGTTTTCAACTGATGAAAATTCGATTTTACTCAAACTGTTTACACTCAACTAGATGCAAATGCTGGCACTACATATATAGAGAGAAGGCCATGGAGAAAGAAATGCGAGATACTGTTCTGAAGCCAATCATCAATAGGTTGAGACACCACCACCACAAGGTCTCACATAAGAAAAAGACAACCAAACAGGATGGAGAGAAGAGAAAGACTATCCATAAGAAGAAGAGGTGTACCCAAATGAATATTTTAGCCAAGCCAGTTTCCATAGGTGAATTGGAGAACTTTTGCAACAAATCTTGGAACAAGGATGATCTCATGACTGCATGTCAATTGAAGGAACGCTTGCTGGCTCACTGGACAGAAACACTTCATGACATGACCACACCTGCCAGTGAATCCCTCTTTGAAAGAATGGATCCATCTGAGGTCAACCAGTTTTTTGCAATCTTAGACCCAATAGATGCTGTCACTGATAAGGTTTCCTCTTTGCCAGATCTTTTGACGGAGATGTACAAATTATCTAGTCTGACCTTACAACCCATGATATACACCCGAGACCACCTATGGCTGACGCTTCAGAGTGTCATTGATGGGGTGAAGCAACCATTTCTCTCCCGGCAGTGTGCCTCTAAGCCATGCATGGGTGAATACATACAGACCCAAGAAGGGTTTGAAGGTGATTTGAAATTGCCCGAGATGGTTCCAGTTGCCACACTTGACAGGATGAGAGAGCTCAGAGCAGGGGGTTATACCACTCAGCAGTTTCAAGACTGGTTGAATGAGAGGAGAACGGAAAAGGGAAACATAGCATCTACACTTTCGCTTGGGGTTGACATGTGGCCACAGCCAAGGTGTGCGCTATGTTACATGAAGGACATGTTCATCATGATCATGGATGACTCAAACTCGTTTGCAAAAGATATCAGCATGGCTTCTTACCAATCTTCTTTCATTGCAAGGTTTGAAGGTCTTCGTCCAGACATAACAATCGACGTAGAACAGTATCGCATGCGATTAAGACTTTCTGACACAGGTGTCTATATTCAACCACCAAAGTCAATGCCTATGCCAGGAAGTGTCATTCCACTCTTATATCGCCTTACAAATGGTGAAATTGTTGTTGATAAATTGTATTCAACCGAATAAAGATCTCTCCAATCAAAGACATTTTCATTGTTTCACTTTCTCGGGTTTGACCTACTTTTGTATGACGTCATGATTTTTGTAACTCTTTTATCAACCATTGAAACTACAGGCCACTCGCTTTATACTTCTTGTAGATACTTGCCATATTTTAGGTATGTTTAAAGAAACATTTGTTGCATGTATGTTTAGTAACTGGTTGGTTCTAACCAAATGTTTGAAATACAGTCGATATAAAGGACTGCTGTGAATTTGCCAATGATAGTCAGACTATTCGTGTTGAGGTTGAGCGGACAGAAAGCATAAAAAACATTCAGACGTTAAAACTGTTGGCTCCTTGCATTATTCTCCTCGCTGATACTCGGAATGAAATACAGTCGATATAAAGGACTATTGTGGATTTACCAAGTGAAGTTACACTATTTGTGTCAGAAGTGAACTGATAGGAAAAACATAAAAATGCCATCGATATGTATTCTTGGATCGGAGGGTGTGGGGAAAACTGCTATAGTATCTCGTTTTCTGTACAATACATTTCCCCTTGAACATGAGCGAACATTAGATGATTGGTATACTAAATATTATCATGGTTTAACCATTCAAGTCAGAGACACATGTTCTGGGTCAGAATCATTAGAGGTCTCTTTACGCCATGATTCACTAAGTGAGGCAGATTCCGTCTTACTTGTATATGATGTCACATCAGCTGACTCTTTGCAAGCAGCAAAGAAGTTTGTTATGGATATATCAAAACAACACTCCCAACCAAGTGTAATTGTTGTTGCAAACAAATGTGACCTTTCCATGACTGATGATGTTGTTGAAGAAGGTAGGATGTTAGCTGAGATATATAGGTGGCCTCACATATGTGTGTCTGCAAAGTTGAATTTTAACATTGAACTGGCATTTGACTTAAGCATATCTAGAATTATTCACAATGAACTCAAACAAGTTTCAAATCATTCAGATTCCTGTTGTATAATACTGTAATTGTTTTGGGGAAATAAAGAAACCCTACACTATTTAACTTGTTTTATTTTGTTTTGCTTTATTTAACATTTTTCAGAGTCTGACATTTGGTGCTCCAACATTTTGGTATCAGAGTTCCATTACTTAGAATGAAGTACATGCGAGCTGTGGTATGCCAATCCCCTTTGATGAGGCAATAGTTACCACCTCCTGTCGATAACGATGGTTCTTTCATTACATCCAGGATAACTGTATCATTCTTTTTTACTATCTTTGTCACAACCATACCATATCTACTTGAAATCTCTTCCTTTGCACATTGTACATCTGCATCAGTGGTAACATGGATGAAATGGGATGAACATGGTTTAAAATGATTGTCTGACAGCAAGATAAATTCCCCGGGAATGGGTGGGGTGTCCACGTGGGGATAGTGGATGAGAGCATCTCTCACACTGCTGTTCTTTTTCGCTGCAAAGAATTTTCTGTGGGCCTTGCCATCCACATATTTACTTTGAAGTGGTAATCTCAGGGATCTTTTATCAGCATAGATGCCAGAGTCTATAAGACACTCTCGAAATGATTTCTGTGTCATATCTAGTGCTACCCAGCCTTGAATGTCTAATAAATGTCTTTCATTTCCATTCTCAGTTAAGCGATAACCCTTTTCGCATCTTGATAAGTTAACAGTTCTTTTATTGGACAACTCTATCCTGCATCCATCCTCTTGGTTTGAAATATAATCTATCAGTTCCATAACACTGCCACTTTGTTTTTCCAACCAATACCATTTTCCACACTCTTTGATGGACCTCTCAAACCTCAAATCATTCACGATGACATACTGGACTGTTGTGAACCTGGCTTTACTCTCTACCAAGCCTTTACACATGTCCTTCACACAGGTAGCCAATCCCGATATGGATTCAAAGCATACATTGGAAGGAAAGTGGAAAGACATGCGTAAGCTCAACTTATCTCCATCCTCTGGCATCCATACATGTAGAGTCGGTGGGTTTTTCTTTGCATCCCATCTATTCTCTGTCCATCTAAGCATCTGCTTTCTAAATTCCATTAAAATTTCTTCTCCCATGGCATATACAGGATAGACTCTCTTCCATCCATACCTTTTGCAGTCCACTGTCTTGCCATCAATGTCCAATGTGAGAGCACAACACCAAAGTTCACTTGTAAAAACCTCTGAAGTGCCAAGGTCTTGTTTGAGGCAGAAATCCACAATGGTCATTGGATCTAATACTGCAAACTCTCTGTGACTCTTTCCTGGTACCGTGGTGTTGACAACAATTAGGTTGCCAACAGTGGGCATGTCCATGTCCAATGCTTGCCATGTGTGGTTATAATCCAAGTGTGGTGGTGGTCTCATCATGGCATAAGCTCTTGCCATGTCCATGTATTTTGGAAGTTGTTCTCTCTGTGGATAGTACCCGAGGTAATTCCTGTATAGGATGTCTCTCTTTCGGTTGAAGAACCCATTCACATGAAAGAGGCAACATATCCCTTCTGCCTTATCATGATTGTATGTGTGACCATGCCTTTTATCAACAATATTGTCCTCCTTAGACTGCCAGCTATTGTCAGATGAAAATATGTTTTGAACAAGAGTCTGAATTTGTGATTTATTCACTTGCCCTTCATTTCTCCTCAAATTTTCTATTTCATATGTACACCTTTGTAAGAGACCAAAAAGTTCAATGTAAGGCACTGTGTCACTATACATTGATACTGCTCTGTCCAAAACTGTAAAAACCTCTATGTCACTCATTTTGATTTTCAATGAATGCTCATAACATCCACTGATTGCATGACATTTGACAGGATCTCACTGACAGGATCTAATATGTAAAATTCATTTTTACAACAACTTATATGGAGAGTACCTTAAGTATATACTGATATTTCAGAAAGAATAAAACTCATCATGGCTATTCATTTCTCAAATACGTATGGTGAGTCATATACATATCCAAATGCCGACAATCTTTTGGCCGAGTCAAACCAGATATGGAGTCGACACTCTATAAGAAACATGTCTTCATTTTTGGACGTTGTAAAAAGTTATTTTGAATTGCAAGATTCTAGGACTAATTCACTTGCACTTGAAAGCATGTGTCATCCAATTGTCGCATTCAATGTACAAGATACTCTTAGAATTGGTCTCTTTGGCAGAGGAATGCACCATATGTTACCAAAGGGTAACTTTGATATGTTGAAGAAAGATACAGACAAACCTGGATTCAGATCAGAGGCTCTGATATGCCTTTTCATTTGCGAAACATATAAGGATCATGGCACCATCACAAACTTGGCTTTAGATGTTCACATGGCCTACCAATCCATGATAGCATTCGGAAGATTTTCAAACAGTCTGACTTACTTACACAATAGGTTGGTAAAGAATGCCAGGATACCACCAGTGCTTCACTATGCCATAACTTCCCAGTTGGAGCATCCCTTCATTCCTGCACTCCTCGGAGAGTTGACAGATGTCGTTGCAAAAGGTAGTTATGGAAAAAACACAAATGACTTTGTATGTCGTCTCTTTCAAACCCTCG
The DNA here is from genome assembly GCA_949316495.1 of Amphiduros pacificus. Lineage (NCBI taxonomy): Eukaryota > Metazoa > Annelida > Polychaeta > Phyllodocida > Hesionidae > Amphiduros > Amphiduros pacificus. Next base: position 33,191,947 of record OX439006.1, on the reverse strand, counting down.
TTCTTACACGCGAAGAGGAGTGGGAGACGGTCATGGAATGTCGCAAGCTTTGCAATCTTGCATGGGACCCTAGATATGGCAATAAAACCAAGGTGAAGTTTGGGTCTTTGGTTTGGGAAATGCAGTGCCACAGCACAAAGATCATCTACAATAATGAAGTGTACAGAGAGCTTAGGGAACACAGATTGACTTGGGTGGCAGCCATGGTCAGAGGAGTTCGTTGTGGACATATTGAGATCACAAAATGTCCACAGATGTTACTGATGTGGCTCAGTGTCATATTGTCATGTTAGATGAAATAGAAATTAAAACATGTGCAGTCAAGATTTGAGTTTTTGTTCCATGGCTAAGGTACTGGAGGATCAAATATTCCTGCTCAATGCCATTCGACTGCATGGACAGATGCTCCATATACAGGATATGCTGAAATCTCACTCTCTGTCCAACCTATTCCTTTCTGCAACAGAGTTAGAAAGTGTTTATAAAAAAATGACAGACTATCTCATGTCACTCGGGACCAATCATAAAAAAGTAGAAATATATACTGTCTTGATGAGAGCAATTTGCAATTGTCATACTCTATTGGGTGTAATTCATGGTGCTGAGTCAGAAGAGTGGCGACACAACACAGTGCATACAGTACAAGACATGGACAAATGCATCTCATCCCTCTTTGCAGGGTGGACAACTCTGCCCATGATCACAATTCGGGCAAAAATATCCTCTATCTTGAGCTTCCTCACCACGTATGGAAGTTTACATGTCCTTCCAGATGGCATACATTCAACTCATGTGGACTGTGTGTTCTGTCGCTTTGACAGGTCACTTGAAGTCTGGAGCACAATACCAGATGATCACACAATATGTCATCATTATGTGATGGAGAAAGAGAATGAACAATTGCAGCAACAATTTGATCAATATACCAGTTCACATGACATTGTTTTGGATGAGCATGGATCAGATACAGATATTTCTATTTGTGCCCGTGTGCGTGTCAGAGAGGAGAAGCGCAAAGTGATACAGTTGAGAAATGTCCTCCTGGACATAGAGAACAGATTCAAAAATCAGCGAGCCAAAATGAGATATATGTCAAGTTTAAAGGTGGTTTCTCCTTTCTTGTACAAGATAGCAGCCCTGTTGCTGATTTTCCTCAACCAAAGATCAGAGCATGAGCGTGTGTTTGCTACACCTTCTTCTGAACCACACATTGTCTTTTCATGGAGCAGTGGTGACTCATTACAGCAAAGCAACTACAAAGCTTGTCGAAACAGACTTGCCACCACCATCAAGAATATCACCATGTCAAAGACCAATATGAGAGCCATACTGGAGAGGTTTGAAGAAATCGTATTAGACCCAATCTCCCTTTTTTGTAATACCAACCGACTACTGCGTGTCTCTATTTTAGCGAAGCGGTTTCTTTTGGCCTTAGGTCAAACACCAGAAAAAATCTTGGATGATAACTTGCATAGAAGTGGCTTGACACCAGTCATGGTTCTGGAAGAAAGTTTCCAGTCATTGTGGGACCAAATGTTTGGAGTGCTTGTTATAGTCGAAGCATACAACACTTGGCTTGCCTCGGTGGATTTACATAGTTGGACGATAAAGTATCAGAGAGGAGACGTACCAAGTGATAAAGGAAAGATGTTGATTTTCCTATATGATCATCCAGGCAAAATTGGTTTTTACATGGATGCTTATGAGAAAGTGGTGATGACATATCATCAGGCCATAGACATGTGCCTGCTACATCTACAATGTCTACACAACAAGGGACTTTGTCACTACAACCATGCGGTGAGGAGAATTCTCAAACAACCGAGCTGAAATATATACCAGGATTTTTAGAAGAGTGTGGTGTTCAAGAGTCTATTCAAATCACCAATGAAGAGGAAAAAAACCATCTTGATGTCACAGACATTTCAAGACTCACAACTAGCTGGATTCACATGGTCATGTTGCATGTTTTTGCCAAAAACAAAGAGAGTGACAAATTGGTTGTCTGAATAAAATCACTGAATCACACACTACTTTTGATGTTATTGTTTTATACATTTATTTTTGATTGACCTGATACAAGTCATGTGGCAACTCATGGTATTATGTTCCCATTGAGAGTTCTCACATGTGATCCATCCTCCGTGCCACGGGATGTTAGGTTCAGATTCATTGACCAACAGTGCCTGTTTATGACAGATAATGGGTCGGAAATATCTGGACAGTTAAGTCTGAGTGTCATGTTCCACATCATGTTTGCTCTACCAGAGGTCAACACTCTACTGACAGAGAATAATGTTGTTCCTTCCCCAAGCGAAAAACTAGTTTGTGGTATGAGAACAGAAAGTTTAGCCCCCATCTCTCTATGAATGGTATACTTATCGTGGTCAATGTCTTGTTTCTCTTGGATGAAACACATACATACCATATTTTCATTATAATCATGCCACAAGAGCATATTCAGTCTCTGTGGTTCCTTGTCAAAATATGGGGTGGGGGTAACAACCACATCTGCGCCTCCCTTGACTGAACATGTATCAGAAATAATCAACTGCTCTAGGGTTGCTCTTTTGATCATGGCATTCATTATACTGTGTGACTTGCCGTCATGTGTGAAAGCCATACATGGCCAAGATGTTTCCATGACCATCCTACATCTTGTTGATTCAATCTCCCAAAGCCTCTTGTAAAACAAGTCCAATATTGCCATTCTACATGCGACCATGTCGGTCATATTCCGATTCACATCGTTCATGATTGGAAATACAAGTCCTTTCTGCAAGGTGATTGGTGACCGCAGTCCACTACTCTCATTTACACACAGATAATCAATCAAATGCCAGAACCATGAATGGCCTTTGTCCACTTCCATGAACGGTTGTTGCCAGTCCAAGATCTTTTCTGCCACAGAGATGTCTTTATGCCAATCAGAAATACAAAGATCACTTTGTTGGTATTTCAGTTTACCAACATGTTGCACACTTTTCTGTGAGAATCTGTTGGATAATAGAAGCAGCATGTAGATGGGACAGTCGACCACACCCTTCAACCATATAGGGAGGTTATACCTTGGAGGGCAATGTGATTCAATCCAGTATTCAAAGAGGGATATCTCCTGTTGGGCTTCAAGGGAAAGAGTGTGCTTTTCTGGTGGGCATGTCTGTTGTGTTGCACAAATATTTCTCCCTAACCTCTTTAGTGTTATATGACAATGACTGGAAGGCTGGTTGAATACTTGGCACGAAATTTTACCTTGACATTTATCGCGCAATCTGGCTCTCTGTGAATGAATCCATTCATAAGAGAGCATTATAGACAAGATGGGTACTCTCTGCCAATCTTGTGTTACCTGCACGATGATATATTGAGAGACAGTGTCAATCGGCTGGCCAAACTTTGCTTGAACTTCATAGGAAGATTCTTTTGTGAGAGGAATGGCAGGAAAACATAGTTCTGGATGAATGTCCTCTTTGTCTTCCAAATTGACCACCCTGGCTGTAACTGTCAGTGGTGGAAAGAGGATGACATTGCTGTCAAAATTCAGCTCAAAGTGAAATCCATATAGTCTGTCCTTAGCATCAAAGTGATTTGTCATATTTATCTGTTTGTGCTGGATCAAATTAGACATGATACCTACAGTGGCTTTGAAAGACAATAATACCCCTTGTGAACAGATACGTTATGGGCAGTGTTGTAAGAGAAGCAAAAAGATGTGGCTTTTTATTGTGGTTCCATATATAATGCAGGAGGAGAAGAACAAGAGACGAAGCAGAAAGAAACCAACAATGGTTTAACATCAGGTGCTGTTCAAATGGTATAGAGATGATCATGCATGTTTCTTGACATGCACAACACCATCAATGTAGAGTTGACTTTCTGGATGTATGTTCTGTGGTATGGGTTCAAATCCTATGATCCAATTATAAGGGTAGGACAACATGTGTCTCATCACAGGAACGTTGTTCATGTGGTCGACTATGGAAGGTCCACTGATCATGCTGAAAGTCCCCTCTTGATGATCCCTGTACAATCGATGATACCACACTGCAGTAGAGTTTTGTGAAAGGGCATACTCGCCAACACAACTAAACCTGTCTGTTCTCGGTGCACTTTCACTGCACTTGAAGAAGTTGAGAAATCTCTTGCTACCTTTTGATCGATATATGGTACGTCCCTCATAGTCTGTGACATCAAAGCAGGTCTCATCTAATTCGAGGTCAGAACACCTACTCACATGATCACCATTCGGCATACTACATTCTACCCTTCCATCATATTTAGAATTGCTCAAAATGGCAATGTTCACAGTTGATATGAGAATGCACAAGCACATCATGATGAGTGAGGTATTACCTCCTACTATTCTCCAGTTTGCACCAATGCTAGATCTCGAATGTGTAACATTATTTTTTTCCTGGTTTCTACTGTTGGTGCGATTGCAAGCTTCTGTAATGGTGGGAGGATCTCCGTGAGGTGTTCTGACATTGTGGGCCCTCCACTTGTACTTGTGGCTGGGATGGGGATGGAGTGGAAAAGAGAAAGACGGCAAGGATGAATCTTTGCTCCTGTCATGTTCTTTCTCATGCAGTGTATCCAAGAGTTTTTCTCCGTCCATGTGTAGTTCTTACTCAACTTGTTAACTTGGAATACCCCATTTGTTGTAAATACGAAAGGATGGGGAGATGGAGCGTAAAGTCTATTATTTGGAATTTGCCTCACCAACGTGATTACACAAAATACAAGTGCTCCAAGAGTTAATATCACCTTCATCATAGCAGTAACAAATTGTTCGCATGTAAAGTCACTAATGTTATGTTTGGGAGTCTAATCTACTTTGAATTGAAAGTGTGCAAAGATGAAGAGGAAACACTCTGAAGAAAATGACAACATAGAAATTCCCATCCCATACAAGAGGAGGAGATGCGAGGCTGTAACACCACTTTCAAATAAGATTGACCTGACTCACATTTGCATGTTGTTTAAGCATATCTTTGAAAACAGATCTTTTTGCATAACAATAGAAGACGGGCAAGCAGTGAATAGAAATTCATGTCAGCAATGTGCAAAGAAGAAACTGCATGCAGTTGAGCAACACCACAACACCATAAAGACAATCATCAAACATTATGAAGAGGCAACAGGCAATCGTCATGCATGCTACAAGCTTGATGTCATGCTTCAAGATCTATTTGAAGTGTGTGGTGCAGAAGGTATTGAAATGCAATGTGATGATGACACAATAGAAATCAAGGCAAATGGATTATCACATGTGTCTTGGTTTGTCCTTGAGATCTTAGCAAAAGACGGACCCATGAATGATGTGAATATTGACCTAATGGATGGCACCTTTTCGATGGTTTGCAAAACAAAAAAAGCTCAGGAGAAAGGGGTAAAGTTCAACACGGTGCTGAGAGAGACTCTATCAGAAATCAAGAGGAACATACTACACAAGAGTAAACAATGTCTTTTGTCAAGTTTAATAAAAGAATAACACACTACATGTTATGAATATGCATTTATTTTGTCTCTCAACAACATATTTCAGCCTGACTCATCATATTCTGAATGTCATGTGGCATCAGCTTAACTGGATGGTGGAGGAACATTTTCTTATACAATTTCTGTTCACTTTGAAACTTTGAAGCAGTATCCTCACACATGGCACCCTTATTCCTGATCATTTTGTCCTCGCCCGTTTCTTTCAAAAGGAAGGCATCTTTCCCTTTCTTCATTCCTTCATACACCAAGGAGGGAAAATACCTTGCTATTGGATCTTCTTCCCAGAAGACATTTTTACGCTTCATATTGATCAAAGTGTCAGTGTTTAGTTCGGAAATCTGTTCATCCTCGGCCGATTTAGCCAGCTGTGAAGAAATCTCATTGATGTTGGCGAGAATCACATTCTTCTCCACTTCATTGTATACATCTGCCATGCAAGTGGGACATTTGATTGTTTTGATGGAACAGTCTAGTGCTTGCACTTGGATGTGTCTTCTCAAACATTCCCTGTGGAATAAATGCATACCATTTGCAGCAACACCATGCCTCGTTCCACTCTTGTTGTCTATATGAGTTGACACAAACTCCCAATATTTTTTCATGTGAGTGCTGCTCTTCTCTAAAACTATGTTGTCATCTAAACCTGTTTCAATCCTGAACTCTCTCTCAAGCTCCTTATAGAGACAGTTCAGACCTTCCAGTGGTCTTGTAGAAAATGGTTCCAAGCATATGGAGCACAGCTCCTCTCTCACTTGATTGACTTCTTTATCGTACAAGTCACGTTCTTCATCTCCCATTTCGACAATATTTGGTTCATCATAACATCTTGTTTTTTCCATTTTCTTTTTATCAATCACCAACTCTTTCAAAGACACAGTGCCGTGATATGGCATCAAACTCATGCATTCCTTGGTTGTTGATGGATGTGCTTTTGTATCAATATTCAAAGTTAGAGATGGGGATTGATCCACAGACATGACACTACAGTCAGAAAGGATGAGACTCTGACCCATGGACTCGAGTGGTCTTTGAACATTCAAGTACTGGATGAATTGTTCACACAACAGGTGGTTTGATTGGCCATTTGTGTAGGAATGTTTGATGTCTATTTTAACAGGAGTCATGCTTGGGTCTCCCAGTCTTGAGAATCTCACACAGAAACAAGAATTCAAGTTACCATCCTGGTTCATTGAATTTAAGAATTGAAATGCGTTGAGGAAGACTTGCCAAATATATTGTCTCAACGTGCGCGAGTCATTTGGAACTCGCACCATTGCTCTGGATAATGCTTTTCTAGTCACATGATAACCACTCTCTGATAGAGCAAACATGACATTTAACACATTGAGGAGTACTCTCTCAATCTTCTGTTTGTTGAAACACCATTCCTCTTGCAAAACAACCCTTTTCTTGATGACAAGCACAACATAAAACAGTAGATCAGTGAAATCATTCAAATTGACTGATATAATCTTTGGGTCAACCAAGCCAAGGGAATTGAGTTTTTCTGATGATGAGCCTTTTCCCACAGCTATGATTTCATTGCCAGGAAAGAATCTTTGCTTTCCAAGGAACCTTTTTATTTCATCCAATTTAACGTGTCTGGGATCAATCTGATTTTTGTCAAGCCACGGAGAAGCACAAAGGATTTCACGAAACTGATGAACAGATGGTATGATATCAGTCATTGCCTCACGCCTCTTTACAACTTTGGCAAGTGATACGTTTTGAGAATCCTCATAATCAAAATGCAATGATCTTTTTCTGCTGATGGGATGTTTTCTGTTTTCCCCATCTCTATCTTCAGCTATGCCACCCATATCAAAATCACTAGGCACAACCTCTTCACAAGAATTACCCCGAAAGACTTTGATGGGTATTTTTTTCTCATCCTCATCTTCCCCGTTGTTATTGCCTTTGTCAGTCACAGACTTTCTCTTTCTTCCAGCTTTCATCACTTCACTGGGATCTAATCCACCTTCCCTTAACTTCTCAATGTAAGGTCCCATGACCATTTCCGTAGATCTTTCAGAATTGTGTGCCTTAAGAGAGGCAAGAGCCAGAATTATTTTTGTGAATGTAGATTTCCTGTTTGATTCGTTATCTGATATGTTTTGGAGAGATGCAAGTGGGGACAGTGACCCATAGTTGTAGCCTGACCTCTGTATCTCTTTCTTCCAATCACCTGTTAAGAGGTCTCCGATGAGAGCCCCTTTGGATTTAGCCTCTCTGACTTTGTCGTGCGTATCGTTCACTGTCTTGAGAATCTGTCTCTGCTTTTCTAGAGCCTTGACCCAACCAGTAATGTGGTTGATAAAGACATCCTCTGACAACAACATAGCCTCTGTTGTCTTCACAAATCTTTCAATGACGTCTAACTTCTTTCTTTCATGCTCCATTTGGTGTGACAAGTGCTCCTCTATTTTAACATCTTTGGTGTTGGCCACTTGTTCACCATGATTTAAAATTTTTGCATTTACAGCTTTTGTGCACGCAGCATATAAGGAGTGAACCTGAGCAACAGCTGTCACCAACTGCTGGTTAATTGTCATGAACTGTGAAATGAGATCACCCAGATTTGAAATTGATGCCAGAGAGTTTTCGTCAAAAACACCATATAGGCGATTACTTTTCAACCAGTCTTCTAAGCTTTCTAATTTTATGCCAGCAGTCAATGTAGATCCTCCCTGTAGACTGTTAATCAAGTTTTCATCTTGTCCCGAAAGACCATGCTCTTTCCGTACATGATTCAATTTGTCTTGTTCTGATCTGAACCTCTTGGAGCACATGAGTGAAATATCTTTGCTGTCTCGAAGCTCACATCCAAATGGATAGCCAATGATTGCATGCTTGTCAAACATACTATAATTGTTGTCATGTTCATGCATATCATGGATCATCTCCTCTGCCAGCTGCTCACACGATGCAAGAGAACGAGAAAAGTATCTTCCAAGATTTGAATCAGTAAACTTTATATTAGAAAAGTCCATGTCCAAACTGAACGAGAACAGCCAGTGTTTTGTAGCTGACACTTCCATGTCTTGATTAGTCTCTGTGATGTGTCTCAAAAGCATGACCACATTTTTCCTTCTCAAGCCATCTCCAACTTGTGCTTTGAGTCGTTCCTTCAATTCCCTGATCATGTTTCTCAAACTCATATACCCTCCTCTGCCATCCATGATTTCATCCATCACAGATATTATGTTACCTGGCACCCTGAGAAAGCCACAAACCTTTGCATTTGAGATTTGAGGATAAGATCTTATTCTCTCAATGGTATAACCATATTCTCGCTGCAAGCATGCTTTGGACAGTCGCATTATAGCATTGATCTCTAATGGCTTGTATGTGTCCACTACAAAATGGGGGCGGAGATTTTTGAAGTTGTCCAACATCACGCTAACCATATTATAGTAATCAGGCCTTGAAATGATGAATTGTCCAAGAACATTTCCATCCATTCTAAACATGCTATCGGCTTGTGCCATGGAAAGAAATGTTCCCCATTCTGAGGTGTTGTCCGAATCCAAACATTCAAGTGGATCAGGCAGATCATCACAACTGGCGATGACTTCTGGATAGTCTTTGAGAGAATACACATTGATCCATATCCCATCCCTTCTAAACCGTTCCCATATCTGAGATAGAACCAATCTCACTGCATCACAAGATGATAGTTCAACGGTAGCATTTTTGTCATCTGATACAATTGTCTTTAACATGCCAAAGGGATGTGCATGAAGAAGGTGTATGGCAATACCTGACTTCCTGTAGTCTTCGATGAGATAGCTGACCAAGGACTCAACATCAACAATGTTGTCCATCTTCTCATCTACCTTGTTGGATGAAAGAGTGGATATACACGTTTTTTCGAGCTGGGTTTTGTTAGGGAACAATGTCCCTCTAATGAATTGGGGTCCATTTGAATATCCTGGAAAGACTGCCTCCTGAGACCTCAATGTTCTATTTGTTGAATCAAAATGGGTTGTTCTTTTCCTTCTAAGGGCTTGATTTGACATGTGCATATTTTAGAGTTTGTCTAAATGTTAGAATCTCACACCATTTATACCAATTTGTATTTGTGTAAAATATAAAGGACGACTTGAAATGCTGTGGGGCAAATCAAGTGGTCAAGATGTCTTGTCAAATTTGATTAAAAGAATTGAGTCAATTTGCGATGGGAATCAAGGTGACATTTGTACCATCCCTCTAGACTTGTCGCTAAACCGGAAAGACAGGCACATCCTTCTGTTGTACCAACGAGGGGAGGCTGATACACAGGCAGTTCTTGGATTACTGAAGAATGGTTTGATATTTCCAAATACAAACATGGTGTATGACACTTATCAAGACACCCCATTGTATATGGGACTGTGTATTTTCATGTCCTGCTTTGTGACACTTTACTGGTTGGGTAAGACACGCATGAAGGCAACCTTGATGTATGTTATCTTAACTTTGCTTCTGTCTAGTGTACTGTGGAATTGGTGGCTACTATACAAGAAGGAGTTAGCACACTCTCATGCTGTGTTACTCAAGGACATGCCCAAGCATTGTTTGACGGGCCATAGGTCTATATGGCAGAGGACAAAAACTTTCCTCGTTCCCACTAGTCAAGATCATTGCATTGAATACCAAGAGGCTTTGACCATACACCCAGCTCTTCGAGTGCCACCCAGTCGTGCTTTGGTGATAACAATAGTGACATGTATAATGGAGCCAATGGAGGCAGCTGGAACAGCGATCAGTAAGAGTTTGAGGAATGTTATGATTCATCTTCCTGTGTACATGTGGCCTGTTGCCATCATCTACTTTCTTGTGGTCACACTATTTGTCATCATGGTGGCTTCTGGCTATCAAACAAGACTATTTAGTATTTTTGCAATTGAACCAAGACAACAGACAAACATTGTTAGACATGTGTGATTTTTATTTTGTCAAATGAAGAAAAATAAACACATCATTTGATCAAGTTCAGTCTTGCTTTCTTTTGTTTTGCATTCTCAAAGAGTTGTCTAGTCCAATTCCTCTTTCTATTTTGGTCAGCAGTTTGCTTCTTGTCTCTCTCTTGCATCTGCACTGTTGCTTCTGCTGCTTCTGCCTTGTCTTTTTGTGTTTGTAATGCAGCTAAGCTTTCCAGTATACAATTGTCCCTGACTTTTACAAATTCACATCCCAAGCAAAGGTCGTTTGACCCTTCCGTGAGACATGTGTTGTCATGAACCTCTAGCATGGACAACTCTCCAGCACACTCACAGCAAACTGCATCTGGGTATCCCATCAAGGCAAAGCACTTCCTCTTTCCCTGACACACAGAAACGAACTGGCGGTCGGGGTGTCCAAACTTTAAGTTAACATAATTGGAATAGTTGAAACATGGCAAGAGATGGAGTTGATCAGAGTCATCCTTGTGACAAAACTGTTTAAGTGTGTCTGCATTGAGATAATGTCCACATGATGGAGGCCTCTTCCCCATGTCCACATATGTGAGACACTCTCTGCAAAACTTGCAAAACGTCACTACAGATTCTTGCATGACCTTCACTTGTACATCTTTGGTGCACTTCACCCTATTGGTGTCGACATACATGGGGATAAATTGCCAATGTTTCCTAGTCAGCAGAAGTGTAAACTTTACATATCTCTTGTATTTCTCTGAAAGAGAATCCAAAGTAGCAATCCACTCACGCACTGTCTCACATTGCCTGGCATCTCTCAGCTTCTTCCATACTCCATGTTTTTCTTCCCATTCTTCATCCAACATCAAAATCACATCAAGAGGAAATTTCTGGTTCAAACCCCTGCAGAGAGCAATAGCTATAAAGTCCATGTTCCTTTCTTCCAACATGCTTTTTGCATAGATGTCGATGCCTGCAAGTCTCTGGGTGCCCAATGCATACATATGATCCAAGCTAATTAGTTTTGGCCTGGGCATCAATCTGTTTAGAATAGTTCTGGTGACTTTAACCTCACTTGGTTGGTTGTTCCTCAACATGCATAATGTCCCCATCCTCTTTTCGTCAGCATCAGCTAGACAGTTCCACAATCCTTCATTTCCTGGTTTGGCAGCTATGTAGTACATGTATGAAAATACAAATAGTTTGTGCCTATGTATGGACCAATGTGTTGAGCCACTTGATTCTGCATCTGCTAACTTTGCCTGCAATCTTGCAAGTCTATTTCGCAGTGAAAGGTTCATGTTGTCTAGTATTAAATGAAACCTCCTGTCATTCGGAGAAGTGGATTGAATGGACTGAATGAAATAGCAATACAACTGGTCCTCACACCCTTTTCTTGACTCTTGTTTTGGGGATGACATCCTAAGGGAGGCAATTAGGACACGTACTGCAACACATTGAGATGCCACTTCAAATGAGCTCTGCGATCGGCATAATGGACAAGATTGCCCCAATGGCAACTCCAAGGAGCCACCATCTCCACTGATTTGACTCATTTTTAAAACCCTTTTCCACAACCAACACATTGGATGAACTATTATCAGGTTGCGTCTTCAAAATCGAATTTTCCACTTTGGTTGACTTTAAATGTTCAAGCCCTTTGTCCTTCACTCCAAGTCTCAAAGAACATGTGAGAGAACTCCATGTGTGTCTACTCACAGCAGTCACCACCTTCTGTGACACCTCACACAGCTCCAGTGAAAGCCCTACATCCAAAAAGCATCTCTTGAGTGATGCCACCCAAGTGTGTCCATCAATCACTACCCGACCTTGATCTGAAGAAGCTGGAATATGCACATTTGTTAAGAGGAAAACCTTTTTAGTGCCTTCTCTCACAACTTCTTCACATATCTCCACCTGTGTATGCTGGTTTTGATTTGTGAGACTTTCAAATAACACTCTGGCCATCTGATGTCTTGGTACATCTACCTGAGCCAACTTGGGTACAAATTGATCAATGTCAACCAAAGACCCTATGCTTAAGTCAGCCATATATCTGGGTCTGTGGATGATGACCAACGTACAACTGTCACTCTCTTTTGTGAGTATGATTCCCCAAGTGATTGCATAAATTTCATTTTCCAACGATTGACATATCTCATCCCATGAAACAATGTCTATGGAAGTTATGTACTTCTCTTTGTGGTGACTGTAGAAGCTTATCCTCACATGTTCATCAACAAACCTCTCTTCAAACAATTTGAACCCAAAGTCCCTGTCCAAGCGATTGTCAACCTCAAGAGTATTCATTGTTGTTTGTTTTTGCTCATATGTGGCCCATGAATAGTACTCCTCGAAAGACAAAAACTGTACAGGCAATCAACACTACAAATAATAATTCTAATCCAATGAATGTGCATCTTCTTGCTATGCTGACTTTTTCTTCTGAAATAACAAAAAACACTGCTCCACCATGGTAGGAGTGATGGTAATCTTGAAGACTAGTGGTTGTGAAATTACACTGGGCAAGAGAAGAAATGCATTGTGTCAGAAATTCTGCATTGGGATTGGTTGTCATCAAGGCACAATGTGCTGTTGGATTTGATATTGGTTGAATCGAGTTTGCATGAAAGATAGTGCTAAACTGTCCAACTATGAATGGAGAACCGTCTGAGAGGTTTTCGGGCACTTTAACTTCTTTACAAAGATTTTTTTGTGCTGTAAGACAAACCCCATTTCTCATCATATGGCAGAGCCTGCTATCCGCTACAGGTGGACACAAGAGAAACAAATCACCAGGTCGAGCAATATGTGGAATAGAAGAGTGTGCCATATGGCCCGTTCTCACATTCAGTGTCATGAATTTACACTCTGATGTAACATAAAATGTTGAGGCCAAAATAAAATACAATACTATTATCATGTTGATTCGTATGACATGTCATGTCTTTGTATCAAACTGTGTCAATAATGCTATTATTTTTTATTGCCTTTGTGTGTATATTGGGTAAAGGATGGTGTCTCTGTTGCCAGGAGAACTCATGTGTTGGAAAAATGGAAGAAATCAATGCCATGGAAGGACTTGGGTTCATTAACTATTATGTTCTGCCATCAAACTTAATGCTCTCACTCAATGAATGCAGTACCCTTGCCCAGTTGGAAGAGGGGAGATTGATCGATTGTGAAGGGAATGTCACATCCACTCTGTCGAATGATAGACCTTGGAAGATTTCTGCAGGCATGTTCATGAAACCTTCTTGTGATCAGAAACAGACTCTGAAGAGGATTTCACAACCAAGTGAAGATACAGAGAGAGACAAACATTATACCGTGGCTATGTCTGTGCTCAATGAAGGGCACACTCCATGTTCAATTGTAGCACTTGATGGATCCAACTCTGGCCTCTCTCATTTCCACCTTGACAACACACAGTGTACTATACATCTATCAGGACATTTGAAAACTTCTTACCTGACTGCTGCAATCAACGTGTACCCAACTGCTAGATTCTGTAGTAATGTGACCATTACTGATGTATCATCTTCATGCCCCAAAGAAATATCATGTGTGGCAGTTCATCTCACTGGCAGATCACCAAAATTTCTTGTCACCATATTTTCCAATACCCATCTCACAAACATTACAGGAGGGGACACATATTTAGATTTCATATGTGGCAGTATAAAGACTAATGGACTCTCTCGGGTGATGAAATCTTCTCCACCAGCAAGGAACTGTGTGTTGCATGTATTTTCAGATGATATAGATGAAGGTGATATGATTGAAATGACAGAAAATATGGGCCCAAAAGGAATTTCACTTCTGCACAATGTTTTGGTAAAGGGTATAGAAAACATATATGAATCAAATTGTGAAGATTGTGGATACCTTCGTTTGATATCCATGATCTTAGGTTTGTCACTTATGATTGGGATATCGTTGGTGGTCATGTATGAGCTACTACAGAAGAATGATGCCATACACTTTGAATGAGGTTGAATAAACAAAATTATATGACCTTTATCGTTTCTCACTTTTTTATTTGACATAGATTACAATTCAAATATGACTTTTCTGTCCATTGGTTTTGATGCATCTATAGTTTTTTTACCACCATCATTATGAGGTGTTTCCGGTTCAGCAGCTTTAGTTGATGATGATGGTTGCTGAACATCTACTTTGGATTCTGGCTGGCTGTAGAATTTTTGGAACAGTTCCCCATTCTGATCAAAGAATTGGGCCACTTTTGTTAGCTTGGGTAAATTTGTCAAGAGCTCCTCCATCTTTTTTTCTCTATTTTCTTTATGCTTTTGTTTGTGTTCCATATACTCTCTCTGATAACTTTTGTATCTCTGCATGGATTCTTGGTACTCTCTTTCTCTCAAGGTTGCAAACTGTTTAAATTCTTCATCTTCAAAAGCATCATTTTCAGGAGCATTCGTCTTCCTCCTTTTGGAAGGGGGAGATTTGGTGTCCAAACTTTCTTCAGCGGAAGACATTCCTATACTATCTAGAAACTGCTCAAAATTCATCTTTTGTTTCTTATTTTTACCCGTCTTCTCCTCGTTGCCTTTAATACTTTTGTTGTTTTCCAGCCTTGTTAGATTATTGTACTGGTCTCTTGCAAAGTCCAATTCTCTCTTCCGCTTCTCTCGGTCTTTTGCAAAGCTCCTTACCTCTCTGTTCCTCATTTCTTCCCTTATCAGATCAAATGCTGCATCAACAGTGGACATTCCCTTTGCATTTTTGCTCAATTTATTACTTAATTCTGGAAACCTATCATCAAACATTTGACAAAATTTCGAGATTATCTCTGTCTCCATGCTATCGTTACTCGGAAAGCATTCTTTGCAATACTCCACCATGTGGCGAATGGCCTGTAGATCAGAGCACTGTCCATCAAAGATGCCCCTTTGTTTCATCATCTCAAAGTCTTTTCTGCGTTTCTGTGCCAAGTCACTGGAACTTTCTTGCTCGAGTGCAATTCTGCTTTGAATCATGCTACACATGTAGTCAGAGAGCAATTCGACTGCTCCCCTCAACTTATTATTATCCTCTTGAAAAGCTGTGGTCTTGGTAAGAAGGTCTTCAATATGAGCCTGGTCCTTCTGCATCTCAACTGTCACAAGACTAAACTGCTCCTCCGGTAGTGCTTTTAGAAAGGATTGGAAATCAACCCCATTGGCATTCTCCTCTTGAGTCATGTTGTATGTTGCAGACACAGTGTTTCTTGGTCGTTTATAGTAGTCTCTGTCCAGACCAAACCTACCAATGGTGGAAATCACACGATGTGGAGGCACAAACATGCCAAGACATCCATCTCTAGCACCACAGAATGTCATGGATACCTCTACCACATGGCTTGCATCTTCTTCCAATGTGGATAGGCTAACAAATGTGTCACCCATCATGGTGATGCAAGCAGGAGTGTCGAGTATGGCTTTGTTCTCAATCACACCCAAAAACCCAAGGGCAAAAAGAGAGTTGGGAAAGCTGTGATCATGCCATGACAAAACAACCTTACCAAGTGGTTGTCTATGCTTGTTGTGATTGAACACAATCCTTGCACCATTTAGATCCATGCAATTGATTTCTTCTGGAAAAAGATCATACTTGCTCTCTTTCTTTTCCATCAATCTTGACTTTGGATCACATACTAGGTAGCCAACCCAAAATACTTGAGACCCTGTGGTCAAGATCGGATCGAGTGTATCTTTTAGTATCCATTCTCTCTGTGGGAAACACACTTTACATAATGTCATGTGGAATTAAGATGCCAGACATACAGTGGGAACAAACCTTCAGCTCTATCATGCACAAATAATGTTATTGTAAACCTGTTGTTTATGTGAAAATTAAAATAGAGAAAGATCAGAACCACTCGAATTATTTTAAAATGGATGAAATAAGAAAAGCCATCCATCAATTCAAGCACGGCAAGAAGTGCCTGAAACACACCTTGTGGTCTTTCACCAAAGCCATATTTTGTACAGTCGTAAATTTCTTCAACTTTCCCATGTGGTACGGAGTGCTTATATTTTTCACAGTGTATGTTGTAGCATACCTTGTTTATGTGGCTGTCACATACATAGGAGGAGGTGCATGCCTCATCATACAAAGGATCATCAATGCCATCAATTGGGTACGCAAACACATCACTTTTCAAAAGGTTATCAAAGTGAAAGAAATAGATGCACTTGCAGCACTTGTAGATGGTACATGTGTGGAGTTTGAAAACACCTGGTTCACTCTGCGGTACTGGATGTCAAGAGGAATGTCAAAGAAATTGTGTCATCCACTTTCTTGGTACAAGACAATTTCACTCACCAGATGGTTTATTGTGAAACCCATGACCTTCTTTCTAGTGGAAATTAGCTCTATGCCTGGTGAGATTTGTCATTATGACATGATGTGGGACATGTGTGCTGCTGTTACAGGGACAAAAGCTACTTTTGACACAATGGCCCACACAGGAATTTGGGTGATTGTTTGCATTGTGATTTTTCATCCACTGCTGTTTTTCTTTGGGCGGCTGTCATGGTATTATTGCGAATTGTTTTTCGCTGTTGTTCATGCTATACTAAAAAGACTGCATCCGATGAATAAGAGATCAAAGAAAAAATTTAATGTGTTGGGTGATAAATGTGGTGAATGTAACAAGTCAACCTCTTCTACTATTACTAACCCAATTACAGTGCTCAATAAATAGATAAAAAACCATGGCAGTACCAGCATTTGGACCTTCACAGAGAATTGAGATATCTCAAACATACCTATCTTTAAACGAAACAAGAGAAAGGCGAAACGGTTATCGTCTCTTTGATCCCATCAACCCAAGAGATAATGTGGCAGAGGAAGGACAAGTTGTCTTGCTTCATGATGAGGACACAGAAATGCATGGAGGTCATTACAAGAAGACTTATGTCATACCAGATGCAGCAGGATATGTGGTGGACATCGATTGTTCTGCGATGACAGAAGAACAACAGAATGTTCTTCTATGGCAAGATATGTCACGCTATCATGTGGGGGTGAATCAGGTTGAGAAAGGGGTAAAGTCTCCACACTCAAACACTGGCAATGGCTGGGATATCAGTTTCACACCAGGACATCCAGTGACCATCAAACACACGGGGCATGAATTGATCTATCGTAGAGATATCATCGGGGTGAGATTTCCAAATGCTGATGACATGAAGGCTCAGGCTGATGTATGGAAAGCTGGAAGTGGCAATGGGCAGTGCGTTTCAAAGTTTGCAACTTATCCTCTAAGAGAGAACCATGAGATGGTGGCATATGAAAGGTTTTGCATGGACCTTCAGTCGTTGAAAGACAGCTTTGAGCGTGGATACAGCCAGGTGAATGGACAGAATGCACAGATTCAACTGATGCAATTACCCTCCATGTTAACACTGGTCAATGAAATATCAGAGTGCTTGAAAGAACAAGACATGTCAGAGAGGTTTTCAGAAGCAGTGCTTGCCATGCAAAATGGCGAAACAAATCTCACCAGTCTTCAAGGCTTGATCTCATCTACACATGGCTTACAAACATTGATGAGCATTGCAAAAGGGGCATCAACATTTGTGTCCACCCTTCGACCACCAGTTATGCTTGCGAAGGTCATTGATTTCAAGGGAGCACAGCCGGAGCGCAAGAGCTATGCCACTTGTGGTGATTCGTTGAAGTGTGTCATGCTATAACCTTTGCTATTAACTTGTTTCAAATCTTGTCTAGTTGAAACTTAAGATGATGACAGATTCTACAGAAATATGGCCCATACCACTTCGATACACGACTCCAGAAGATCCCTTTGGGTTCAGACTGGGAGATATTGCCAATCTGGTTCAGTCCTATTCCACAAGGGAACTTGAACATCCACTCTTGGAGAAAATGATATATGGAGGAGACAGACGTGGTGGAATATACCACAATTATGGAAATTCCATTCGTTTGCAAGATGTGGGACCACTTGCAGATGGACTACTTGGCGTCCACCTCTTCATGGGAAGCATCAACTCACGGAATGGCTTCACAAGCAAAGAAAATGATTTCTCTGTCTTGTGTCCCATAGTCATCTTCCAAGGAAAGCAAAAGTTTTCCTGTCATTTTCAACACTACCCCATCCTCACAGTTGGGAAGGCAACAGTTAGATCAGATGCTCCCACTCTGTCAGCAGAGAGCTATAGTGTAGATTTTGGTGTGGACATGTTCAACCTGAAGATAACACTTGATCCTGAAACAAATCTCATTGCCGACCCAACTGCTCGATTTCAGGAGTATCTCAAGCGGAAGGCTCAAGCAGAGAGGAGCATTGACCAGACAATGCAAGAACAAATCACCCATGCCCTTGCTAACTGCCCCACATTGACTATGGTTCGTTTGCGTAACAACAGTCCGGCCATCACTCGACTCATTGCGAACCAAGAGAACATACATGATTTTGTCTATGGTGAAATACAACAACAGGTGATGGAGTTTTGTTCGTGGTCTTTGGATCCCATCTCGCCATCTGGAGCTCTGGATGATGCATATAACAGTCTGATTTCTGATGCACACTCATCAGAGGCACCACTCTTCATTGTAACTACACCAGAGGTTGCGGATGTGATTGCCACCAAGCATAATCACATTGTGCCCACCACTGATGTCCTCTACACTGTGGGTTTCTCTGGGGATAAAGGAGAGTTTGCACCTGGCCAGATCAAACCATATGAGGGTGTCAGTAAAAAGGTATCTCTTGTGACAAAAGCCGTGAGTGTCCAGGGAAGAGATGTGCCAATTTTGCACGTTCCACATCTCAGCAGGGAATCGGGATCGACATATAACATATTTGAGCACGATGAAAGTTTCTGGTGCTTCAATGAAGTTGGTTACAACCTCAATTCGCAGACAAAAATCGATGACTTTCGTGGTGTGGACAGAACGAAAATCATGGTGACTGACCTGAGACTGGGTAAGGATGGATGTTTTACAATGGATGACTGTCTAAAAAAGGGCGGAGGTTTACTCCCGGAGACTTACAATAGGTACAAGTACCAAGAGATGTTGGTGGCCGACAGAGAACTTCATAAGTTTCTGCTACAGAGAGCAGATGAGACAGATATGCTAGACTACATGGGTGCAGAGTTGCCAATGAACAGTCCAATTAATCTCTACTTTCCATCGTCAAAGGTCAGATTCATGCCAACACCAAACCAAATGGGGGGCAGACAGGGTGGCTGCCAATTTCGTAGCACTGGCATCTTTGGTAATAGACCATCCTACACAAACTGGCACCCTCCAGCTGGAGATGTAGAGGCAGCTAAGGACTGGTTGGCAAAGAGAATTCATCTTGACCAAGACCATCTCAACACCGTTTTCACATATCTAAAGAAGTGTGCTGATATATCTTGGACACCAAATGACATCGAAAGGTTGATGGCCCTGAATGAGAAGTGTTCTACACATCAGGAGCTAGCTGATTTCAACGTCACTAGGGTAGAGATGAAAGAGATAATTCTTGACATGGTCAGGAATGGGGGTTATTCCAAATATGCCTGCATGCCCAGATTTGTTGAGGCTCTCTCCTCTGTTGCAAATGAACTTTTACAAAAGGATAATGAACTGAGTGACATTGCTAATGAGACTCTACACAATGCCGAAGGTGTAGCAGTGCTGGTAGTTCAAAAGTATTTGAGAGAGATCATAAATTTCAGGTCTGCCTTGTTGGCCTGTTCAAAGAAACTGTTAGCCATGGGAGCAAGAGTGAATCTCCCATGTGGTCTTCTCACTCAGTGTCCTCCATCCACCCCTGTTCTCAATCTTCCAAGAGATAACAGAGACGTGCTTCGAGTAGAGTTTGAGGCTGACAGGGAACTTAGGAACGCACATCGATTTTATTTGCTCTGTGTGGCACCACTGGTCTTTCAAAATGTATACAATATTGTTCACAGACACGAAGAAAACCAGGGAGAAAATCATCCATTCTTCACATTTCAATTCAACAATCCGGATAAGACATGTGTCATGGGGAGGCAAAGGGAGACTTTTGTGCAACCTTTTTATCAGCATGGCATTCTTTCAAATGTACCATCCAACAGGATGATGGCAGCTGCAGAAAAAACCAAGTTTGATGTCATCAACATGTCAGAGTTTGATCCCCTGTTCAGATATGATTTGGATGTCATTCAGAATGACACATATTCCAGAAGCAAAAACTTCTTTGATCACTTTGTCAGTCATCGCACTCAGTACCTAAGAGAGTTAGAAGACACTGCACCAGTGATTAGAGTGACGGCAGCATTCCTTAACATGATCTCATATACACCAGAGGTCGAAAGGGTAATAGGACACTCGTGCCTAATGAATAGAAAGTATAGAATTGTCAGAAACTGTGCCCTGAAGGTTGGCATGGTTGGTCTCTACAGAGGGGGGAAGGAAAACATGATGTACGCAGTTGGAAACGTGAGTTCGGTCACCAAACAAACAGCTAACAATGGGATAGAGATCATACAGTATGTGAATGGCAATTGTTTCATCGTCGACCCATTGAGCTGTGGCCGAGTGATACCCAATGCTGTTTCAAAAGGCTTATTATCCGGAATGTCTGCCACCATGGCCAATGTTCACTTGCACATCAAAGACTCGGGAGGTGCCCGCTTGAAAAAGGAATGGTGGAGAAATATGGCCTATGTGGTGGAGGCATTGCCGGGTAGGCATCCACTGAGTGACCAACACCACTTTGTTCCACTCAATGGCAGACATCTCACGGCCAACCTCAACAGAGATGGATTCAGTCTTAACAAACTGGACCCCGTTGGACCAGACGGGGGTTGGTATGCAGAAAACATGTATTCTCTCCGGGGATACAGCGAGGCCCACCTGGTGCATGGTATCCTCTTTAAAGCAAACAAAATACCTTTGTATGACAACAGTTACAGGACCACGCGGGGACTCTCTCAAATGCACCAACAGGCAACTGTAGAGAGAAGAGAGATGGCAGGGAAAGTAATAGAGAGAACAGATGCTCCGACTGCTGTCTTTTCTGGTCAGTCTAACATTGGATTTCTGGAAAGGCAGCGCTATGAAACACATTCCTCTTGTGGATCATTTGCCCATGATAGCTGGGAGACAAGGTCACCACTCAAAAAATGTAGTCAGAGTAATTCATGGAGTGCTGAAGTGTTGAACCTAAACAAGAGGCGCACGGATAGGGGATTGAAGATGCTAGATGAGAATAATATGGAGATGGATGAGAGGATGCCCCCATTTAGGACTGGGGTGAAAGGATTGTACACTACAGAGCACACAAGATGATTAGTTTGATGATTGTTATGTGGTAATAAAGAGAAATATGAGACAAACGATGTAGTGCTTTCTCTTAGTTTTATTTTCAAAACCCATTGATCCAACCAGTAAAATTCTTCTCATAGATTACATTTTCTTCCAAGCAAAACAATTCACAATGCTTTGTGTCCACTTCGCAAACAATCAGTAAGGCATAGCAATTTTCACTTCCAAATGTGTTGCGGAACATGAGTGTAGTACAAGCAAGCTGGGCCATGTACCTCCCAAACGTGCTCTGTTTAAATTCACTTCCTTTATATCGTTTTGCCTTTCTGTTTTCCTCTGCTAGAAAGGATATCATTGTGTTTGTCACTTTCAACTCGATGATGACAAATTTGCGGTTCACATGATCAAATCCTATTAAATCCACCTCTGTACCAGAAAATTTGGCATTGTCCATACTTTCATCTAGACGGTAATTAGACACAGGTAAACCACCAGTCACCAAAGAGATGTGTCTTGATGCAAGGACTGTCACCAGATTTTTGGATTCTTTGTGTTCAAGTAGTTCATAAGATTTCTGTCCCTTGGCAAACTCCTTCACCTCTTTATCCACCTTTGTACCTATCGATTGCATTGCCCTCTTGGATCTGGAAGATACTTTGTGCCTCCACCTTTGCTTGTTTTCACGTGGCCAATATGCCAGGCGTTTGGATATGGGATGGGTTATTCCTTGAACATTCTTCTCCAATGGCCCTGCCAGCAAACATTTTCCTCTGGATCTCACCCTCACTTGAGCAATGGGTAATTCTATCTGTACATATCCCTTGTTCCTCAGTTTGTCCTTGTTGATCGTTTGTTTTTTGATGATTTGTTTTGTGGTCTCATCATCTTCAATCGAATACCTCTTCACTCTTCTTGATTTTATTAAAAAAGGGTTGACTTCTTCAAGCTCATTGCACATCGATCTAATAAAATATTGAGCTTGCATCTGTGTTTTCTGTCACTGCTTATTTACCTGTATAACACTAACAAGAGCAGAGAAAAATAGTAAATGAAGAATACCATGTTCCGTCCTTCTCTACAAGCAAGACCACGAATAAAGGAGAGATACAAGAAGATACGATCAACCATGAAACCAAATAAGAGTTCCAAATTTAGATCTCTAGAGGAAGAGGCAATGGATGGCGCCAAGACCATATTGCAAGAAGCTAACAAGCTTGATGGAAGGATGTCTCACATTTGGCACATATGGGAATACAGAGTGAACCGCATTATCAGCCCAAACTTTGTGTCTCACATAAAGAGCATGGTGGCAGTCATGTGTCAAGTTCTACAGATGATCATCATTCTCTTAGTTGTGAAGGAGACGTCGGGTCACATTGGCAACTTGAAACACATCGGTATCATCATGCTGCCTGTTTATTTTCACTTTGCTCTCCGTCTTTTTGTGCAATCTGCAGGATTCCTCTTTGCTCTTCACAATGCTCTTTATGTGGAAGGACACCTGCCATTCTTATCAAGTCTCAATGAATTGAGTAGGTTTATGCCAGTTGTAGAACAGCTATTGCCAGTTGCCACTTATATTGTGTTTCTGGTTGCATCCATTGCTGTGGGCACATGTCACTTGAACTTTGAAGCTGGTGGTGACACAAGTGGGTTGTGTAGTGTTTTCAACCTCAGTGTCATACAATCCATCATCGGTATGTTTGTGGCCATTCAAGTCATCCATCACATTATCACAATGTACAATCATGCACACCACAGCTCAATGCCAAGAAAAAAATGGAGGTTTGATAACAATGAAGAAACATTGGAGAATGACCCAAAGAGTCTGTTGGATGAAATGTGCATCCTTGACGAAGAAGCAACCTCTATATGGACATGGTGGAAGTACAGGATGAATAGAATTCTATCGGCCAATATTGCACACAATTTGTGTGGCATTTTGGATGTTGTAATGGAAGGTCTGACTGTGATCTTTGTGGTGAAAGCAGTGCACAACAGTCACGGAAATTTGGGAAATATCTCAAACTTTCCTCTAATTCTGACACCTCTCTACATCAAGTTCTTTGGAAAAGCATTCATGCAGCTTGTCGTGTTACTATACGTGTCTTGTAACCACTTTCAAATGGAGCGTAGATTAACTTACAGGGGTCTTTTGAAAGAAAGCAAACAATGTGTTAAGGTGATAGAGCATTTATTGCCAATATTCACATATGTTCTGTTTGGTTGTCTAACCATTGCCATTGCATCCTGTCACCTCAATGTCTCAATGCAGGGTAAAAATGCGGTCTGTTCTGTTCTGACCTATGAGGTTGTCTATGTTGCTGTAATAGCAACTGGCCTCATCCAACTGTTACACCATGTCATCTCTCTATGGCAATATCATCAGCATACGAGTAAGCCCCAGATGGATGAAACAAGGGTTCATCAGTTTGAAATGATGCCACACTCATCTTCCATTCTGGAATGAATGTTACACAAAAAAACAAACACCAATAAATTGTCAATGATCATAAACTAGTCTCTCTGAGTTGTGCTATTCTTTTGCTTAGACTCCCCTGAATTGGATGTGTCTCCCTCTCTCTTTGTGAGGAGTTTGGGGCACTGTCTTCAAGAGATGTCAGCCAGTCCTGAAATAATTTCTCGAAGCAGTCACCTCTCATGGGATCGCTTTCTTCGTCCATTTCATTGTCCTCTTGTACCATGCTCAGAGTGTATTCATTCTGGATGTCATTTTCCATGTCCCTCTCTGTCTGAAGTTTTGTTGCTTTCCTACACACTGCACGTGGAGATGGTCTGGACCATTTCTTGAGTTTTTGACGTGTGTGATCAGCAATGATGTTTTTTTCAACCAAAAGGCTTGCCATTTCACTATGTCTCATTAGTTTAGACTGTGTCAAGATGGTTCTTGTTTTGGATAACAACTTCTCTTCTTGTGTGATGAGTCTAATGTCCTGGTAGATCTGTTGAAGTTCGTGTAGGGTGGATTGGCTGCCTGATGCTTTGTATGAGACAAACAGTTGCTGTGCGGATTTGTTCATCGTTTCCTTGCGCTGAGCAAGGTTGCCCTCTCTGAGTGTTATGTCCATAAGGTTTATTTTTTCACTTTCATTGTGAAGCCTTCTATAGTCCGATATGCTTTGTTTGAAGGCCTTACCCTTGGCTTGAGTTCGCATAAGCTTGCCAAATATTTTGTACTTAAGTTCCCAGAGTGGCATTGTATTTTACTGTATTTTCTTGTGTTGTTATGTATATACATGTCTTTTGCAAATCATGAATGATGTTCAATATAAAAAAAGTACATCGATTCCCCCCTCTGGTAGCACAAGCTTGACATGCTGGGAATAAAGATGCAGATGTTGATATGTTTAGTCTTAGGTGTCTGTACCTCATTCACCATCGTTTTTGTCATGAAGAACTTTGAAGCTAACAATTCAGGGAGTGAAGGAATGGGTAGACAAGACACTCATGGCAAGTTTGATCAAATAACCATCAATCTCATTGTCATGTTTGCCACGTTGGTCTCCACATCTAGGACAACATTACTCTTTCTCATGGATCGTCTGCTGAGAAGAAGGTTATCTCCCTTTCTCTTAGGTTTGATCAATGTCTTCGTTAAGACAATTTGCCTTGCACTGTTTGATTTTCGGATCATACATGTGGGAGGTAACTCGAGCGCCATAAGGGCTGGTATTGTCTTCCCAGATATCACCAGTTTCCTCTTTGAAGAGGCTCATAGAGTATATACTGATTAATCAGGAACATGGTTATTGTGTCATAATTCATCTCATGGAAGGAAGAAGTGAACTCAAATGGGTGGCCCCCAGTTCATATGCACATGCTGTCCTAACAAAAAGATATCAAAATGTGCTTGATGAGATTCACAGAGAGTATGAAGCTAAGGGAAAGAAGCTGAACTACACAGACATGTACCTCGTCACGGTACATCCATCTGAGCAAACCAATGCTCTGGTGGAAGCGTCTGTTGGAAACCCCAACTACAAGAGAATATGTACTGCAATAAAAAGTGGGGTTGACATTCTAGAGATGTATAGAAGTGCTCTAGATCAAGCCATCGGAATGAATGGTGTTGCTGTGAAAAGAGAGTTGGTGAAGAGATTTTGTGAATCTGGAAGTGCATCTCAGTTGGAAAAACTGGCATCCAACATGATAGAAATGGGAGAACTACTTGCTTGGGTGCCTGTCATGGATAGGGGACTTGAGGTCCCAATAATTCCGATGCATTATGTCATTTTGTATGCGGACCCATTCGATGAGTGGATTGTTAGAGATCTAAACAACAACCCTTTGGAATTACACTTCTTTGATGAGCCTTCCAACTCCTATTCTCCGAAAAGTACTATGTCCTACATGATAGCCAAGTGTGCTGAGATGCAGTTGCTGCGTGAGCACTACATGCTTGCTTCATTGTACCGGAGCATTCCAAGTTATGTGATCTCACTCAAAGATAATGAAGAAACTTTGACAAGGAAGCGGTGTAATAATGATACGCTGGACCCTAAACTCGTCAATCAGTCGAGAGTCAACGAAGAGTTGGAGAGTATGATAGACACCACAGTGAAGACTTCTGCAATAGTGGACACTCCACAGAAGCGAACCATAGCCAAAGGAAAGTTGGGTGGTTTTGTCTCAGAACTGGGTGCTTGCTATCTGAAAGATAACAGAGAGAACAAACAGTTACAGATGCATGTCAAGGAGCTCACAGACCAATTGGAAGATTTCAGAGGCAATAGGCAACACCCTTTTAAATGGAGGTGTCCTGATGACATGGACGTTTCCAATGCACATCTCTCTGTAACTTCAGTGGACATTCTGTCACACGAGAGGAGACATGACCTCGAATGGACAGCTGTGTCAATGGGGATCATGGGTAGCAATCACACCCAGGATGATACAAGAAGATCTTTGAACACAGAGAGGAACATGTCAATGACATTTCTTGCCAAGAAACAGGCGAGATATAAGAGATTTCTGGTGTATGATTTGCTCAGGAAATGGATGAAATCAACAGGTATTCAGCTCTTAGCTGAAGGGCCATCACCAGAGGAAAATACTGGTGACATGTCACAATTAACAAATATGGGGCATTCTATCATATAGAAAGAGAAATCTGTAACGGCATTCCACTTTGTGTGTAAAATCTGTTTTTCTTTTGATACTACTAAAGTATATCTGTCAACCACATGTCACATTCAGATAAGCACAATCGATATGAACATAAAACAAGAGATGCAGCTTCCAGTAGAGGATATTTCAGTTGAACATTGCAGTCATGTAGGAGGGAAGCACAAGAGGAAGAGAAACACTGCTCATCCATCAAAGCGAACTATCCTCAAGAGGTTGGATGCCGACTATGATGCAGCGCTTTACCTGAAAAGGATCCCATACTTGCGTCAGAAACGAGTGAAGAACACCTGCTCCATGAGAGGGATGAATCCTCGGCAGATATGGGCCTGGAGTAGTAAAGCCTTGTCTTCGGACAACAAGAATGAATTGATTTGGTACAGGAAACAGAGGGATCACATGGAAAAGCTGACAAAAGCCTTGGGGAGTGATGTTAAAAAGAGTGTAAGCCGAAGAGCTCTTTTGAGGGACAGACAAGATGCGGGCAATGCAATCTCACAAAATAATCTACTTCATATCACCAGGATGTTAAGTAATGCTGTGGGAGCTCTATATGTTGAATTCGAGACAATGGGAACATACCTCCCAAACAAGCCTACATCCCTTGTGCTGCTTGATCTCTCAGAGAATGGAACCCTAATGCACACACTGGAGGAGTGTCATCATTTGAAGGTGTTGCACCGAGATGGTCAAGGTGAGGGTGTAGGTATTTTGAGTATCCAACTCTCAGGACTAAACACTCCTGTATCCATACCACTTGTTGTGAGTCGGTTTTCCAGCTTCATCGATGGGAGTGAAGAGTCTTGGAGGTCTGTCAAGGGTACAAAATCAAGCACCATGAGGCTCTTTGCTGATAGAGAGGGAATTCATACTGCTGCATTGCAAACACTAGATTCCAAAGTGGAGAAGAGCAACAGCACAAACTTTGACCTGAAGCTGATAATCGTTCATGAGCGGGACGAGATTGATATATCAGATGTGGCAGATGTAGTTTCTACATCACATGAAGACATGATGAAAGTCATCTCCAGCCGAGTAAGAGCTATGAATTTGATGTATAGTGCTCCCTCACCACGCACGGGCCGCTCCCCACGTATGATCCGGCGAAATTAGGTCACCTCAGCTGACACTTCCGGTGGTGAAAATGGCTCAGCAACGTCTGGTCAGAAAGGTAAACAAACTTTTTCCCCTATCTCAATACAGTAGTGAGAGCTTGTAACTTTCACGTGTGGTTCAGTGTAAGTGTTTGTTTGTATTATCTGGGCAGTTTATACTGAATGTTATGTGTGCATATACTTGTTTTCCCTCTCGATGTGGACGCTATGGTAAATGACACTGACACTGTGACAGGTATATATATCAATAACAAACAGTGACAATATGTGAAATCAACAGGGCACACACAACGTCAGTTTTCTCAAAGATAATGCAATGACAAATGATATTTATCAACAAGGAATGATAACAACATGTTATATTGTCCACATTTCTTGGTTTTGTGCAAAAATATTTAAAGATTATCAAGATATTGGGCAGGAAACTGTGCAGAAAAAAGTCGGCACTTTGAAATGACAATTTCTATACTGACAGTTTTGACACATCGAGAGGGGTTTGTAAATTGACTTCTACTGGTCCAATTTGAGCTCTGTTTTTTTTTTAAAGTATCTACATTGCATGTAGAATGCGAATCTATCATCCACTAAGCTGTTGGATTAATATACGATTTTGACATAATCGTGGGAATCTGTGCATCTTAGACTTAGATTTCTATGCAAAACAGTGACAATGTATGAAACCTGCAGAGCATCCAAAATGTCAATTTTCTCAAAGATAATGCATTAAGAAATGATAATTAGCAAGAATGAATAATAACGGCATGTAATATTAATCATATTTGTTGCTTTCGGTCAGAAATATTTAATAATTTTCATGATTTGGGACAAGAATATGTTCATGTCAGATTTCAATACAAAACAGTGACAATATATTAAACCTGCAGAGCACCCAAAATGTCAGTTTTCTCGAAGATAATGCAATCATAAATGATAATTAGCAAGAATGCATGATAACGGCATGTAATATTAATCATATTTGTTGCTTTCGGTCAGAAATATTAAAATATTATCATGATTTGGGACAAGAATATGTTCATCTTACATTTCAATTCAAAACAGTGACAATATATGAAACCTGCAAAGCATTCAAAATGTCAATTTTCTCGAAGATAATGCAATCATAAATGATAATTAGCAAGGATGAATGATAACGGCATGTAATATCAATCATATTTGTTGCTTTCAGTCAGAAATATTTAATAATTTTCATGATTTGGGACAAGAAACTGTTCATCTTACATTACTATACAAAACAGTGACAATATATTAAACCTGCAGAGCACCCAAAATGTCAATTTTCTCAAAGATAATGCAATCATAAATGATAATTAGCAAAGATGAATGATAAGGGCATGTGATATTATTCATATTTGTTGGTTTCGGTCAGAAATATTTAATAATTTTCATGATTTGGGACAAGAATATGTTCATGTCAGATTTCAATACAAAACAGTGACAATATATGAAACCTGCAGAGCACCCAAAATGTCAGTTTTCTCGAAGATAATGCAATCATAAATGATAGTTAGCAAGAATGCATGATAACGGCATGTAATATTATTCATATTTGTTGCTTTCGGTCAGAAATATTAAAATATTATCATGATTTGGGGCAAGAATCTGTTCATCTTACATTTCAATACAAAACAGTGACAATATATGAAACCTGCAGAGCACCCAAAATGTCAGTTTTCTCGAAGATAATGCAATCATAAATGATAGTTAGCAAGAATGCATGATAACGGCATGTAATATTATTCATATTTGTTGCTTTCGGTCAGAAATATTAAAATATTATCATGATTTGGGGCAAGAATCTGTTCATCTTACATTTCAATACAAAACAGTGACAATATATGAAACCTGCAGAGCACCCAAAATGTCAGTTTTCTCGAAGATAATGCAATCATAAATGATAGTTAGCAAGAATGCATGATAACGGCATGTAATATTATTCATATTTGTTGCTTTCAGTCAGAAATATTTAATAATTTTCATGATTTGGGACAAGAAACTGTTCATCTTACATTTCAATACAAAACAGTGACAATATATTAAACCTGCAGAGCACCCAAAATGTCAATTTTCTCAAAGAAAATGCAATCATAATTGATAATTATCAACAATAAATGATAACAGCATGTTATTTTGTTCACATTTGATGGTTTTGTGCAAAAATATTTTAAAATTATCATGATTTGGGGCTGGAAACTGTTCATCTTACATTTCAAATTAAAACAGTGACAATATAGGAAATCTATAAGGCATCCAAAATGTCAGTTTTCTCAAAGATAATGCATTCAAATATGATAATTATCAACAATGAATGATAACGGTATCTTATGTTATTCACATTTTTATTTCAGGCATTGAAGTTAGACCACCAATATAACCTGCCACCTCCTTCACTCTCTGAGGTTAGACGACTTGAAAACAAATGTAAAACACTACAAGAACAGAAGTCAGGGTATGAGAAAAGTATTCTGAATATGTCAAAATGGCAACAGAACCTGGCCGATTCAATGTCCAAAGAAGAAGTCAAAAAGGCCAGCCTTGAAAATGAGGTTACGATTCTGACAGAAAGGAAGCACCGCATCCTTCAGGTTTGTAAATGTTACAGCTAACTTGCATTTTAAAACAAAATATTTTATGGAGAAAATATTATTTGAAATTTAATTTATTCTTAATGTTTTGTATTTACAGGATATTAGTAGTCTACAAAACACAAGCAATTCCATGGAAAGACCAAGAAAGTACGCCAAAAGGGATATTATTCTGAAAACTGAAGAATGCAAGAAATCACAAGTAAATCAACGCACAATACAAACATTTAATGCTGCCATGGAGATCCATTCTCCTGTATCTGCCCCAGATGATGAAAGACAGAGATCAACTAAATATGGACTGTTCAAAACATTAGAAACCAGGTGTACACTTTTAGACTTTGCTGCTCATATCCAACAATCCAAGAAGGCTACTGCAGCTGCACACTACGTTGTGAAGCACCTCAGGGGAGAAGCCTTACACCAGAAACAGCTCCACAGAAGCATCACAACCCTGTATTCAGGGGGCTTACTCTCCAGACTAAAATACCAGTCTCTGAGAAACAGTGATAAATCGCTGGATGTTAGTGTTAAGCTGCTACCCTACAAGATTTTGCAAAATGAAATTAAAAGAAGGCATGTTGTACAGCTAAATGTGTTCCCACTGCCAGATATCAGCGGTTGTTGGCGTGATTTAGAAAAATTACTTTTGAGCGTTGCCAAATTTTATTTGACAAATGATTTTGAACTTTCGTGGTTTGGCAAACCGGAAGGTACATTTTTTGTCATATTTGGAGCCGATGGAGCACCATTTGGTCGCAACAACACTGGATCATCATTTTTAGTTAGTTTTATGAATATCAAAGAGAGAGTATGGTCATGCAATCACAATTTCCTCTTAATGGGAGGGAATTGCGAAGAAAGCTCTTGTGAGTTCCTGAAGTATGTATCTGTCATCGCCGGCAACATGGACAAGATTGAGGAAAAAACCTTCATGATTGATGGTAAAACTGTGTCATTCAGTTTTGAAATCCTCTCCACAGACCAAAAATGGTTGGCTATTGCCAATGGTGAGTTGAATAATAATTCAACATACCCGTCAAGTTTCGCAAATGTTACCAAAGAGACTCTTTGTATTGATGGTGAAATTGGTGACACATGGAAAAAGTGGACACATGAAAAAAAAGTGAAGGATGCAGAGGCTGTCAGTAGCTTCAAGAAAAAACACCAGAAGAAAGGTTTGCAAATACCTAGAAATAAAGTGACAAAATTCATCGCTGACCAATCCAGCCGCACAGAGTTCATGCCTCCATTGGGCGTTCATGGACTTAAGGGCTGGCCTGAGCCCCTGCATCTCATGAATCTTGGATGGCAACACTGGCATAATGAGTTGAGTGAATCAATTTTATAAAATATTCAATAAAATATTCAAAATGTTTTGTTATTAATTGGTGTCTGAATATTGGCTGGAGAACTAGTTTAACAAACTGATGGTCATGTAAATATCCAGTTTTTATGTATAAGAAATATACCTTTTTTTCTTATCATATTTTACATTTATATTTGCAGTTTGCTGAAGTATGTGAAAGACCAAGAAGCTTATCTAGCATCCCTGCACCAGATTGGGGCGAATAAGATTCAGTATAGACTGCACAAGTATTACAAAGATAAACAGACAAGCCTCTCACTCAGATTTACTGGAGAAGATTCGAAGATATTCAGCCGCCATTTTATGATTTTGATTAATTCTCTGAGATCTGCAAATCATGACTCAGACTTTCAACTTTTTGTTCTTGCGTTCCTTGCTCTTCACCTCAGAGAAGCTGCATCCATTTTCACAAGAATTACAGTTACAGATGATGATTTACAGAATCTCAACAACAGCTGCCAGTTATTCTTCACTGCACAAAAGCTGTTTAGAATCGTGAATCTTACAACATGGACCATCGGAAAAGCTGTTCCAATGTACACACGTGAATTATTTGAAAAGTTTGGAGTAGGGCTAGGTATTGTGAGTATGCAAGGCAGAGAAGCCAAGCACAAGAAGCTGATGCAGTATTACTCTCACACTCCAGCTGTCTGTGGTGAGAAGAAATGGGAGACAGTATTCAGACATGAATATGCAGAACTTCTTCTGGAGAAAGAATACTCTGGTAAAGATACGTACAGAAGGAAGACAGGTTTTGAACAACCTGAGAGAGAGGCAATTATTCCCAAAAAGTTTTTGGGAGATGAATTTTGCTATTGTGGCACACGGGTGCAATCAGTTGGGAAGTGTGAAGTCTGTTCCTCTGATGTGATGCAGGCAATTCAGGAGGCTTGTGAAAATAAAAGTATTGCCAAAGTTTCACAATATTTAATCAAATAAATCAGGTGCTACCACTAAAGTGTGTTTTAATTAGTTTATTGAGTCATTATTAAAATGTTCAGATCTTTATTGAGAATAATAGGTTTTCTGTAAGTTCAATCAGGATTATTATTGTATAACATTTATCTGAGGATAACAGGACCAAAGATTTAAGTGATAGTCCAGCAGGACTTGTTCTTTGATTAATTTGAGATATATAAAATGTGGATGATTACCTATTAAGTCATATTTTAGATTTTAGAATTCAAATGTTTACAAAGTTTTGCCCTCTAAACTATATTTTGTGGTACACCATACTTGTTGATAACACTGTAAAAACAGGATATTGTAGCTCTATCTTTGTTGTTGTAAAATGTCACTTGTAAAGGCTTGTCCTCCTTGGCAATTATGAAAGCCTCACAACCAGAAGCAAATTTTTTGTGGGTTATTTCACTGCCCTTGGCTTGTCCATTTCTTAATACAAAATCCAACTTGGATTTGTGTGTGTACAGCATCACTTTTTTAGCCAGTGTCTTGTGAAGTTGAACACCATAGCCTGTTCTAGTTGAGAGAATGATGATTTCATCCATTACCTTTTAAAGTAGAATTGTGGTAATTTAAATGAAACTCATTATCAAAATGTAAATATCAATGAAAAGGGAATAATGCTTCATGAAAAAATGTCATCCAGTTCCTTTGGTGAATTTCAAATGTTAATCTTGTTGAGTCATCAATATTCAACATTGTGTCCAGGAACTGTTTGAAACATTTAAATGGAAAATAACTAGTCATCATACAAGGTGTTTGTTACCATTCTGTATATTTTGGGAAGTACATATTATGTTATCGATTTAAGTTTTAACATTTCATTTACAATCTTTCAGATTCCTTATATCTATATATATATATTTATTTATATGTAAAAATATAGTTAAATAGATTTATTTTGATATTCATATTAAATTGTTGTTTCTTTGTTATTATAAGTAATGAAATGTTCCAAGTCACTGTGTAAGTTGTTAAAATGTTTTGTTTAAGTATATCAATTTTATTTTTTTGGTTATTGTAAGTAATGTAAAAACACCTAGTCATGATGTGTAAGTTGTCAAATGTTTTTGAATGAAAATCATAATTGCTCAAAATAAATGTTACAAAAATAAAGTTTTTTGTGTTTGTGTTTTGAAAACAAATTATATTGCAATAAAAAATTGATATTAAATGATAATAAACGATTTCAAGCAGAATAAAAACAATGAATAGCAGCATGTTTTAGTTTACTTCAGATGGAATATCCCTGTAGAATTTGATGTGGAATGGGGTCCTGCTTTCACCTCCACTTTCTTTCATTCCAGATGTCAGGGCTTTAGACCAATGTCCTAACTCTCTTTCTACCATGGGTGCAAGCTGCAGAAATGAATATGACACTATATATGTCTGAAAGTATGTTATAATCCTAGAGATCTTGGAAAATGAATGAATAAGGATCATTTTTTATCATCTGATTGATGTTGAGGTCAGG
Source organism: Amphiduros pacificus (assembly GCA_949316495.1). Lineage (NCBI taxonomy): Eukaryota > Metazoa > Annelida > Polychaeta > Phyllodocida > Hesionidae > Amphiduros > Amphiduros pacificus. Next base: position 33,157,607 of record OX439006.1, on the reverse strand, counting down.
ATTAAAGCACAGCATATAAGTAAGTTGCCTGTGTGGCCAACAGTGCAGTTACGTTACCATGTTACCATGTGACAACATTTCACTTTTTTTTTATTGTGGGAAATGAGTTTTCACTGTCTTAATAGTGTCTTTATCAACATCTACATCTATAAGTTTACTCGGCAAAACCAAATGGCATCCCACCGAGAGTGCAAAATTGCACTAGGGGGTGCAGCTGGTACACCAACCTTTATACTCTGACAAGGGAGTTCCTGAAGGATGCCGAGCTACCTGTTTCCAATGTAGTTAAATGAGGGGGGAGCGAAATTATCTGGTGATGTTTCCTGGCATTTTTACTATTACAAACATTTGAAAATTTCTAGTGATTAATTTAAAAGTCATCTTTGTTTTATCATTATACTCTTTTAGAAGTTGAACAACATATTTAAAAATAGGTAAGGAATACTTATGGTGAGGTTTCAATAAATGCCTCCCCAAAATTATGCAAACAGTGAAATTCCATGAAGGCAGGTGAATTTAAAAACCAGATTTTTTTTCTGAAGTACTACACAGCCTAAAAACCACCCCTAACTGCACAGAAATGTTTATAATGCAAATAAAAGATTGCAGAAGATATCCTAAGGAAAGGGCTAGTTATTTAGAGAGTGGATGCCACGATGACATCTGATAGTACTCTAAACATCCCATTGTGTTGACAATATTGATTTGCTTATAGGACTATAACCATTTTTGTTTATTTAACATTAACAAGTAAGAAAAAAAAACACACAGCTGTTGTTACATATCGGCTCCTCTCTGCAGGTCTCTTACTTGGATCATTGACTGACACAGCAGTGTTGATATAATCACTCAAGTCAAGAGCTATCTGGTTCACTGTAGGCCTCAATTCTCTGCCAGTCTGACTGATCACTTGTTTTCTGCCCTCCTCAACTTTCCTCACAAATATGCCTTCCACCTTTTGTCTATTCCAACCAATCCTTTTTGCTTCAGATGAAAAAAACGATGCTGACACATTTTGAATTCCTGCCATTTTTGTTCAGAAATTAGGTCATTATCTAAACCGGAAGTGAACATAATCAGACTCCAATAGTGAAGAGTGAGTGGATCAGATCAAGGGAGCAGCCCCTGTGTGCACTTATACTATGAAATGTGCTTGTGAAATTGTCTTTGTTGGAAAAATAAAAATGCATTTAAAAAAAATAAAGAAAATTCATTCTTGTCTTTGTTTCTGTGGTGTAACACATAACTGTTAACTGGTTTAGTTTAACCATTGTGTATAGATACTATGTCAACGAGCTACTTCGTACAAAAACTCGAATCTCTAGCAGAAGACCATGAAATGAGAAAGGGAAAAATCTCTGATTCTGATGTCTGCACTCTCGTGGCTAAATATCTTTACACGGACAGCCAACTCTTCTTTGGGGATGGTTCACACATTTTCTCTTATTCTCACCATGTTTCGAGTGACACCATGAGGTTTATCTTCGACACAATCAAAGACAGTGCCAGTTCACAAAGAGCTCTATTTTATAATTTAGATGCCAATTCACTCTCACCTTACCATTATGCCACGATGCACGGCCACGATTGGCTGTTTGACCACATTTGCGCCAGAGCAGGGAGTATGCAGTTGGATACAATTAAACGATTATGCTTACATTTAGATGAGAATGGGCATTCTGTTCCTTCATCTCTCATTGTCAGAGACAACAAATCTGTTTTACAATCATGCATGTGTGAATGCTTAGGTGTGAAACCCTTTGAGAGCGAGTTTGAAGAGACCTACATCAACTGGCTACACGAGAGCTTGGTGTGTAATGCACCATCCACTGCACTCTACCTTTGCAGATCACACTCATTGGAGATGAGGAGATCGCTGAGGAGAGACAAAGAGGAAGGCCCTACGGAGCACCTCAGTCCACTTGACATGTTGCTCATGTCTGATCACAACAACAAACCATTTTACACAGATGTGGTACTGAGAGACATTCCTGGAGGTTATAAGTTGGTGGCCACATCTTACGATGAATTGTTGGCAAGGGCGATGCACCTTGATCAGATCACCACAACTGATCCCACAGATTTTATAATGCAATGTGTCAAAGATAATATTCTGAGACGTACCGTGGAAATGAAAATATAGGCAATTGAAAGTTGTTTTTGTATTTTGTTTATTTTTCAAATATTTCAGACACATCTTCAATTGAAACCTTTGTTGAGATGTTTCGATCTATTAGACTCTGAGCAAATCTACATAAGTCAGGTGCAAAGACTGATGCAAGTTCTTCCCATACTGGAGTGCCTTTTAACTTTTTCAAATTTGAACAAAGTGTTTCAAGAGCATCCTTACCCTCTATTGTTTTATGGTTCAGATCAGCTCCCATTCCCAACAACAGATCAAGGTCCCTCTTGCCTGGCAAATGATATATTCCCATGGTATCGTCAATGGCACACAAATGAAAAATGCTTTTGGGTGATGGATACTTTACATCGCATATGACATGGATTATGTTCTTATTTTCCATTGGTGAACACACTGTGCAGAGCCTCTGTAGAAGGACTGACAATTCCTCTTTGTGCCACAAGAACATGTCGACTTCCATTTGTGTGTCTTCTTCACTATCATTGGCAAGCCAAGAAGATGGTTTGAAAGACCCCACTTCATCATGTAATTTTCTCAAAAATATGTGAGTCAGCAACATCAATTGACAGTGTTGATCTTCATCAAATGGCCTATCACCAGGAATGGCCAGGTGAGAAGCTTGTGTGAGATGAGACCTTTTGGTTTCATTAGACAGAGATCCAAATGCAAAATGCCTGTCCATACAATACAGGAGAAGGTTCAGGATGTCTTCTGAGGATGTATGAGTGTGGAAGAAATGAAACATTAAATATTTTGTGTAATATGTGAACACTCTTAACAAGGGCTTGATTTCTTCCTCATCATTTCCCAAAGGCTGAACGTTTTTCATGATAGCCTTCAGTGTACAGCGCAAAACGGCATCATCATACCCTTCCATATTGTCAATCTTTACATCACAAGGGACACATTTTATATAAATATAATATATATGTAATCAAAGAAGGGGAAAGGAGACAGCAAAGAAATGGATATAGAAAGTGGAACTGTCCTTACACATTGTATGACCGCTCTATTCACACCCTTCTTAAAAGATTCAATGTTATTGAGTCAGAATAAGGATCTGTACATAGACCCATTTGTTGATCCAAATGGAAAGCAGGTGTTGGGAAAGACCCAGATGAACACGTTAATTTCAATTCTATCAGAGCTTCGAAATGGTATTGTTGAATTGACGCCAGAGGATTGGGAAGAATTTCTTATACTCTTTTGGTACATGTTTGATTCAATGTCGGACCACTGTCGAGTGTCACTCGAAGGACCTTTATATCGCAATGCACTGTTGTCTGCCATGGAGGAGTGTGTCAAATGGCAGAATTTTTCTGTGATATGGACGACGAAAAAAACTCAAGAGACTTGATCACTTTAACTTGTCTACTAGCCATGGTGTTGGTAAAAGACGATAATCTATGGAATGGCAACATCACGTTGGCAGAACAGCAGCATTTTCATACCATCATGGCCAAGGTGGCAACAACATTCAAATCTCCCATCCTAGGAAATGGTGCCCTACATGTGTGTTGTGATTGGCAGTCACTCAATGTGTTGGATCAGATTGTGGTAACGATAGGTCCCAGACCTCAGATTTTACAGATGCTCTTAGATCATGGTGCAGATGCCACTCGCAAAAATGTGTCTGAGGTCTTACCCCTTGATCATCTTTTCTTTAGCTTCCGAGGATACATGGTTGAGAACATGACAGAGAATGAAACACTGAGTGTTGACGATAGACTGTTTGCAGAGGAATGTGCAAAACTGCTATATAAGGTTGGGAGGGAAGACAAGTGGGGAATCGATCACATCATTTCTGAAATACAATCCTTTAATCCAACTGTGGAAGACTTTGATTATGATTCTAATACAGATTCCAATGATGATGGTATCAGTAGTGACTCAGACATTTGAATGGAAGATATGACTACGGATAGATGAAAGGTGGTGTGGAAAATTGGTTTTTACATTGAAACCACTCCCAAATATATCATGATAGCATTTCCATTGCTGCATGTCAGATAAGTGAAACACAATTGGTCAGTATAGCAAGTACAGGAGTAAGTAAAAAAGAAACATGTCATTCAAGCATGGGCACAGAATTGATCTGATGGACCAAGGGGAATGGAACAAAGAAAGTGGAATATGTTTCAACCACAGAGAAAGCCTTCCATTATCTGCCCAAAGACGTCTGATCGACATGGCAGCACGAGAACTTAGAGACGGAAACATTCATGTATTTGACATTGGAAAAAAAGTTGAACACATACGAGTGGACAGCATTGATCAGGACAACTGGTCATTGAAGGACACACACTGGGATCCATTCATATCCATGTTGGTGGATGCATTTAAGAATCATAAACCCATAGCCATTACTCCTGACCTCATATATGGTTATATAGCAAAGGGTTTTGCACTACACATTGAGAAATATTCCGAAAAACTGCGACACCTCTATGTTAGCCACAAGGGAAAGAAGGAACTGATCTATGAAAATAATGGTTTCATAAAGGGGTCAGCAGACAACCGCTGGGATGTGATGTTTAAATATTTTGCTGATTCATTAAAAATCGACGTCAAAAAGGAAGGAACTGCCATTATACAGAATGACATTCACTTCACAACAAGCACCATGGTATCTGTTGCCCATCGCAATGTTCTGGCTATGGAAGCTATGAAGAACTACTACACCTACACTACAACCACTTTATGTGGTGTTGCATCAATCATCCTACTTGGGGAGTCAAATGATTGGGAGATGCTGTACACTGTTGTTGAGAAACAATTCGAACAGCTTTTTAACTATTGCCAGAAGACCAAAGCCTTTGATGCTGGTCTGATGTGGTGGCAGGCAAGCTTGATGCCTGTCCTTAAAAACCTTGTGGAGATACACCAGAAATGCACCTTCTCTTCACCCTCGTCATTGAAAGAAGAGGCACGTACATGGCTTAGAGGGATTGTCAAATACAATGCTGGTTATGGCAGTGGAGGAACCTGTACTGTTTCTGGTTGGATCAATGCCCTGTTCCCATACATCAAGAAACAAGAACGTAATCCTTGGTTTCTAAATGGCAGAACAGAGATGGATCCCAATGATTATCCTTGCTATTATGCTTCGGTACCTTTCAAATGGATGTATTATGGGGAAGCCAACAACATGAGGGCTTTGGTGGGACACATGCTCTTAGGCCACTTGGATAAAGAAGACAACAAGAATGCATCTGTGCTTCCAAGGGGAACTCTGACACTCATTCCTGCATGGGTCATAGTGCACCTAGGGCGGGAAGAAATCGATATGGATTGCTCGTGATCAAATGATTAAAACTGAAACAATCTGCCAAGTGTGTGTTGGATGTTATTTCAATTCAAAAGTAATGCTTTGCCTTGGATTCTCCAATATATTTGTCTCTATCGATAATTGTGTAAATTTTGTATCACGTAACTGATATTGTGGTTTGCTATTGATTTAATAAAATAATAGAAAATAATAGAAAATTGTGTGTTTTGGTGGTCCTTTAAAACAAGTAAGACGCTTTCTAAGATTTTATATTACTTTATTTTTTTCATTTTCATCTGATGCTCTCTTTGCAACCTTCCTATCAGCAGCATAGCAACCTGCTGTATATATTTGACTCTCTGAAACACCTGATCTAATTTCTTGTAGTTTTTGTGCTCTGTGCAACCCTGACAGGCAACTGACAACAATTTTGTGTTTCCCTGGTTGTTTAGTCCAAGTATTCAACTGATCAATAGCTTTGTTTATGGAATGCAAAGGAAAATTATCCCAATTGATTTGCAATGGGACGAGAGAAAGCCAAGAATGGTGACCAAGATAATAGGTATGTATGGAAAAAAACATGTTTCTGTCTGATGCAATGATGTGGGTGTTTGTCCCCACCAACGTCAACATTGTTGTTTGTTTTCAACATTGTTGTTTGTCCTCACCAACATCAACATTGTTGTTTGTTTTCCCATAAAACAATTTTGCTAACAATCTGTTACCTCTAGTGATTGTGATGGGATGTGGGATGTCTATCTCTTTTAACCATAATAGAACAAGTAGCAGCATATTGTCTGCACACTGATGTTTGAGGGATGCAAGTGGCATATCATCAGTTCTCAGTTGCTCTTGGAGTTGAGTTATGTCTATGGTATCACGGCCCTCTTTCACCATGCCATACAGAAAGGATTTGAGATGCTCACATTGAGATGGACTTTGTTGCATGATGATTGTTTTTATCTATTGAATCATCAACAATTTTAATAGAGTCAACAAGAAGATGCGTTTTATGTTTTTATCAATTTTTATTTCAATTTGTTTAATGTTTCAACCAGGCATGGTTGATGATCTCATCAAGGGTGGCTCTCTTCTGTACATCCTTGGTAAGACACCTCTCCAGCAAGTCAATCAATTCAGGTGATAATATGGGCATCACTTGCACGGGTCTCCCAGACACCAAGTCATTCTTGTCATCAAAAGGGGAATAGGCATGAACAATGTCATAAAGTGTAACACCCAGACTCCATACAGTGTTTCCTTCCCAATGATATTCAAGGCCCTTGGCTGCCTCTGGGGTCTGAAATGTACTTGTTCCCATGAAGTGCCTGAACATCCTCTTTGTCACCCTTCCTGCAAATCCTAAGTCTATTAGGAACACATCGCCCTTGCTTAAGTCTGCCACGATGTTTTCAGGTTTAATGTCCCCATGGTAGAATCCTGCATTGGCCATGGAAACAATGGCCTGTACAATTTGGATGAAACATAGTTTGGCCACATCTTCTGGGAGGCAGTTGCCTGGAAACATCTCCATCAGCTTGAAAAGATCACACCCATTTTCGGGTCTGTCCATAACCATGACCCATCTTTTCATCTGTCGAGAGAAGAATGATTCGAGCAATCTCACAACTCCATTCACTTTCTGGCATTTTGTCAAAAGGCATATCTCTCTTGGAAACTTGCCCTTGCAGCATGGATTTGTACACATTCTCAAATTAAAGTTCAGTACCTTGATGGCAACAGGAGATTTGTCTGATCTTCTCAAAGCACTGTACACCATGCCTTGTGCACCCTCAGGCATGATGCCTACTCTCTCATACTTCTGATCAACATCCATGACTTTCCTTGGTTCTTTTTTCCACTTTCTCAATATTGTTATAGAGAAATGATGAGTTTCTGGCAAACATCATCACTCTTATATACAATCAGCAGCACTTTGAATAGTTAATCAAGGAGTGTGCATATTAAATGAGCCTGGATGTTTTCTGCATAATGAATTAGCAAATGATCAATATCATATCTTACCAAGACAATTGAGGATGTGGCCTTTTTTGAGATATATAATTCAGAAATGTTATCATGGAGAGTTCATATTTAATGAGAAGGAATTCTAATGTGATTATTGATCTTTTCCCTATATCTTTTTTGTGTGCATAACTAATGAGATGGTGATAGCAAGATCAATTATCTGTGATAGTTCTGACTTCTATTTGTTTTCAATCTTTTGATAATCAATGTACATTGCAAAGATTCTGCATGGTTTAATCATCAACAGATATAATAGGTAACATTCTATGATAGTTATCCCTCAGAGGGACTTTACACTAACACATATTCTATATAGTATATGGGAATATAACTTGTGTGTTTTGGTGTAAATATATCATGGTTTCTTGTCAAGCACATTTTAGTAATATTATTTCATGGATATTGCTAATTATTTAAGAAGATAACGTATCATTTTGTATGATCAAAATTAAAAGAGAAAGAATCATTAATTTCCCATGGATAATTGGTTTTGGGTGGCCTAACGTGAACAGACATTATTTAAGAAAGGATCTGGATGGCATTCTATAACTTCTTTTTTTTTCAACATTGATTTCTTATTTCTTGAACATGATAGTTGATCGACAATTGTGAAAATATTTGATTGTTTGCTCAATTCTGAAGGATTTGGTGGCCCTGAGAAGGGCCTGGTGGGTATGATCCTAGTATTGACCTAACATGTGGTTGTGTTGGCCAAGGCAGTGCAGCCTGTTTCTTCGTGGATACAAATTTCATACCAATTATCTGGCAGAAACAATCCACAAATTGAGCACTTAAAAGTACTGGCTGAGATTCTCACTAGTGGTTCATCCATGTCCTGTGTATCATTTTGTAGAGGAGGGGGACAGCAGTCGCAGTCCTCATATGGGTGGCACCACACTCCGCAGACTGTGCATTCACCTGTTTCCTCTAAAGGCAACCATGCAAAGTTGCATTCACACGATTCACCCATCGTACACCACATGCCACAGGCAGCACACTCCGTCCAGGTACAGGCAAAGTTGCATCCACACGATTCGCCCATGGTGCACCACATGCCACAGGCAGCACACTCCATCCATGTTATCATTTTCATAGTTGGTTGGTATTTTCAAGAAAGAAATAGTGAGTTGTCATCAAATTCTATGTCTATATACACAATAAAAAAGTGTGCATAACTAATTTGATGTGTCTGATATATAGTTATGCAAATGATCAGTTCTTTTGAATAAGTAATGACTTTAAAGAGGTCCAAAAACAAATTTTGTGCATAATTAATTAGACAACATCTGTTGTATATAAATGTTAGAAGTTAGATGGGTTTCGTCAGTCTGGAAAGAAGTCTTCGTGTCTCCACATCATCTACTATGAACAACAGAATCATGCAGAATACTGGGTGCAACTCTGAGAATGACCACACCAACTACAAAGTTGAAGATCAGAATAATTGGCCACCGCCATCAACAACGTGGGCATATTTGCGCACTTATAAGACATGGGTGAAATTCGTGGAATGCAAGGATTGTTACAGCCTTGTGCTGTTTCAGGGTCAAGAATACAGGTGCCCTGATGTACATCCTGATAATTGGAGAGACTGTTCCTTTTTGAAAATTTTATTGAACGATATCACCAAAACATGCTAACATGTTTTAATCAAATAAATAACTGATGACTGGAGAGACAGTTCCTTTTTGGAAATTTTATTGAATGATATAGCCAAAACATGCTAACATGTTTTAATCAAATAAAATATTTTGACAAAACTCCACATTCTTTGTTCAAGTTTTATTTCATATAGAAAAAAACAATGATAACATGATAATAATAATTTGTAGATCATTCCTATTTCCATTTGAAAAAATATTTTGAAAATGGCAAGATTTCTTTGCATGGTCACTCCCATTGCTTGTATCATTATCCCTTGCACTTGCTGTTTTCAGTGACATTTTGTTCCCATTCTCTGTCCCCCCATATTCAACCTCATTACCCGAGACCTCATTCTCCACACTGACATTGTGGTTTTCTTCTAAATTCAATGTCAGATTAGCTAGTGTTGTTGTGTTAGAACTATTGATATTTTGATATGAAAATACGTTTTCATCAATTGTATCTGGAAAAAGTGATGTGTCTGGATTGTATCTGGAAAAAGTGATGTGTCGGGAAAAAGTGATGTGTTTGAATGTATCTGGAAAAAGTGATGTGTTTGAATGTACATTGCAAAGATTCTGCATGGTTTAATCATCAACAGATATAATAGGTAACATTCTATGATAGTTATCCCTCAGAGGGACTTTACACTAACACATATTCTATATAGTATATGGGAATATAGCTTGTGTGTTTTGGTGTAAATATATCATGGTTTCTTGTCAAGCACATTTTAGTAATATTATTTCATGGATATTGCTAATTATTTAAGAAGATAACGTATCATTTTGTATGATCAAAATTAAAAGAGAAAGAATCATTAATTTCCCATGGATAATTGGTTATGGGTGGCCTAATGTGAACAGACATTATTTAAGAAAGGATCTGGATGGCATTCTATAACTTCTTTTTTTTTCAACATTGATTTCTTATTTCTTGAACATGATAGTTGATCGACAATTGTGAAAATATTTGATTGTTTGCTCAATTCTGAAGGATTTGGTGGCCCTGAGAAGGGCCTGGTGGGTATGATCCTAGTATTGACCTAACATGTGGTTGTGTTGGCCAAGGCAGTGCAGCCTGTTTCTTCGTGGATACAAATTTCATACCAATTATCTGGCAGAAACAATCCACAAATTGAGCACTTAAAAGTACTGGCTGAGATTCTCACTAGTGGTTCATCCATGTCCTGTGTATCATTTTGTAGAGGAGGGGGACAGCAGTCGCAGTCCTCATATGGGTGGCACCACACTCCGCAGACTGTGCATTCACCTGTTTCCTCTAAAGGCAACCATGCAAAGTTGCATTCACACGATTCACCCATCGTACACCACATGCCACAGGCAGCACACTCCGTCCAGGTACAGGCAAAGTTGCATGCACACGATTCGCCCATGGTGCACCACATGCCACAGGCAGCACACTCCATCCATGTTATCATTTTCATAGTTGGTTGGTATTTTCAAGAAAGAAATAGTGAGTTGTCATCAAATTCTATGTCTATATACACAATAAAAAAGTGTGCATAACTAATTTGATGTGTCTGATATATAGTTATGCAAATGATCAGTTCTTTTGAATAAGTAATGACTTTAAAGAGGTCCAAAAACAAATTTTGTGCATAATTAATTAGACAACATCTGTTGTATATAAATGTTAGAAGTTAGATGGGTTTCGTCAGTCTGGAAAGAAGTCTTCGTGTCACCACATCATCAAAAAACCTACTATGAACAACCTCAGAATACTGGGTGCTGGGTGCAACTCTGGGTGCAACTCTGAGAATGACCACACCAACTACAAAGTTGAAGATCAGAATAATTGGCCACCGCCATCAACAACGTGGGCATATTTGCGCACTTATAAGACATGGGTGAAATTCGTGGAATGCAAGGATTGTTACAGCCTTGTGCTGTTTCAGGGTCAAGAACACATGTGCCCTGATGTACATCCTGATAATTGGAGAGACTGTTCCTTTTTGAAAGTTTTATTGAACGATATCGCCAAAACATGCTAACATGTTTTAATCAAATAAATAACTGATGACTGGAGAGACAGTTCCTTTTTGGAAATTTTATTGAATGATATAGCCAAAACATGCTAACATGTTTTAATCAAATAAAATATTTTGACAAAACTTCACATTCTTTGTTCAAGTTTTATTTCATATAGAAAAAAACAATGATAACATGATAATAATAATTTGTAGATCATTCCTATTTCCATTTGAAAAAATATTTTGAAAATGGCAAGATTTCTTTGCATGGTCACTCCCATTGCTTGTATCATTATCCCTTGCACTTGCTGTTTTCAGTGACATTTTGTTCCCATTCTCCGTCCCCCCATATTCAACCTCATTACCCGAGACCTCATTCTCCACACTGACATTGTGGTTTTCTTCTAAATTCAATGTCAGATTAGCTAGTGTTGTTGTGTTAGAACTATTGATATTTTGATATGAAAATACGTTTTCATCAATTGTATCTGGAAAATGTGATGTGTTTGATTTGCTAGTGAAATGAGGGCTCAATTCTGTATCAACTTGAACAGTTCTGTCAGTTTCTGTGTCAGTCTTGCCACTCCTTCCATCTGAGTACTGTAAGATATTGCTCTGAGTGGGTATGACAGATGAAGATCCCTCTTTATTGCTTTGACTGGCCCATCTACCACGCTCCCCCATGCTCTCATCCTCCTCAATGCTCTCATCCTCCTCAATGCTCTCATCCTCCTCAATGCTCTCATGCTCCTCAATGCTCTCATCCTCCTCAAATGTGTCGTCACCACTCTCTACCCTTGCCTGTATAACAGAATCGTCCACTTCTGTTGTATGGCTGTCTCTGCTAATTGTGGAATCCAAAGGAGCATTTCTATCTATTAATTCTCTTGTGCTGTCCCCTTTTTTCTTTTTTACCATTAGATTTTTCCCACCCTCTATGGCCCCCTTTTCCATCATAGATGGGAACATTTGTGTGGCAATGGATTCTTTTGTTTGAACACCATCTGTGGTGGTTGTTGTCAATTTACCATTATTTTCCACATCTATATTGGTTCTCTGGTCATCATTTGTCGTTTTTGGAGTTGTGCTTATCATATCTTCTGATTGTTTGGTGCGCACTTTCTCCCTTTCATCTTTATTTTTTCTATCTGTGGTTCCGGGGACCGTCTTGGCTTTCTGGTCATCATATATCATTGTTGGAGTTGTACTTTCAACAACTGTCTTTGTTGTGCCCACATCTTCTGGCTGTGTGGTGCTCACTCTCTCTTTCTCTAAATCAATGTTAGATTTTTGGTGACCAGATATCGTTGTTGGTGTGGTGCTCATTTCTTCGTGTGTACTTGAATCACGACTAATTTCCCTTTTGACAAGAGATGTACATGACTGCACGCCATTGTGTTGACATCCTTCACATTGCTTAAATGTGTCCTCCCTAATTTCCACTGTCATCGCGTTGTCCTTACTGTCCAACTGAAGAAGGTGGCTTCTTGACCAACCAGCCCACATATGGGCTATGTATAGCATTAAGGCCTTAGAAGGTGAAAGTGACACGGTGGAGTAATTCCAGTCGATATCTCTGTCGCCATGCATCTTGGCACAGAAAAAATTGTCCAACGGTAGTTTTCCTTCCACGGTTACGTTGTGGAAATTTTTACAGCCAGTGGGATAGATATCAGTCACTATTCCTACCATTTCTTTATTATTGGAATTTCTCATGACTAGCGAAATTGAGTTTGATGGGTACTCAAACAAGCTGATCTGCTCAACTCCCGAGACGAGAGTTTCGAGGGCAACCCCTATACAGAGCAACATATTTGAAGGATAATAAAATGCTCTTCTCATCGGTGTGAGTGACGCATCCACATAATTACGTCTCAGAAAACTTGACTTCAATGGACAAAATTTAGCGAAACTACTGTCTCCAAACATCATTGTTTGACAAGCTTCTTTGCATTCCCTTTTGTTGCAATAAACATCATGCTTGTAGCAAGTGCGCCTGTCTCTGACAACCTCAGGCATGAAAGCTCGAAGAGGTTGTTTCCAAATTAGCACCTCACATTTTACAGAGTTGCCGTTTGCAGTTGCGTGTAGTGGGAATGGTGTGTACTTGATGACCTTAATGTTTCCATCGGTTGAATGAGAGGGTGAATGTAGCCTACCACACAAAAACATTTTTCTTTTGGTGGAGGTTATATAATCTGAGTAACAGTGCTCAGAAGAAAGAGTAACATTGAATGTTTCAAGACTTAGTTTTGTATGTGAAGTATTTTCCAGCTTGTATGTGGCAATTATTTTGGATTTGTTGACGGCTACTTCCACACCACCGACTGGCCTCCGGGTTAAAAAACTTACACATAACATACCAGTGTTTTTGATGACCCGCATCCTATTGATGTGAAGTTTACATGGAGATTTGGATAATACAGATGTAGCCATCATCATTAGGACAAAGAACAATTGAAAAATCAAGGGTTGCATCATAATATAGAGTTGGTCAGGTAATTACAATCGAAATTCATTGTTTATCACAAATATTCTTAGTTAAACCTTTCAACCCACATACAAAGTACTTTCCTGGATGATGATTTCGGTTAGGCCCCTGTTTCTCTTACACAGAATTGACAAGTGTCCGAATAAAAAAGTAAAAAAACATAGAAATAGGTTTCAGACATGTTTATTAAAATTTTTTTAATAAATCATATATTCATCGAAGAATACATATTCCTGTGTCTTTCACATTCACAAACCATTTGTTTGCGGCATCTATGGTAAGCCTTTCAATCACTTTTAGTTCAAAACATTGTGTTCAATAAACAGAACATCTTCAATGTGTTTCATGTCAACAAACAACTCGCCTTTCTCTTTCTCGCTTGTGCATCTATTGCAATACATGTCCCACATAATGTTGAACATTTGATGAATATGAAATTCTTTATTACCATCCTGTAAGAAAAGTGAGACAGACGCACAATCATCACTGACAAGATAGCGACGGAAGAACACTCGCCCTGGAGTGGATAGAATTTGTCTCAACACGGGCAATCGATCTTTGTAGAGGGTGATGTTGATCAGAGAATACAAGAAGTGCAAGTCCATGTTGCTTATTGTATTCTTTTGTTCAGTCACATAATCCATCCAAGTGTGACGTTCTCGGAGATTTTTTGGTAACAGCAATTTGGCCATTCGCATCATGCACACAACAACCAGGTGGTGTTTGTTGACTGCCATACTACACAGAGGACAAAAAGTGCCAGCTGTAGGTCGACATTTGTGGTGGAAGAGGTGCCCACAACCAATGTACATCGTTACCATGCAGAACATTCCAATGCCCTGCTTACACTGGGTACACACATGCCCAGAATGATGAAATTCTGAGACATTGTGAAATTCTGGAAAGGTTTTTTGTTTCTTTTGGATGTTCCCAATGTCACCATCAGACTTTCGCTTTCCATGTGTCATAGTTTGGTCTTTGTTGATCCTACACAATTCTTCTTCACTCATGCTCATTTATTTGAATAGCAGCTCTCAAGACAAGATATACTTGCAAAACAATATATTCTGTACTTTTATGCAACTTTTCACTTGATGTGCATAATTAATGAGCTTCGTGCAATTAGATATGCACACCATCCTTATTTAGAAGCAAACCAAATATGTTGAGCGTCCTTATTTGGAGGTGTGTGTGAGTGATTCAACTTTTTTCTTTTCTTTTAACTTTCTTTATCAATAAGACAAAATTGGGATGATGATGAATATCATTAAGAAGGTTGATGGCAGGGTTTGGGTGGAACCTCCTAATGCAAGCGTCTGTGTGTAATTCTTTTGAGACTCCATATGTAATTCATTTGCATCTGCTTCTCTCATGGCAATTCCACCATACCAATACCAGTCATCTTTGCACGAGATATAACCTCTACCCACAAACATTGTAGTACAAGACATCTTGCACTTTGAACATCTATGTGTAAGGGTAGTGTCTGAACAGGAGTGTAGTGGAGTTTTCAACATACGATGTGCAACAGGAAAGTATATATTAGATAATTCGAGTTGAAGATCGAGCCTATTTCCAGACACTGTCACTATCGTGTATCCAATCTTTCCATGGATACGGAAAGAGTCATCCTTCTTCAAAGATCTGTTAGGGGGTTTTGTGCAATACATGACTGGCTGCATCAATTTCAGGTCAGCCGGTCGAATCCATGGGGATTTACTACCATAGCATTGATTGTTTATCGAGTTCATGGTTGATCTTACATTATGTTTTGGTTTGACACCCGATATTACATCGAATAAGATGTTGGTGGTATCGTCTTTCAGGGTAAAGAACCTGACATCAGGAGAGAGTTTGAAATTTAAATGGACACACACAGCATTTTCATTTTCAATCGTGATCAGCCGTGTATCGAACACATCCAAATTATCACTGACTTTTTCAGAAAGTTTACACTTGCTAATCCTATTTGATGATGAACAACCATACTCTTTTCCGTCTCCTATGGCCAGTGATGCACACCAAGCCTTACAGTCTTGCTGCGACTTTCCACGTCTGATGGCACAAGGAAGGGATTCGTCGGACACTTTGTTGTCGGGAATGATGTATGCTCTGTTGTGATATTCAATACTGCACACCTTATGTCTCTTGTGGCCATCAAATGTGGAAGATAGTGTGGCTTTCTTTTGATGCAATCTCTTAAACATGATTTTGTCTAATTCTTTCACACGATTCGGTATGGCACCACAAAGGTATACTGATGTTTTAGAATCCATCTGGGTGTGATTCATACCCACTGAGAACCGTCCAGTCTCATGACATACATTGTTTGAAAGCACCACTGTGAACATATCTTTTGGTTCCATTGGATCTGTTGTGGCTTCAAGGGTGAATGACCTGTTATTCATCATAATGCTTTCAGTGTAAGGGGGTTTGGTGATCACAAACTCCCCACAAAGGAGTCTTTTGTTGGGAACCACCTTCATATTTTGAAATCGTATATTACACTGAAAACCATCATCTGCTATAACTAGACTGGTTAGTCCTGCAGCAAGAAGTAGTAACAACAAGTTGACCATGTCTGGCTCATTCCTTTATCAGTTTGTCTACATAAATAGCCTTTGTTTTGCTATCCTTCCCAAGTAGTCTCATCATTGAGTGGTGCTCATCGTCGTGTTCATCTCGATCATCATAATTTTTGTACAAGGTTTTACCTTCTGATATTTCAACAAGTTCACTTTTACTGCCATCAATTCCTTCATCAACGAAAAGCTTATCTTCATTTTCCTCATGCTCCTCATCACCATGGCTCTCTCCCATATGAGGTGTCCCAATAATGATGTTTGATTTTCGTTTTGTCTGCATGTCTTCACAATTTAACATTCTGTTCCCCTTTCTTCTTTTCACTACTTCCAGTTCTTCTTGTGTCAACACGTGCACTTGCCTTTGCACCAGATCAGAAAGACAGAGTATATGATATGCATACTGTCGCATTTCGGCAAATGAAAAGTCAAACAGTTGGTCCAAAGACTTCCTAACTTTTATATGTATAGCATTTTCTCTACTTGTTCCCAATTTCAGGTGAAATGGTCTGCAGCATAAGGTGTGTTTAGCACCCAGAGTGAGTTCACATATTGGAGCATGGAGAATGTGCCGGTTCTTTATTACAATTGGCTCTTCGTTCCTCCTAAGGTCTTCTGGAAAGTGAAAGATGTCATTGAAGGTTAAGCCACCTTTCGATGCCCAAAATGTCTTAATGTAATCCCCTTTATGGGCCACCCAACATCCACTGACTTGGTTAACCTTCACTCTGTCGAGAATTCTTTTCATGATGTGACATACAGCAGCAATTGGACGTCCCTTTATTCGACCAATATAAGTCAGGTCAAAGTAATCTTTGCAAAGATCAATAAATTTGGCTCCAATTGTGTTCATCATGAACTCATTCAGGCTCCTCTGATGGTCATTGTGACTTCTATCGTACATGTACTCTTGCACATTCTCTACATCCACTTGATGTATTCCACCCTCTGATGTTTCGTCTAATAGCCGGTTATGAAATAGTATACGACCAGTGTCTGTGTCTTCCAATGAAATAATAAATTTTCTTGGATTGAATATAATGTAGCGTTTTCCATCATGAAAGCTGCGTAAGACCCCAATATATCCTTTACCCCAATACTCCTCATACTTGCATTTAGTGCTTGGAATGTTTTCTATAGCTCTGGTCTCATCCCATATCTTACAGGCGGAAGGGTACCTCAGCGTGACTTTAATGTTATATAAAGGTTCTTTTGAGTGTTCAAGATGAACATCATCGACGCAATATATATATGGTACTGTAGATACCCCATCCCCCTCTGGATTACCATGGATTGACGGAATGGGATCGTTAGGGTCCCAATCTGTCTTTGAGAGTCTACTGAACATCTCAGTGGGTACATATACAGAGCTAACTTCCATCTTGAATTTTGTTGGGTACATACAAAAACACAACGTCAATGCTTTCATGATAAAATGGTCTTTATTTCATAAAAATCAAAAATAATCTGAATAGAATGAATTTTTTCTGAGTTTTTGAATATAATCATCAATCTTCACTTTCAATTCTGCCCTGTCAACATTTAAAACAGTAGAGTCTGCCATATTACGTCTGTAAAATTTGATCATCAGATCAATGAGTTCTTTTGCAAGCTTTCCCAGTCTTGTCTTTCTGCATACTCTCAACATAACAGCATCATCCCTCCCTTCCAGTTTCTTCAAAACAGAAGATCTTCCTGGTGTAGGGCAAAATGTCTGTACATGAAGATTTGCAGGCAAACCATTCTTGAAGAGGGTCTTGTTGATGTCAGCATATAGAGCCTTAAGCTTCTGAGATAGTTCTTGAATGGATAGATTGAAATATTCATCATTGCTATCACTTTCACTTTCCTGATCATTGAGTGAGAAGGGACTGGCAGATGAAGATACAGATAGTTTGGTTGACAATCCATCCTGTGTTGCCTGTAACGGGGTTGTATGTTCCCGTCTATTGTCATACAGAACATGTTTTTCTTTTGAAATGTTGGAATATTGCTGTAAAAAATCCTCTAGAATATCACTCCTCTTCTTCACAAGGTGATCCATTGTCACACTATCACCAATATTTGAAAACCATTGTCGGTACAGTCGAATCATCTGACCAAGCATGTTTCTAGCCATGTCTCGTACATTCAAGTGTCTGCTGACCGTATATTTGCATGCACGCTGGTCTCGTCTGACAAGTGTTGCTATATTGTTGGATGTTGCACGGTTGAATCTCACCCACAATTGTCTTGGAAGACTCCCCCGGAACATTTCCTGATTTGCAAGCTTGTAAAGGTCACAAAGTCTATCACAAACAAATCTTTCCTCTCTCATATTTTTGTCATCATCAACCTCATCACATGAGTCATCTGTTCCTTGTTGGTCGATTGATTCTTTTTTCTTAGCATTTTCAATGCTTTGTGCTTGACTGGCCAATCTCGACAGAAATTTCTTTTCCATAATATTGTCTAACCTTTCACTCTCCTTGGCTACTTTCATCTGCTCTCTAAGATAGTCTTGTTTTACCTCTGTGAGAGCACCTCTGGGGTGCTTGTGTGCTTGTTCTTTATCTCTTTTCTGATACAAATGTTTGAGAAATGAACAAACCAAGGATGGACGGCCTCCTTGACTAAAGAGGTTGACTGTGTCATGCAAACCAGTTCTGTCTCCATAAGATGTCCATGCCTCATGTTGACCACTCATTTGATCAAGTAACACAATATCTAGTTGCACATCAGGTTTATCTCTGAATATTGCACTGCATGCTTGAACATACAATTCTTTCAGATACCATATGTCCATATTCCATTCATCATTCTCCAATAGGTACTTCTTAAGTCTATTCCCGTAGTCTATCAGATTGTCCAGTGCGTCTTCGTTCACCCCAACATCGGAAAATCTTTTTCTCCTTCTATAGGCAGTTGTTACAAGACAAACAAACTCCTTTGCCACTTCTGCACATTGTTGCCTTGTTTCAAGTGTGGACCACAAGCGTATCTTTGTTTTGCTCTCCATCATTTCATAAAGGTTATAAGTAACACCTGGACCAACGGTCAAATCACACCACTTCGGAAGCAAATGCCTAATCTGTGTCAATGCAATGTGATTGTAGATTTTTGATAAGAAGATATTGAATTCATTGGGGGACATTGGACTGACATCCCCGGGCTGAATCATGACTCCTCTGGTCCCCCCACAATTCTTTTCATTTCTGTTTGATGAATTGTTTGATACAGTGTCACGCGCCTTTTCATCAAGTCTCGTGTCCACCAATTGCTCAACATCAGCTGCAATCTTCTCCTTGTATGTGAATTTTTCCAAGTCTTTCTGACATTCCTCTGATAGATTGCCTATGTCATTGCGAACCCTGAACTCCCTTGTTAATTCCTGAATAAATCCCTGCACCATGACAACCCTACTAGGTGAACGAATCACTCTGATGGTAGTCTGTCCATTTTTATGCTCAATTGTGTTCATGGTTTCATCCTCTTCGTAAGGTTCAATCATTTGGATGAGTGGAGGGGGCAGGAGTGTGGTGTTTAAAAAGACATATTGAATTGCACGATCATAGACATTTTGTAAATACCATATATCGATATCAAGTGTCCTATACAGTGCTACCCATTTCATCAGATTGTCTTCATACCTTTTCAAATTGCTTTGGTCATTAAGCTTACATTGTTTGTTAAAGAGACTGACATAATCTCCAATCAACTTAGGCGTAAGCAAGACTAAGTTTGATTCTAATCTAAAGCGTATTCTTTCTTTTTTCAGAAAAATATCAATTGTGTGGTGACGAATGTTTGGCCCCATCTGTATTTCACAGTTGTTGGGGAGGGTGTTTGCAAAAACAGTCTTGTTCATGTCATTATATATCTTAAGAAAGAAACCCATCAGGTCCAATTGTGACACAACTGGTGGTTCTGAAGGTTGGCAAGATAGCAGCGGTGGCACAAAATGTTTGTTGCCAGGCCTGTAGCCAGTAATAGGAACCAATGATGCAATGTATTCTTCTCTTTGTTTCTCTTCCCAATCTTTCCAATATTCTGCCACTGGTAGAGGTTTTTTGAACAGTTGGTCCACCCTCTGTCTGATTTCCCCAATTTCACTCTTCAAAGCTGATATCAGAGAAGTGGATGTGCTTATTGGTCTTGAAACGAGATTGACCTTTCTTCTGCAGTAAGCACATTCGAAGTCATATGTCACATGATTGGCTTCATACTCTCTCAAACAGTGGTGATGCATGTAATGGAAACATCCCCATAATACAGCAAGATCTTCAATATATATATTTTCAAGACAGATGACACAATCTGTGATGCTTATATTTGTCGAGCTAGATGCAGATGAAATCAAATGTGATGCTGCAGTACTCTGATACTTATCAGTGTGTTGGCCACCTGGTTTGCGCGGGATGTTGCTCTCTCCCTTTACAACAGTATTGTGTTCCCCATCATCTTCACTGTCAGATATGACGATTTGATTGGATATGTTCTCTTCGTGCCTAATGATACTGTTTCCCTCTGGTTGTTTTTCACCAAATGGATTTTCTAATTCACTGTCAGAAGATGACATAGAGATTGGACTTGAAGCCCTACTAGGAAGAATCAGAGAGGGTGGTGCTGGATGGTTGACACTGTCTCCATTGGTCTGTATGATATTGGACACAAAGTTTCTTATGCTTTGTAAGATAGTTGATGTCTGTACGATTGAATTGCATCTGAGCACCAAGAAGTCTTCCACTGCATTGGTAAATTGTTCTCCTCTCAATTGTAACTCCCTTATAATATCATCATCGTCATAATCTGAAAAACTCATAATACCTTATTGTTTTTGTGTTATCTTTATTATGCCTTCTTTCCATAAATACCTTGATTCAAATGCAACAATATCAAGCTACCACAACAAATATATGGATCCTTGCCTTTATTACAACTGCAACAATGTCATATTCCAAATTGATTGTGACCCGAATTTTGCCATATCAGTTCCATTTTTTTCCTTTCTAGCTCATCTTGCTTGTCACTCGTCAGTGGTCTATTGGCCAGGGCAGTAAGTCTGCGGTGCATCAACATCATTTTGTCAATCATATCTTGCATTAAGACTCTCATTGTGGACTTTTCAGAATAGAGAAATAAAGATTTTCGGTCATTGATCCTTTTCAGCCTGTTCTCAGAGTTTCTTGAGTTATGTTGAGCTTTCGGAAAGACCTGTAGTGGAAGTTTATTGTCAAACATTGTTCTGTTTGCTTGATGATAAACCTCCTTGAGTTTTGCTGTTCGTTGTTTCTCAACGTCACTGATCAAGACCTCATCGTCACTGTCTTCGCTGGATTGTCCATCCTGCCAGATTGTCTTCTCTATCTCGCCCAAAAAATTCTCTATATCATCAACCAATTCTTTGGGAAATTGGCGAGATAGGTGATTTTTTGTTCTATACATGATACCCATCTGCTCAATCAAACTTCTCGACACTATCATACTGTTCTTGTAATCCACAAGTGTGATGCGTGCATATCTGTTGTATTCAGTGTACTTATCGATCCCATCCTCCACAACCTCTATGTAAGGCATGGGCAAATTCCCACCAAAAAGTCTACTGTTTGCCTCATTGTAAACCTCTTCTAATTTTTTATATGGGTCATCCTCAGTCTTGATACATTTTGATCTGATCTGATTGCAAACGTCTATGTATTCATCTTCATTAAATCTTTCCAAGTTGATGCAGTATTGAATGACATTTTGCAATACACGTAGGAACCTCTGTACCAATGACCAGCAGAAGATGGGTGACTCCCCCTTCAATGTTATCTCAATTCTGTCTGTTTCATAGGAAATCATGTCATTTTCAATTCGTCTATCCATAACGAATTGGCATTGTGATGGCAGACGTTCACCACAGAAGACCCTGTTCACATATTTGTACAGATACAAGAAGAAAGTTTCATATTGAAAGCTACCAGTAGGCGTAGAGGTAACTTGATCAGGAACATGATTTCTCTCAACAGATTCGGTAGATGTGGAGGGATCGGATGAAGATGATGTAGATGGGAGTGGTGAGCTCGCACGTAATACACCACTAGAAAAGAGAGATTTTCTCACGTTTTCCACATCTCCCCGTTTACTACCATGCTTGGTTAATCTCTGCCAGTAGGTCCCTGGTGTAGCAGGGGAAGAGAGAATCCTTCTCTTTGATTGCAATAGTGAACTGTGTTCTAAATTACCAACCACCTTGCTATTGGAACTTGTGGGAGCTGTGTATCTTTTCACTTTGCCATTGCACACAGGACACACTAAATGGTTTTTGTAATTGTCTCCAAAACGTCTTCTTAGATTTTTCTCCCAGTCTCTCACACAACCTGTGTGTATTAGATGACAGCAATCGTAGAGAACCACCATGTTTTCTCTTATTGGATCCAGACACATGGGACATTTTGTTTTGGTGGGTGTTGCATCCCCATTGTCATGCAACTCATCTTCATCCACATCACTATCACTGTCTTCCATATGCTGAGCATCATGTTCAGAGATCGCTACTGGTGAATATTCTACAGGAAAGTGGTCATCTACTTGTGTTGGATTCAACATTGAGTTATCATCATTACCATAATATCCAACAGGTGAGCTATAGTCAACAGGAATATGTGAAATTAAATCTACATCAATTGAATTCTCAAACATTATTGGGTTGTAGTCTTCACCAATTGTTGAAACACCGGGCAAAGGGGATTCTTGTTGGAATGATGAAATAGGACTGATGTTTCTAGTATCATTTCTTTCCAATTCAGTGAGACGGGATTCTATCCTATCAAACATCTGAGACATGTCACTCACTGTTGATTCGAGTGAAGCTGAGAGTATTTGCAATTCTGGAACTGTTGAATCACACCTCAGAGCCAGCACACTGTTGAAGTTTTCAATAAGTGTCTCAAATGAGCTTTTCATATGGGTGAGCAAGTCTTGATATGAGCCAGACATGATTCAATAATGATATTTGTGATTTCCTCTTCCACAATGGTGTTAATATCAATGAGCTATGCACTCACACTCCCGTACTTTATATTTGATTGCAAGAGATATGCTTGTTGAATGTCTGTTGAAAGAGGAAAGTGGTGAAATACAATCAAGAAAATTATGCTCTCTGTATCATGACTGTGTAAATCTTCTCAGTATTGCTGAATCGGGCTTGGGCACTTTTGAACTAAATGGATTGGGAGATAAGATACCACATCTGTTGATACTTGTAAAGCGTCGTCTGAAGATTTTGGAATCCAAAATGTGAGCTGATATAGAAAAATCATTTTAGATCAGCACCAACAAGACCAGTTTATATATTTGAAAAATTGTTTTATTTTATTTGATACCACAACAATGCCACACAATCAAATGGTGTTAGCCTGTGATAAATCACAACAGTTCTTTGTCACATACAAATGCGTCAATCAGGTTTCAAGTTACCAGACATACACTTTGCATACCACAAGGGACACATCATGTATGAACAGCATTCACCTGCGATCCAACATGAGTGGTTTCACAGAAAACATGAGCAGGCGGGTACAGCCTTTGTGTGACAGTAGCTCTCATTTGTCCTTTCCTACAACTCCATCGAACAACATCACCACCATGGGTCGTGATGCTGACATGATCTTCTACACTGCAGGTCAGAATCTGTTTGATGCACTCTCGTTTGAGAAGTTTCATCGCGTCACTTCTCCATTTTCTGTGAACAATCGCAACTATACTGCATTGTTGCATGGCATAGAGAACAGATGGGAGATCCTGTGTGCCTTGGAGAGGCAAGATTCTTTACGCTTTTCTAGGAATGATGCTTTTCCTCCTTTAAAATCAGCCTCTTATTACAAAGTCAGAGATGTCAATGTGGTCTGTCAAAATCAGATATATCAAAATTCTCTAGCACTCAACACACAAAAACAGACAGACACCTCTTTGGTTGAAACCAGTAAGGACCTCCTTGCCCATGTCTTGCAATTTGCTACAGTAGATATATCAGCGAACAACATGTGCGTAGAGTGGGAAATAAAATTGCGCCATAACTTATCCATGCCAGAAAAATGTCACATACTCATCCACCATGAAGTGATGAGAGAAATCCACAGAGGAATCTCGCCAGAGGCATTTCAACAGGCATGTAAGGACATATGTCTTTTAGAGCATGATGTCACCTTCAAGAGAAACCTGTACGGAGTTGGTCGTAGCAAGAGAAACAATCCAGAACTCATGGATATTTTCCCACTTTTACCATTGGGTTTAAAGAAAGTGATCCTCAAGAGGTGGGTCAGAGAAGAGAAGATTAATTGTCTAGAGCATGTCAAGGAAATGTGGCCAGATTGGAAGTCAGATACGGTTGTGAATATGCCAGGTATACCAAAACGTATTGATGATTGGAATGCTGAAGATGTAATTAATGTGACACTTGGTGTAATTGGATCAATCCAATAATGAAGACCATCGATGAACTAATTGATGAGATGAAGGGATATGCATTGAAATGTGGGGAAGGACATCACTCAAATCCTTTCACGGAACAATTCAGACAATGTTTTACATTAGAAAAACTTCAATTAAACCCAAAAGATAACAAGTCATCCTTTGACAATAGAAAGGAATTGCATGACTATATACAAAGCATTGAAGTTGAGTTGAAGGCTATGGCCAATGAGGTTGAAAAATGTTCTTCTCGGACTACAGATGCAAAAAAGGAATATGATGAACTTTGTAAGATATTCACTAAGTCAAAGAAAACTTGTCCACCATCAGAAACTCAATTTGGGGCACGTGAAGACGATGTATGGCAATTCTCCACAGATGATATCTCATTTGGAATTTGAGATGTAAATGACAAGTCTCCATTTTTTAGAAAAGAATCAACCTGACATTTGGACTGTACAGCTCCCACCTGCATGCCAACATGAAGCGCAACGTCTGTGTCACTGCTCTTGGCCAATCTCAATTTTGTGTCTATCAGTTTCTTGGTTTCATCACAACGGGCCATGTGATGCAGTAATCCATGTAGTGTATCCTCGTATGCTTTCATGTTCTGACTTGATGGTTGACATGTGTCGGATCTACTAAACGTGCCACACAAGTGAGCTAACTTCTCTGAGATATCTGTATCGGTCAGAGTTTTATGGATGATATCCAAGATGTTGTTGTATAAAAAATAGCTCTTGTTGAACCTTGCCAGACAAGAGAGATGAAGAGCAATATCACTGAAGAGTGTGCTTGTGGAGAGACCTTTCTTTTCAGCTTCAATGACTCTGTTTCGCTTTTGGTACAGCTCACTCTCCACTTTGGTGATGTTCTCTTCCAAAGACATCTTCTCATCCTGTATGTGGTCATCAAGTCGTTGAAACTGACCTCGCTCGTCTTTTAAGCATGCCAGTTGCTCCAGCAGGTGGACATGGCATCTAAGAGTTTCATTTGTGAGCTGTTGAAGTGAGAGCTGTTCATATATCCCACTCATATGGGGGTGCCAAAGCAACCCATGAAGTGTATCACATATTGCAAATAAAAACCTTTGCCTCCAATTTTGATTTAGTCTTGACTCTGTATTGTCCTCCACAGTTGAAAGGTCCACAAGTGCCATACTGTCTTCATATGCCATTTCCTCAATCTTTCGTTGAACTTTAGTAACCACTATTTGTGCTGGTCACTTTATTGTATGCATGAATACATTTGATTGATATGGAAGAATTGTGGGAAAAGCGTTTTAATCAACTCTATAGCACATACCGTCAGTTGGAAGATGCACATGGTAGATTATCTCAGAAGTACAAGGAAGTAGAAGCACAGGTAAACATTGTCTCTGAAAGTAAGAGAAGGCTAGAGGATTCATTGAGAACACTGGGTGAAGAATGTAGAAATTTGAAATGTGAACAAGAGAAGTACGCTCAGGAAAGGTCAAGTCTGTTGCAAAAAAATGCCAGTCTCAAAGACTTTCTCCACACTGAAAGAGAAGATTCAAAGCGGATGGAGGCCAAAAGCACGAATGAAGTGGAACTTTTGCATAAGAGAGTGAAGCACATGAGAATCAAGGCTGTTGACAAGGAAAAAGTGATTCAACAGAAGCAACATGAAAACGATAAGCTTCGTGAAGAAAATCAGTGCCTGAAGGATACAATAACTGATCTAAAGGACACAGAAACGTGTAAGCAATTGAGAGTGGTTTCAAAGATGGACACCATTCTGGAAAAGTACATGGAGATGTTTCCTCAGGACCAATCACTGAATCACCTTCAGTTTGTTGACAAGACCACCAATGGAAGCAGCCACCTCTTTCGTCTTCTTTTGGAATTGTGCTATAGAGATGCCACAGGTAGCCTGAGAAATCTTAAGAGGAAGATTATTCGTGACTTTGACAGTATGATAGATACTGTGGTGTATTACAAACTGTACATTGACATGTGTCATTATGCACGAATTGTGTGGTGTAAGAACTTCTGTATATTTGAGGAGGCAAGTAGCATGATTTCCAAGATGAAGGAATTGACTCATCATCAAATCACATACCAAGAGGTTGTGTTGGTCAATGCCAGACAGGCCTTTGTGGCGGCAATTCTAAATGCAATGCAGGGGCTTGGTAGTTTACCACCAGACGACACTGTGCAAGATGATGCGTCAGATTGCGATGCACTGACCAAAAACCGTTCTCAGATGGAAAAGGCTATCGGATTTGATTGAATGGACAGTTTTACATAGATAGAATTTCAATACTGGATTGAGTGTCACTATGTCACTATTCATCGAATATGCAAAGTTCAAACATGCAGAAATCCAGAAAAAACTTCTTGACAGTCTTCTTCTCGGACAAAATTGTGCATTGCTTGGATTTCCAGGCTCTGGTAAGACTTATATGACTGCAAATATCATTCGTACACTCGTGACAGAGAAAAGAAAATCAATTGTGGTTGGGGGAAGCACTGGCTGCGCTGCTCAACAAGTAAAGAAGAGTTTAGATGGCCTTGAAGTTACAATACAGACAATTCACTCTCTCCTACGATTTGGTTCAGAGGAGCTGTCACTCGTGCAGAAGGGAGACATGGAGGGGCTTGAAAAGAAGGTGCGTCAGAAAAAGGTTTACAGTGTTGGTACAGTCATGCAAAAGTGTGACTATCTGGTAGTGGAGGAAGTGTCAATGCTCACCCCAATGTTCATTGAAGCCATGGATGTGGCTCTGCGTCAGATTAGAGGGAGACCCAGTAAGGTATTTGGTGGAGTGGTGGTCCTGTTTGTTGGAGATTTCAGGCAATTGCCTCCTGTGTCACAGAGTAATTGCGTATATGCTTTTCAACATCCTAGATGGCAAGATGGAACTTGGATTGCTAAGGTATATTCGTTGCAGTATGTTCTCAGACAGTCCAGAGATAATCAATTTATCAATATGATTATGAAACTCTCCCATAATCAACTCTCAGATGATGAATACAAACTTCTTCAAGGATGCATTGTTCCGAATGGTCGACAGAAAATCATGGATGTGGACTTCTTATCTGATGCTCTGCGCGTCTTCCCATATCGCAAAGATGTGAAAACTTATAATGAGAGAGTAACCGAACGGGCAAGAAGAGACAATGTAGAGATTCGTTCGCTCAAAGTGAATTGGCAGTCCCTCCCAAAAATAAAGCCTGATCTGATGATGAATGTGCAAGATGAACTAAGTAAGGAGATGGATGCCTCTCTTGAAATTTTTGTAGGTGCCCATGTAATGGTGACAGCAAACATGAGTGTGGAATTTGGTATTGTAAACGGTACAATGGGAAAGGTGTTGGCCTTTGTCCCAGGATTAGAATGTGACTATGGCACTTCAGAATGTGACATGGGAGTTCTATTGGAATTGGACGATTGCACACGGGTCACTATAGGAGCCCATTGTATCACAAAGAAGATTGATCAATACAAGAGTGTGAAAATGCATTTCATTCCCTTGTTGCTGTGTCATGCAATAACAGCACACAAGCTTCAGGGTTCAACTGTACAAAGGAGAATATTTTTCTCACCACCTTATATGAAAACAGAGTCTGTGTCATCTATGTTTTATGTCATCATCACACGCCTCACATCCCTTGATCTGCTGCACTTGACACATGTACCACATGAGATGAGGGTTATTGTCGACCCATCTGTTCTGAACTATTATGAAAATGTGAATAAAAGATAACACAAAAGCACAGATGCTGTAAAGTCTCTTTATTTTATCTACATGCTATATCTTACAATACGGGGTTTTGAATTACGACAATTCATGATAATATCAAAGTCATAATTTTGTCTGGCATCTCTATCATTTTCATGATGCACTTCGTAAGGACCCTTTCTCAATTTGGCAATGGGTACAATGATGGATGCTGATTTCCTTCCATCTCTTGTCTTCACTGATATTCCCTCTGATGAGATCAGCATCTCTGCCTCCACTTGATCAATGGAGCTCGAAGTGAGAAGCATTCTTGGCCAAGCATAATTAAACTTGTTGTCACGAGGGATGAGCTCTTTCATTTCAATAATCAGAAATAGCGTGCCAACATCCATAGTGGTCCCTTGTTCATATAAGAAGTCACCATCTTCAACATCCACGGTAAGTTTTCCTGTCGTCTGCAAGGTAACAACAAAACTATCTCTTTTGTTGTTTGCGAAAGAACCACTGCATGTGCTACTACAAATTCCCCTTGGGCGAAAGGTCTCATAGAATATTTCTGGTGAGGCCATGTGTATCATGAGTGCATCAACACTGTCCACTCCATGCTGCGAGGTCACCTGTGCTTTGAGATTGGCATAATCTCCGCATGACTGCATATGTGTATATTGAGTTGTAAGTGTTTTATTACAGTTTTTCACATGGTCCTGTAGAAGGTGGAATGGTATCAGTGTGGATACAGGATCAAATGTAATGTCAGCCAGAGATAACTTGAAAGCCTGATCCACTTTGTCCCTCAAAAGACATTCATCTTCAAGATCAACCCTGAACAGAGCAGATCCATCATCTGTCACCACTCTTGCATTTTCGTCACAATATACTCCCATTTCTACAACCCTTCCATGAAGGTCAGAGAAGCATGAATCTCTCTCCCCAATTGCATATGGTGAGTGAACAATACCCATATATTCCATAAGAAGTTTGTTGTGTTGAATTGGAGGAGCATCACAAGGATACAGAGGGGTCATTGTGTTTGAAATCAAATCAAACTTACCCCCAAGCTCGTCAACTGGGTCTGCACCAAATGCAGGTGAAGAGAGATGTGGAAAATTCACAGGAGCATCATTGGACATGTTCAACAGCTGTGTGCCAGTGTATGTGTATGGCATGGATAATTCATTACTGTTCATTTCTCTTTTGACATAATTTCTTCTCGCTTGCTCTATCTCTGGTCTAAACATGTCAGAGTATAACCTCTTGTTTAGAACACCAAACTCGACATCATAGTCCAATATTTCTTCCAATCTTCTCTTTCGAAGCGGGCCATTTCCTGTGCCTGGTGCCCTACTAGGACCACAAAAATTTGAATGACCAGAAATGAATTTTGCAAGAAGACTAGTTGAAGACATGTTTCACAAACACAATGATCAACCTATGCATTAACATATTTGATTCGCGAATAGGCTTGCTGTCTAACAATCATGGGTCTGTATCCAAGCTTGGCTCAAACAATCTTCCAAAAAGCAATGAGTGGTGAAACAAAATTACCCTTGCAACAGTCAAGTGCCATTGAAGTGCTACGCAACACATCTGTTGTCTTGATCGACCTTACACAGTTTTTGTACATCTCTCAATCTCAATTATCCTCAATGGTCCAACAACACATGTATAGCTACAGCAGTGTGATAGACTTCCTTTCATCTGAAGATCCCATAGGACAGGTGTTCATCGATTGGAAAACGGGACAAGTCAAAAATTCTGTTGACATATTCACATTGGACATAGCTGCAAGCTATCTCTCCAATAAAGTGGAACTTGTGGATAAGCGATGGAAAATGGCATGTGACAAAAAGGGTATGGAGTCGTCTCTGAATGCCATATTTCTGGCCGTGGATGGAGATTGCCCTGTGGCAAAATTGGAAACAAGAAGACAAAGGCAAACAAAGTCGCATGCATCAAGCATCTGCCGAAAGATAGAAGAGAACTGCAACCGCATCGGTGAGGTGGTCCCAGATAATCTATACAGTAGATTTTTTCTCTTTTCACAGACTGGTGACGGACGTATGGCTGGATCTTTACAACGTTACATCTTTAGCAGAGAGAATCGGGAAAATGTGCTGGGGAAAATGGTGGAATTTTTAGGAAGAAATACACACATGAATGCCAGTGTTTATCTGGCTCAAGGAAGAACTAAGATGGAACCTGGTCTCATCAGTCGAGTGTGTGGATCCTATGTCCTACCATGGGACAATGGCATGGAGGTTCCATATTATGAGGCAGACTCCATCATTCCATACCTATGGTCATTTTTGCGGCATCATGAGCAATCAGCATCCATCGTTACCACAGACTCAGACATGCTGATGACTTTGCTTGCACTGGCCGATCCAAGATTATATCTGTTGCGTAAGGAGAAAACAAAGGACGCTGATATTGTCTTCAACCAGAGTATTGCCTTTTCTGTGAACCCTGTCCATCTGCTCAACAATCCCCAAAAGCACTTGGATCTATTGCTGCACCTCTCCATGGGTGGCTGTGACTATGCTGAAAACTTTCATAGGTGTGGGGTCAAAACTTTACAGGTGGGTATTGAGAAAATAATGGATGGACAGAATCTGATCACATGCGTGAAATTGGCAAGACGAAATGAAATCTTAGAGTTGGATGGAAAGGGTCTTTTGGATAAGGAATTGGATGTATGGTCAACACCAAAGGAATTGCTACAGATAAATTGTGTGGATCAGAATATGTTGTTCCAATTATTGTCAAGCAGACATGATTTGTTTCCACTAAGAATGGGATCACATGTGTATCTGATGCGTCTGGATTGCAACCAAGATGTCATTGAGGGAACAATGAGATCATACTTGACAAGATTTACAAATGCCACTTCAACCCACACATTCAATGTCATCAGAAGCAAGATGAATTCTTTCCCATGGGAAATGCGCAGGAGGATGTTCTTTTTGGGCCTTGTGACAGAATGTGGATTGGGATTAGAGGTGGGCATGGAGCAGAATGTAGACATAGCCAATAAATGTGGCTATAATCCAAATAGCAAATATTCTTATGTGAAATAAAAAAATTCAACAAAATGGTTAGGTTTCATCGTTTTCTTTCATGTTTACAGTTCTATGTATTCGATCAATAATGTTCAATGTAAGGATGGTAGAAACCTTATTGAGATAAACCTTTCCATTGTCCATTTTTTCACAGCACCCAAATAGACTCAAATCAAGCATCCTTGAAAGGGCTCTCAAAAGCTTATCTCTTATCTTGGACTTTTGTGATCTTGAATGATCAAATTTAAAGTGCCTATAGACCTCCTCATCTGTGATGTCCTTTAACATGTCGCATTTGTCGGAGTACTTGTCGAGAGCTTCTTTTATCTCCTTAGCTATATCCATTGCAGGTCTCCCTTCATCAAGATCAAATTGATGATGAGCTATCTGTAGAAACTCACCAAGTGAAGCCCCCTTGCTTGTAATTCTTTCATCCATGTCATGTGCTGCATTTACTTTAATTTCACATATTTTACATGATACACAATCATCAAAGCCTGGAAGAGGCATGATGGATGAACAAAGCATTGGTATGTTAGGTAGATCAACACCACCATTCCCAGAGAGGGACTCTTGTATGCATATGGCACTCAACTCGTCGTCACTCACTTTTCTCTTGCGTTTTTTTGTAGCCATTCTCACATACATTCAAATCATGATTGGTAAATATGATTTTATCGAAATCATTGTCTATTGCAGCATTTTTGTCTTTGGTCAACAATATGGTCATTTCTTGCTTTCCGTACATTTTATCAACTCGACAGAACATTATCACTAGAAGATTGGATGAGTGTTCATATATTGTGGCATTAGTCTGAGAGTTTTCCTTCTCGGCATGCAAGAAAGGTTGACTTGAGACAACTAGATTATTTCCACTTCCATTCCCTTGGACAAAATCTAGAGTCATCCCCTGCCATCCTTGTCTTTTAGATGTAAACCTGTTTAGGGGAAGATAATCGACTCTTGCTCTGATGTGTTTGTCATCAGTGGTGTTTACATCAAATGAGTACTTGGTGCAAGCATCTGTGTTGAGATGAGAGTGGTTGCTGTGCCCCAGTTCATACCATGTGTGGTTTGAAATGTCTTTTGGGAGATGAAAATTTGCTAGTTCACAGGCATTATCATCTTCATCATAATCAACCTTCCTCTGTTGACACATTTCACCAGTCCATCCCACTGGACAATGGCACTTGTATCCTTTTGTGTATGCTTTCTGCATACATGTCCCTCCATTGAGACAGTAATGACATGTGATAGATATGTCTGTTTTGTTGGTTTCGCAAAACTTTCCACTATAGAAATCTTTGCATTGACAAACAAAGTTTCCTGCACTCGTGTAAATGCATGCCGCTGTCCCCGCTGGGTTACAATGATCCATCTTGCATGGATGGTTCCAGCTCTCGCAATCTTTGTTTGTCTTACATGTGATGTCTGTGGGTAGCCTGGGATCATCAAATCTGCAAACATGGTGGTCACATTCACTAGAGATTTCCATGTTAGATGAGACTGTTCCAAATAATATGGCAACAGTGATGACAACAGAGACAATTGTGCTTGCTACAAGAATGAATAGAAATGTTCCTGATGATCTTCTTAGCTGAAGCATTTTCAAAGATATGGGCAGTGTTTTTCGCATTTCTTTGTTTTACAAACTTCTGTTTCATTTGGTAACAATCTCAATTGATTAATAGTGAAACGTGCACCCTCCTTAACACTAGAACTATACAGAACATGATTGATCTTTTACCAGGGATAATGGTCTCCCAAGACATGGCAAAACACCAAGCTCGGTCATTTAATGATTACTGGGATGATGTGAAGTGGAAGGGAATCTCAAAGCCACTTGTAGCGAATCAAGGAAAGTTTGTATTACCTTTCCAGGTTCAAAATCCACATGCACTTCAAATTGAAACGTTGTCTGACTTATTGGAACATCAAATGGACATAGATGATATGGCATCAAATGTCATCTCCTCCAGAGCATATCTCAATTCCATATTGTACAGGGGAGTTGAACAGTCTCGCTGCATGTTCTATTCCAAACCTCAAGAGGATGATCCTGGTTTAACAGTCATAAAGAAAATGATGAATCTTGTATCTCTTCTTGTCGAATACAATAACATGAAACTGGAACCTTTTCAACTGAAGGCCATTCGTGCTGGTATTTGTTCAAGTGGGGAACGATTGCTGGGACAGGAGCTACACAAAAATATCCCCAAAATTCTTGATAGCCTTGGTCTGCTTGAGGGGGCTGACATGAAAGATTCAAACGCCATCATGGACCTTTTTAGAAAATACAGCAAACGCATGGTTGCCATAATAGCGCCAAGAAGAAATGGAAAGTCAAAGGCTGGTAAGCTTTTTGTTTCAATCAATGCCATATGTGAGAGAGGATCAAGGATTGTCATCTTGGCACATCGCTTGGAAGCAACACTTTTGTACAAGAGTGAGATTCTACTTTATCTGGACCAGATACTTCAGATGGGCATGGATAAGTTTGAAGTTCATTCTTCTACATCAGAGATACGGCTGGATTTCCCTTGTGAGAAGAAATCATCCTTCATTTACTTTGTGTCTGGAGGGATAAATGTAAGTAAACACTTTCAATTTGTAGTGTTTTTTATTTTTTAATTTTGTCTCGTAAATTGTAACACAACACCTTCAACAGCAATTGAGCTCTGCCCATGTATAGTTACTCTGTACCATTTGCATAAGGGTTTTATCTTTCCATGCACAAATTTTGCTTGATGTTTGTCTCTATTTGTGATATTCACGTGTGAGAGAAAGTTTGTCTCGGAGCACGATTCTTCCTTAACATGCCAGATATTATTATGGGATCTTGGTTCCTGGAGCAGAAGACGCATACTACGCTTGGCAGCTCGGTGTTTACCATTTCTTGTCCTGTAGACTTTGTATGCGTGCCTGTTGGGGATGGTGCACAAAGTTGCCATCCTACGTAGACATCTGAAGGATGCTGGTGACAGTTTCAATCCATCGTCCCTCACTTCAACTATCGTTTTGCCAGTGTGACGCTCCTTGCATTTTGTTCCCTTAACTGCCAACACAGCATTCACATATGCTAATGCATTCCGTCGACATGCGTGGCCTTTTGATGATTCGCAAATTGATAACTGATCATTTTTCTTTATACACAATGACACATACCTCTTTGGAAACATTTTATCCTTAAAGAGTGGAAAGTCTAGTACAGGTAAATGTTTCACGCGATTTAGTGGTAGTTGACAATGTATACTGTTTTCATCATGACTACACTCATTATGTGGCAAAAAGTCTCTCATGGCCCTTTCTATATGATGTTGTTCTACACACTCGTGTGTTGAACAGAGACAATTGGTGACATTGTTGCAATGTTTAGCAAAGGGTGCCATCCAGTGATACTGAACTGATACAGATTTCAGTGGGTAACACTCTGGATCACATGCCACTGTGGTTACTGCATCAATGGATATAAAGCACATGTCTTCATTTTTGTTGGATGGCACCAAGGGATTTACAGATATCTTGACAAATGATTTCCCAGTCCAACACTTTGATGATGATTTCATGGACCTCACCTCTTCCCATCCATATTCTATATCTGTCAATAGACGGTAGTTAGCAGGTACCAAAAAGGATACGTAGGCCATATTTCACCTCTGTTATAATATCACTATTTGTGCATAACCTATCACAAGTATGAACCTCAGAAAAAAAAGACTTGCCAAGAGACGATGATGCAGGTAGAGACGATCTCATCTAGTGATAGTTTTGATTTGGTACCCCATTTGGTTATCAGCAAGAAATTTGAACATGATGATGCATTTCTAGCTGGCCGACAAAGTAAGACAGAACTTTCGTGTCTGGTCCACAAATGTGACAACACTGGGTGCATCATGGTTGGTGTTGGGGGAATGGAGGGGACTATCAATGAAAATGGGAACTATTCTGTCGTGGATGTCAAGACAGTCCTTGACAAACATGTTACCAATGGCACTTACAGTATAGTGAGTCATTACACAAAGCCTGTGGTGAAAACACTTCAAAGAACCATTCAACTATCTTACCCACTTATCATGTGGCAATGTGAACCAACCCCATGTGCTGATGGAAATGAAACTGAAAGCACAACATCCTTAAGTTTGTTTAAGGGTAATGATTTTAGAATGTTTACAACTATCGAGCCCCATACACATAGGATTTTAGGGCAGGGCACACATATGTTTATGAAGAAAATATATGAAGAGGTGGATCTTCATAAATCATTTGTTCCGTTCACAGAAAGGATGTTAAAGTTCACAATTGGTGATATTGGATACATGACAGCATTTGTGGACTTCAAAAAACTGGATAGTGATATCATGATATCTAGATGCATAAAGAAAAGTGTTGATAGTTGTGATGGGAGACAATGCCTGGGATTATCGAGAAAAGATAACAATGAAGTGGTGCAGGAGAAATACCCAAAGGCATTTCCAAGTGGTCTCGTTTGGAGTGAATCCTTTGAGTGAGTAACTATTAGCAGGGAAGAACTCTTTGATCTGTAAGACATGAACAAAGACAGACAGACATTGAAACATGTTATTCAACACGTTGGAAGAAATCAAATTGTCTTCAGCACCAAGAGTAAAGTACAGATGGAAGACCTTTACCATCCGACTACCATTCTCAAAATTGAAGGATCCAAAAACAAACAAGCCTCTACTGGAGCACATATTGTCGATGGAGCCAGCCAAAGCAGACCATCGAGATCTAATGATATTTTCTGCAAGACTTTTGCCAGATGGTGGGAGCAATGATCTGTTGTTCATTATAAGATATAGAGGCCACACAATCAAAGTAAAGATGAACAATCTTGATCAACCTGTTGACATGACTTATTGGTGTGGTTGTAAAGATTTATCAACTTTAA
This sequence comes from Amphiduros pacificus, assembly GCA_949316495.1. Taxonomy (NCBI): domain Eukaryota; kingdom Metazoa; phylum Annelida; class Polychaeta; order Phyllodocida; family Hesionidae; genus Amphiduros; species Amphiduros pacificus. Next base: position 33,121,351 of record OX439006.1, on the reverse strand, counting down.
CCATGTTGTTACATAGAGGGATTTGGACACTTAACAAACCTACAAGTCGTTCAGAAGATATGTATCTCACAGTCGAAGGTCAGCGTGATAAAGATGAAAAAACAGACATGATGCCATTTTCTATATATGATGTTCTTCCCTCACACATTATCCGTGAAGCCAATGTGAATCATTGGCAGATCCGAGTTGGGAATCCCACAGATGTGGAACTTGAGGGCAAGGACATTGGTCCTGCAGCAATGTATGCAAATAGAAAATGTGCCATGGCTCTTATGAACATTCCAGTGAAATGTTATTCTGTTGGGGAGGAAAAGGTTGTTGTTGAGAAAGAATACAGTCTAGATGTTAGAGAATTAAATGATTTAGATATGCTTTTCTTGGCAAGCAAGAATATGTTTGGCATGGGAAATGCCTGCTTCAATACGTTGGACTTATTCGATGCCATGATGGCATTTGGAATCATGTGGACTATTGATAAAAAGAGCGACTTCATTTATCTCCCAGTCTTGCCGGCTCCACCCAATGAAACAATATATCCTTTGGTCCCATTCAAGCATTCAAAAATAAACAAAAACTCTGTGTCCTTTAGTTCGATGATGTCAGTGATGGGAGAGGAAGATAAAAAAAACATTATGAAGACTATGTTCCCTTATGAGTCAACATGGACTCCTCACATGAAACATGAATTGATCAAACGCATCACAGCCGGTAGAGGGCCATGGAATATTGGACCTGGAACTTGTATGTTCACTCTTGACCAATGTCACTGCTGCATGCCTAGGGCAATAAAGTATATTTAATGTGTGTAAAATCTAATTTTCAACACCATGTACAATTATTTGTATAACTCTGATCAGATATTGTGATTACACATATAAAAATGACAGATGTCAACAAGTGTGCCTTTTGTAAGTACGATATGCCAGAGGGAGGAATGTCTCAATGTGACATTTGCAATAGCATGGTGTGTCATGAACCTTGTGCTGAAACATGTCCATCGTGTGACAGATGTGTTTGTCCAAAAGACACATTAGATTGCTCTGAATGCAACAATATCATCTGTAGACAATGTGCTGATATATCTGGTTGGATATCACCCGAATGTTGTTGGAGCAACGGAACAATCCTCTGCTCCAAATGTAAACCTCAACACAAATTAGTGACATGTGTGGATTGTGGATCAATTGTGTGTGGAGATTATTCGATAGAATGTGACCAATGTGAATTAACTTTCTGCAGTTCTTGTGAATGTCCACATAAGACACATTAGATTGCTCTGAATGCAACAATATCATCCATAGACAATGTGCTGATAAATCTGGTTGGATATCACCAGAATGGTGTTGGGGAAAAGGAACAATCCTCTGCTCCAAATGTATACCTCAACACAAATAAGTGACATGTGTGGATTATGGATCAATTGTGTGTGGAGATTATTCGATAGAATGTGACCAATGTGAATAAACTTTCTGCAGTTCTTGTGAATGTATACATGATGATTTCATTAAAATTGTAACATGAAATAAAAATAAAGACATTATAGAAATAAAAGTATTGTGCTTTGAATTCATTTGTCTTTTAATTCTCTGTAAAACCATACATATTTAACCTGTGTTCCCTTATGGATACAAGCATGTTTTATTGAATTGACACGCTTCATTAATTTGATACAATAGACATTCCTTCTCCTCTTGGCAACCACACTCATGCTATCTTTGTCAAATGAAAGATATCTCCATTCGCACATGAGCTTTGAAGAGTGCGGATCTAATGGTGCATTATTTGGCCATCCCCAAAAGCGAGTTCCAATCGAGAACTTGGGTATCCACAAACGTTTCAGATTGGGGAGTGCGCGAAACACAACAGCCACATCCCGGGCATTATAAACATGTCTCCATTGTCCACTGCATGTGGCATTGCCAAATGACAAGACCATTTTCACGCATCCTTTGCTGGGACAGTCCAAAACTATGTTGCTGCTATCAATTCCTATCATATTTGATCTTATCTTTTGTGTGATTTGAAATGGCAATTTCTCGATTTCCCTAGATATTGAATGCAATTTGCCTTCGACTCTTGACATCATTTTCTGTGTCCTAAGCATTTCTCTGTGGATATGAATGCCAGACTTGTTTGGGATTGCACTGACAGGACAGTTACAATTTATTGTTAGCCCTATCAAAATACTAAGAAAAACATCAATCATACTTTTCTTATTTCTCTTTAAAATCCCAGTAAATACCAATACAAAGCAATCATTTTTGTGTTTTTTATCTTTATTTTTCAAAAACAAAGGAACATTACAATGATAACTTTATTTTCTTGCAAACTGGTCCTCCATCCTCATCGAGACCTTCTCGCATATAACTCTTTATACTTTCGATTTGATCAGAATCCAAAGAGAGAGCATCATATGCCTCTTCCTCTGTCAGGCCAGATTGACACAACATGAAAATCCTATTTGCAATGTTTTCTGCATTCTTGTCTACAGGCAACCAGGCATCAATCTCTGCACTATGCTTCTTATCGAAAAGTAGAGAAGACTTACAAACATAAACAGGGGTCACATTGGAAGCAAAAGGTGACATCATGGACTTTATGCCAGCCAACACATTGGGTGACTCTATCCCTTTGGATGATCTTGATATGTAAGAGCTCAGTGTGAGTGGAAGAGCCAATAAAGAATCACTCTCTGACTTATTGTTACTCAATGCTTTTCTATCTTTGTCAGGCAGATTCACACCAGAGGCAACATTGAGGAAGGGGATATACTGATACACACCATCAATCGTGTCATTTAACATTTCCACCTTCTTGGGGTCCGCTCCCATTTTCTGTATGCGAGGCATCCACAGCTTGTTATATGATGAATTTGCAAATTTCCTCATTACTCTCTCTTTGATCTTCATGTAGGGGTTTCTGGTAGTAGACGATACCTTCAAAGGACTGGACGCCATCATCATGCCTCCACCACTAGCTTGAATGAAGTAGCGTAAAACAGCTTCGGCCATGTCTTGTACCTGCTCTTCCATGGATTCGTCATCGCTTCCTTCTCTATGGGCAATATAGCACTGGCATATGTACAGGAAGATCAACATGTTTCTTTTCATTGCAGATAGAGTAGACAAGAGTGAGTATGGTGTGGCATCTCCCAAGACGATCTGATACATGGCATCTAATATGTTTCCAGTGCCAGCATATTCTTCATACCATTTTGGTGCTTGATACACGTCTCCGTGTTGTCTTGCAAAGCTCTCTCTTGAGGCCCAACATTCAGTTATGGCCTCTTTCCTTTCTATGTATTCCTCACCATCTCCATAGAGGTTTCCAAAGAAGTCCACATAACCTGATGTAATTTGACCAAAAACATAACAGTATTCTGTCTTTTGTTTGTTCAGCAAGTCAATGGCTGAAGTGGGTGGAACTTCTATGTTGGCATCATTCAGAAGAGAGGGTATCTTAAACGAATACCTTGGTCTACTTCTCACATACTGTGAGGTCTTCTTTGCATCCCCAACCACTTCACATGTCACGCTGTTGACATATAGGATGCACGTAGGAGACTCTAGATACATCTTCTCCAGTGCCGCTATGGACTCTGATGCAACAGTTTCATTTCTCAACTGCTTGACTGTCTGCCATGGTAAGTCAATGAGGTGCCTCATCATCATCACTCCAAACTTCGAGTGGAGCAATCTACAGAGAATATCATCTCTTCTGATAGAGAAACCATCAATTTCAACCAAGGCAAGGTCCCGCGCTCTCTGGAATACCTTGCTCTGCTTGGGACATTTTGCAATGAGATCAACTAAGCTTGGTGTGTCTGCATGTTGTGAGTCAAGAGCACATCGTAGTAGAGCTGGTGATATGTGGCATTCTGGAAGCGACAATACATCCCAGATGTCTCCTATGACCCTCTTTGTCTGCTCTGAAGAAGAAGGGTCTCTTTCCAATTTGACCAGATTGCCTATGAAGAGAGGTGTTCTGACACCGTTGTCTTCTTGCACAGAGAAGATGGCACGGCCATCAATGCTGCTGTGATCGTTATTTTCTGATGTAGTTATGTGTGATATTCCTTTGATCATGGTTGTAGTGATGTCTGGTTCTGGTGAAATATGACTCACCTCTTGCTTTAAACCAAGTAGTGTCGCTGTGCTAAATCGGATTTTGAAAACACTTTTTTTTTCAGTTGTTCACAACATTGTTTGGTTCTGAATCAAGTAACATATCCAATAAAACGTCAAATGATGCGGCATCTAAATTGGAGGAGTTCATTGGTCCAATCATCAAACTGCAAGCTTCTAACAGTTCTTCGTCTGTTAAGCCCATGTCCCATTCTGGGAGCCAGGTTGGTTTTGATGTGGGTTTCTCTTGCTCAGACATCTCTTCTCTCTATATCCTTTAGTTGTGGTTGATATATCTTGTAATCAAATGTACACAATATCCTTTCTCTGAATCGCTTTTAGCACCGAATAAAGAATATCTTGCGAGAGAACAACTGAAGATGGACTCTTCAGAACAATGTTTACGTCAGAATCGTCCATTTTATAATGATCCTTTGCTGTGGAGGTAATGATCACGGTGTAACAGTTGGACTCTTGAGATGAGACAAATACAACATTTCTCACCATGCTCAACATAATTAGCAATACACAAGCATTTGACATCTCTTTGATGAGAACTCTGAGATCCAATGTCTCTGGTCTGTCGCCACTGATGATGAGTGGACATATGTGAAAGGGTCGAAACACTTCTTGGGTTGCAGCGATGGTTGCTGCCCCTTTCAAAACATCTGCAGATGTCAATGAATTGGTTAGACTCAAGTTACGGTAATGGGGATTAGGAATGTTGAGATTTTTACCTTGTGCCCACTGACAAAACTCGAGAGTTAGTTGTCTCATTTGATTGATTTGATCAACTTCTTTGCCCATTGGAATTGATTCCCAAAATGGCATTTGCAGCATTTCATTCAGTCTGTGGAGGTTCAGAGTCAATGCAGTTGATGGAATAAACTTTGTTTCTGAAAGAAACTGACCAAGGAGAGGAGCTTGTTCCTGTACTCTTTGCTTGCCACTGCGTTCTGCAAAAATAAGATCATTCACATGTAAAGTATGTTTGCCAGCATGATGAATATGGTGGAGTGACTCGTTTAACATTTCTCCCTTTTCCCAGATTTGCTTGGAGCATGACACGAGGAGGAAGGAACTAAGGCAATGAGGATTTTTTTCAAGAAAGGTTTGATGTTTCTTCAAGTCAAAGCATGGTTCTTTAGCCAATATGGATAAAGTTTCCAATGGAAGAAGGTTGAGTGTGACGTTCAGGTCAATCAGAACATTGTCAATGTTGCCTGGCATATCCGATGACATTCGCAACATAGAGAGTTGTTTCATTCTCTTCTTGACAATTGAAGCAAAGTGTGCTGCAAGTTCATTGGGCTCACTGTCATCAGCTACCCTGTCTCCCCCACTCATGAAGCTTGCAAAATGAGAAAAGATGGCCATTTTGCGTTTACTTATTTCACTATCGTTATTTAATTTAGTGTGGTGAGTTTTAAAGGCAGGGATGTATTGAGAAATCAAAGCTTGGCATTCGCTTATTGTTTCTCGTAACCGGTTATCATAGATTAATGTCTGCTCACAAATTGGATTCCAGCAAATTTGCATGAGCGAGTAAAGCTGGTCTATCTCAGATTGCTTCTTAAGCATTTCGCGATATTGTCTTTTTGCCATTATGAGTTTCCAGCAAAAATTGTCTTTCCCATGTCCATTTTCATCCTCGTTGAGAAAATGGGATTTCATCTTTTCACCATATGGAACATTTGCTGAATCGATGAAATATTTTGCCTGAAGTAACTCAAATGGAAGTAGATAGATATCCAATACATCCACATCGCCACTTTGGTTACCCAGATTACCCACAGTCAGACCACCAACTTTGGTGTCAAAAGATCTCTCAATTCCATTGTCACTATCATTGCCATCATCATCTTTGTCATCACTACTTTCTTCCTCCTCATCATCATTGCTGTCCCCAGACAGACATGCTTTGCCTTTCAGTTCATAATTAATTGATCCAAACATCTCATTTTCTGCCCCAAAACTTAATTCCTCTTGCATTTCCATTTTCAGTGCTTCCCACATAGTCATGGTCAATAGGTTCGATGTCCATCTGAATGAATACCCAAACCAAAAAAGAGAGAAATATGAAATTTAGTCTTACCTGTGTTATGGTGTGATAATGGCATCTCTTTCATATGGAAGAGGTCTTTGACTTGATAGTCCATTGGAATAATGACATCATCCTGTCGCTTCAATTGGTCGATGATCATACGGAGGCGATTGACTTCCTTGCATTTGTTCTGAAGTCTACTCAGTACACCACTCATGTCTCTTTCTACAGTCTCCTTTTCAGCCACATTTTCTTCAAGCTTTTTTGTATTCTTTATATATTTAGTTTGTGTCTCTTTCAATTCCTGTTGCAAGTCAAATATATGTGATTTCAAGCGTAACATGTTCTCTGTGTGGCCGCTACGTTCACATTCAAACTTCTCATTTGATTGATGTATCTGCGATGTCAGAGTCACAATCTTGTCTCTAGCCATAGTGTATTTGGCCTCTAGGTCTGCTGCATAGTCTTCATTCCTCTTGATGCTCTTCTCACTTTCCTTCACCTTTCTCTCCAGACATTCTATCGTACTGGTGGCATGACTGAAGGATTCCTGCAATTTCTTCTTATCGCCGTATTGTCTTGTCAAAGACTCTGTCTCCTTCCTATTTCTATCATATTCAGCTATCAAATTTTCACAAGCATGTATCATATCATCGGAATGTTCTTTGAAACATTTCTTGATTTGATTTGCACAAGATGCACTCTTACTTTCACTCAGGATGGCAAGATATTGTCTGTGCAAGATGGCATGAATATTTGAAACAAGCCTTCTATAGTTTACATCAGAGGAATGATCTTCTGCACAGAGATTTGAATCAGATTGAACCTCTGACAATGGTGAACGCTTCATCATGGCCATGAACATGTCTAAATTGTTCTGTAGTGTTTGCATCTCCTCCCGAGTGGAGCACTCAATTGTTTCTTGTAATTTTTCCTTTTCCAGTTGAAGTATTCTGTCATGCTCACTGTCAAGTCCATTGAGTTTCTGTTTCAGTTGTTTTATTATGTGTTCCTGTTCATTGGATTTGCTTTGTAGTAGGGTGTAATCTGCATTTGTCTTCTGTGTGAGGGTTTGTGAATCTCTTGTGTTGTCACCATGTTTGGTATTTTCTGCACCATCCCCCTTCTTACATGATAGCCTTGAAATGTTTTGCTCTAAAGTATTTTTCTCTCTCATTGCTGTTCCCAGCTCTATATTCAACTTGATCATGTCAGCATTCTGTTTTTTATTTAAATCAGTCAATTTCAAATTGCTTTCTTTCAAGTGGTAATTTTCCTCGGCCAGTGATGTCTTTTTATTCCTCAGCTGAGACAGTTCTGTCTCAAGTCTTTCGATGTCTAAATGAAGTTCATCCACTTGGTGACCAGTAGACGACTCACAGTATGTCTCACGCAGCTTTTGTCTCAGCTGCCTGCGACTGTTTTCAAATGAGGCCAATCGAATGTCCATTTCTTTTTTCTCATCTTTTAGTGTAGAGATTTCATTTGATTTTGACTGTATTTCTCTCTTAAGCCGTTTCACATCAGAATCAAGAGCATGATTGGAAGAGATAAGTAAAGTGTTTTCCTTTACTTTTTCAGCCAAATCAGAGCTGGAACATGAATCTCTCAATTTCAGATGAAGTGCCTCTTGTGATCCTGTGAGTAAAGTCACTTGATGTTGCATATCTTTCTTGTCTTCAGACAGTGAAAGAAGAGTAGAAGCTTGGGATTGGTTCTCTCTCTTCAATTTCTTTATCTCAAATTTGAGGTCTTTGTTTGATACCTGAAGCAGGTTATTCTCTTGCGATCTCTCACTCAAGTCATTCTGAAATGTAGAGATCTGTCTCTTGTTCTTTGTTAATTTATTCTTGACATCTCGAAGTTCACTAAGCAACCCATCATTCTCTTCCTCATTTTGTACAATTTCCTCTTTAAGTTTGCCTATATCCCTTATCACATTGTCAAATTTGGCATCTTCCTTGTTCATCTGCTTGATCAAGTTGTTCTTCTCATCCTCCAAGAGCTCACAGGTCGCTCTGATCATTTTGATTTCAGCATCCCTTTTGTTTAGTTTGTCTTTCAGGGCTAACAAACTAAGGTCTTTATCTGATTGCCGTTGATGAGAATTACTGGACTGATGCAATATTTCATTTTTTAATTGATGAATCACATTTTCTTGCTCCAGCAGCTGAGAACGCATCATTTCCATTTCCCTCTTTTTTTGCTCAAGGGCATCTGTATCAGTAGACTGACATTTTTGTTCAAGCTGATTGATGGAGTTCAGGGCAATTTGAAGTTTTTCATTCGCTTGCTTTTCCCGTATGGCTCCATTGCTTACAAGCGTTGCCATATTATTCTTTGCCTCTTCTATCTCCTGTTTGAGTGATCCTATCACCTCTTCTGTAGATGCAATTTCAGCTGCTCGCCGCTCTCCAAATTGTTTCATGACAAATTTAGATTCATTTTGCAATTTGTTTATCGTCTCCGTCTTTTGGGCAATCAGCTGAATTAACTCTTCATGGGTGCCATCCTTTTGCATTTTCTTTAAAGATATATTTTCAGCAGCCAATTCTTTGAGAGATGTTGCAAGACTTTCGATCATTGCTCTATTTTCCATTGTCTGTTGAAACAAAGTGTCCTTTTCCTGTTGTAAGTTCTCATCTTTGGACCGAAGTTGTGCCACCACCCCTATCAATTGTTTCCTGACACCTTTGCCTTCCTCAATTTCTCTATGAAGTGCAGCATTCTGTTCTACCAGTTTTGAATACTTTTCCTGCAAGATTTGGAAATTGCTCTCTTTCTGTGTCAATTCATTCACTAGCAAAAAATTTTCTGTGTTTGTCCTTTTCGACTCCTCGTTCAGGCGACCATATTGATTTTTCAATATCTCGACATTTTCAATACCAACAGATGCTGAGTCAACAAAAGATTGACATCTATCTAGGGGAGAATCTTCAGAATCAGTTTCATCTTCCTCAGAAGACCAATGTTGCCCATCATCCATATATCTGGGGTCCATACTAATAAATTGTGGTGACTCTTTTTCAGAGATACTCAGAGTACCCTCATCTAATTCTCTAACACTTGAAACTCCACCATGTATTTCACTATTCACATTTCTTCTGACATTATTTGGAACGGAGTTAGTTGATTTTTCGGAGCCACAATTCTCTTTGACATTGCTGAGTGGGGTTTTATTTTGACATTGCTCATCCGTGTCAATAATTCTATGCATTTGGTCTAGAGCAGGTCTGAATTTGTCTTCTACTGATTTACAAATGGCAAGTTGAGATTCTGCTTCACATTGAGAGCCATCCTTGGTTCTGTCATCACCTCTTTGTACCTCGGCAAACAATGCTTGCTTTACTTGGGCGAGTGGTCTGATCCCTCCTTTAGAAAGGGGTGTTTTTTCTGGGGTGTCCAGCTTCCCATCCCATTCTTTCAATGGAGAAGTGAAGGTAATATCAACAGAACTTAGGCTGGGAACAGTTTCTAGATCATCAAAACCAATAATTTCTTCATTTTCATTCAGAAATGTCCCATCGCCCTGTAGACGAAATGTACCTCCATCTTTTGATATATCTTCCACTTTAATTGTATCCGCTTTAGTTTTGATATCTGTAACACCTTTAGGTGTTTTAATGTCATCTACAGAGTGGTTGGAAGGTTCAGGTGTTGAACTAAAGAATGGAATCTCTGAAAGACCTTCCAGACACTTGTCGCTGATTTTATAACCACCTTCATTCTCATCTTGAAATGTGTTATCACATTTGAGATGAAATTTGTCCCTAGAGTTTTCATTCTCATTTGATTCAGCAAAACAATCATCACCAGAATCTTTATCGGAACTAAGTGAGGATGATTTTGCTTTGTTATCAAAAACCTTACTGTCATTCAAATTAGTTGTTTTGACTTGCTCTTTTGTTTCGTTTTCGTTCAAAGGAAAAGAGCTTGAGTCCAACTTGACTGAAGCTCCCTCAATTCGTTCATCATTTAGAATAAGTGTATCTTCTTGCCCTGTAATTTCACCTGTGGTCTGTGATTTATTGATTTCCCCTTTGGTCATAATATCAGTTCTAACAGCATTTTTACCATTATTCTGTGCATTATGGTCAATCTTCCATGTTTCATCCTCTTTTGTTCGTGACTCTGAATGGATAGGACGGATACCACATTCTCTCATTATGTTTTGTAGTGTGTCCTCGACTGTTGGGTCTTGAGTTTCATCGTCACTACATCCGTTGCTCTCATTATGCTTATCGTTTATCGTTGGTGCATCATAGAATAGTGTTTCCATTCGAAATGCTTCATCTGTGTCTTCATCATCACTCAGTATGATCAATGTAGGGTCATCTTGTGGAGTCAGGTTGGTCTGATCTCTGGGTCTGTCTTCCTCACAGTACAGACATGGAACAAAATGATTTGGTTGATGACAAACAAGAGATGTATATGTCCACATTACATTGAGTGGTCTCTTCTCATTGGTACAGGTGCTAGGATAAAAAAAGCGATGAAATACATGTCTCTTCAAGCAATCACGAGGAACCTTTCTGTGAGGGTATATTGATCTGATCGGAATTCCTAGCTCACATGCCATTGACCCAATGTGAATTAAGGAGCACCAAGAGTTTAATTCCAGTGTCTTCAGCACGGTCCCCATGATATATTCCTCTCTTGATTGTGTTGATTTGATATTGTATTTTCCTGTTATATTGCCATATTCCATCATCTGCTGTACCAGTTTCTCATCCTCTTCACGAAATAAAGCTGGGGATAGCAAATGCTCCATGTGCAGGAGCATAGAGATGGCACATCGAACACGCATTTCAATGTGATGGTCTTCAGAACCAAAAACTAGCATGCTCATGGAACGGAAGAAGCAATTTCCATCGGCTCCAACCTGTCTTGCAAACAATTGTTCTTGTACATCAATTGGGAATATATCTCTAGATACTACATCTTCTGATTTGATCTCTTTGAGGGTTTGACTGCCATAAAATTGTTTGTGTAGAGGATGTCTTTTGCAGATAGAGTCAGATAGTCCCTTTGCTATTTCAACAAGCTCTTTAAGTGGCAGAGAACCTCCATTGGCATTTTCACTAAGAGTAGAATGAACTTCCAGGAAATAATCTTCCCTTTTAGAATTGTCTTTCTTTCTTTGCTTGGCATCGATCATGACGGTGCATGGATCACCGTCATTTTCGTGCTCTTCTCTTTCAAGCTTCCTCTTATTTTTCCCATTCGTTTGTGGCACATTCCTGGGTACAACCACAGAATCAGTTGAATACTCAGTTGGTGCTACAGAAGGAGCCCTGACCCTAGACCTTAGGGGACCACGCCTGATCAGTTCCCTCTTCACATTTGTCCTCTCCTTAGTTGCATTCTTTAGAACAGACACTATATCTGGATCTACATTGGATCCGTCGAGCATGGTTTCAATCATCTTTTCTGCCTCGCTCTCTTGTCCATTGAGCCTGATTGACTCTCTACATTTCTCCATAAACCTCCCCATCTTGTTGTGGATAAATGAGACTTTCATCGATCTCACATCTCTGTTCCAGTAACCCATAGCAGTGAATATAAGAGTTACGAAATGCATCTCAGGTGAAGACCATCTGAACTTCGTCTTTCTGATTACTTCCATTGGTGTGATTGACTTAATTGCCAGTGACTCAGGAAATCCCTCTTCGAGATTATATGATGCTGCCAGTGTGAAGTCTTCAAGGGCGTCTCTCACCACTTCATCACCACCTCCTATCTCCATATTGCTTGCTTTTGCAAGGTGCAGAGCAAAGCGAATAGAAGCTTCTGCAATGTGATTGAAGTTAACTTTGAAATAAGTTCCCTGCCTGTGAGAAGAATGCTTCAAATCCATAAAGATTCGAGACATAGTCTTTGTCACAACATCCACTTGGTCTGGGACAGCAGTGTCCTGTGACATGACAGCCTCAAAACACTGGATGGATGAGAAGTGATCGAACTTGGATTCTAATGTTGCCCTGCCTTGCTTGGTTGAGTCGTTGGTGGTGTGGTACAGCCAAACTAGTGTCACATATCTGATCCGTTGCAAGAATCTTGAATCAGGGTGTCTCATCGACTGGTGTCTCACCCACTGGATCCAATTGATGATAAGTCGATCATTAGACTGTTGGTATTTGGCAATGAATGCTGATAGTCTACCTCTGTCACAGTCATTGGGAAATAAAGTGCTTAAATTTTCATTTGTGGACATTTGTTGATCCCTTAGAACCGTTCTCCCTTCCCCCTGGAATAGTGTGAGTCTTGCTTGCCCAACTTTATCGACCTGCACCTTTATTGACTGTCCACCATAAAAACAAGAGAAAAGGGCAGTTCCTGCCAAATTTACATTACTTAATGTGTCTGTTATAAGTCCAGCAGTACGAATAATTAAGTCATCTGGATTTCTCATAAGACTACTTCCAATGGCCACTCTCCACAGCAGCTCACAAGTTTCATTGTATGCAGTGTTCTGGATCGCATTGCTCCTCCTCCATTCTTGCCAGTGATGATTCATTGCATCCATACAACTCTTGACAAAGAACCAAAATTCCCTGAAGTGGTCGCTCCTTGCAATATGATGATTCAAGAGAATCATCATATTATTATTTGGTGCATAAACATGGGGTTGTCTTGTGTCTTGATCGGCCAATGATGCCAAAAATCTCAAGAAATATATCTGATCACTACTGCTCCTAACAAACTCTTCAATGGCATCGCTTTTATCTTCTAAATTTACTGCTGGGAGTAAAGGTCTATCCACCTCAAGGGTGTCATCTTGTTGATGAGTTTCCTCAGTGAGAGTAAATGTATCCATCTCAACCCTCAAATAAGTGTGTTTGGTTCTATTAATATGTAATGAAAGTAGTATACTAAAACGAACACTAGTGACATGACTGACCTTGACATAAACGACATAGACAGACTGCTGAATGAAGAGAGGTTCCTGGAATTATGGGCAATGCAAGATGAGCTATCCAATAAAAGAAAATATGGCCTTCTGCATTCTGAATATGATCCAAAACATAAGAAAGCGAGGCAGGATGGGTTTAATATACAAAGTGATAGATGGGACAATCCCCTTGGTTCATTTACCATTTCAGAAGGCAAACCAATGGGTCTCAATGAAGGGGATGAAATTGCAAGTATACACAGTACAACAAATATACAACAGAGTAAAAACAATATGTTAAAATGGGATCATGTTATTGGTTCAATGCATGAAGAGGTGACTCCCTCTACCAATTTCAAAGAAAATGTGGATGACATTTTAATATCAGACGAGGAAGATAGTTCGTTTGAGGTGATTGATTCAGATGGACCGCTACTTCTTAATCTTCTTGAATCATCACATCCTCCAAATATCATTGGACAAGATCACACTGCCGATCAAAGGGAGGTGATATGTGAAGATGATCAAACATATCTGGGAAAGGATGAAAAGGAAGATACTACAACACCACATGTGGATCATCAAGCAGATACATTGAGAAGCAAGATGCAAGTGAAACTGGGTGATATAACACTATTGCCAGTCGATGCAGTAGTCAATGCAGCCAATAAATCTCTACTTGGTGGAGGAGGTGTGGATTTTGCCATTCATGGGGCTGCTGGTCCACAGCTCTTGGAGGAATGTAAGACCATGGGGGGATGTGAAATAGGTGATGCAAAGGCAACAAAGGGTTATGATCTACCAGCAAAATGGGTCATTCATACTGTGGGTCCTTTCTTTCAAAGAGGAAGCATTGAGGAAAATGCAGCACAAGAGAAACAGTTGATGTCCTGCTACACCAATTCGTTAAACCTTGCAAAACAGCTTGGTGCAAGATCGATTGCTTTCCCTTGTATATCAACTGGAATTTATCATTATCCAGCACATGATGCAGCAAAAGTGGCCATCAAGAGCACCATAGGTTGGCTGAAGGAAAATTATCATGACATAGATCAGGTAGTATTTTGTGTCTTTGGTGAGAAAGATCTCGAGATCTACAAAAAGACATTGGATGAAATATTCTCCAATAGAGTTTTACCACAAAAAACTCCCACATCACAAAAGAACTCAAGGAAGAAAAAAAGTAAAGCTAAAAATACACAAGGTAAAGCTGCACTGCATACATTTGGGCAGGATGTCAAGAATGGTAGAATTCACCCAGAGGCCAGAGCCATAGATGTGAATTATGAAATGGGACACACAGAACCGACGCCTGTCATTGTTGATGAACACCTAATGGACTATGCCCTGACCTTTCCAATGGAGATGGTTACAACTGACACACAGAGCCTATACCAAGACGTAATCCAATCCAATGGGACATTTCTCATAGCAAAGAAAAGGACTATCGTCATAGAAGAAACTGGTCTTGACAATGCCTGTCTCTTTGCAAGTCTTGCTGAATGGTTGAATCGGAACGATAGAGATGAACTCTCTGTCAGAGATCTGTCATCGTATTTTCGGGATTGGTTTGGGTGCTATGGTATCAACTATAAAAACAAGAGATTGAACTACAGAGACAATTTTTCTGTTTCGGAAAATACTTTATTTTTGAGGTCACACATCAACCGGGCACTTCTACAGCATAAACATGATTTTTTTGCCGCGTATAAAGAAAAGCTTGCATGTGATACAGATTGTGAAGAAGCCCTTGCAATCAGGTGCAAAAATGAACAAGGGTTGGGTGGTTTAGAGCACATCATCATGTTTTCACTCATGACTAACACACCAGTCTTTGTGTGGGAGCATCATGGTAAGGAGTATTATAAATTATACCTGAAAACAAATGATATGCTGCAAGCTCTTGCACTGCATGATACACCGCTCAATACAGTGTTGGGCACCATAAGCAATCAAAACCAAAATATTATTCATCTGCTCTTCAACAAAAGGAATTCTGAACATGCTGCACATTATGAATGTTTGGTAACATTTGACTCCACATCATCTAAATGAGCATGACTTGAAAAGGATGACAAGTTTGAGTTTGCAAGTTGTTGCTGGAAACTCTGCCTTGAAATGATTTCTTGGATGCAGTTTATACAATCAGAATATTTTGTCAGAGATAACCCAAACCAAAGAGACAGATCATCACTTGCAGGCAATGGTGTCAGTTGGCTAGCATACGTGGGTGGGTTTAACACAGAGTGCCCTTGGCTGAATATTCCCCTTACTATTCTGTAGCACAAGATTGAAATAAATGAAGATGCATTCTTCAACAATATCAGCGATTCTTGTTTGTTGTGTACATTTCTGAGGACAATCTCACATAGGATCAAAACATCCGCATGGAGAAGGTCTCTTGTCTGGCGAAACATAACTCTTTCCATCGGCAATGCTTTCAAATCAATGTGTTCTCTATGCTTGTGAGGTTTTCTTGCACTGATATATGTCCAATATTTATGAATCTTTTGGGCATCACAAAGAGCACCAACAACTTCATCCACTGTATTTGTGAGTTTATTGTACCTCATCTCAGATCTGTTCTGCTGAGAACCATATGATCGTCGTGACCTAAATGTTTGAGTTTCCTCAATATGGTCGCATCCTTCTGATTGCAAATTGTTCAACTTGGAACAACTGTAGACACAAGACGTTGTACCGTCCCTGTCTTCGTGTATTAGACATGTTCGTGATCCCACCGTGCACACATGAACCACAAAATGTCTGAGACATGCATACACAGAGTCGAAGAGGGGATGCATGAGACATCTAGACATACGACAGAAAATCAGAGATTCTTCTGCATTGCAAGATCCATCATCCACAAGAATTAGGGGAATCGCAAAAATTCCATAAGAATGGCAAAGTTCTTTCATGCCATGCTGTATCCTTTTGTTCAATATGATTTTATCTTTTTTGTGGACCTTGGCCTTGTGAATGAAAATAGCTCCTGTGTCCATGGTTTTCTTGATTCAAGTTTCTGTACATGAGCATGTCACTTGCTGTTGAAAAAGATGTGTTGGTGCAAAATCGGATTTTCATAGGAAACAGAGATTTCTGCCTGACATTGCTGAAATCAGACTCAATCTAACAACGATTCTTTTATTTCTGTTTGTTTCAGAGCAACAGAGGATATGACCCAACGTTTTGTGTGATGGACGAGTGTGGATACATGCATCCCAGTGCTGTTGCAAGCGCCCTAACATATGCCACCAATCGTGGTGTCAACATCATGTTGCTCTGTAGCCCCGTGGATGCATCACATTGGTTGTCGAGATTGGACGAAGTCACCGATGGTAAGTCTGGTGGAGTGTGTCTCATATCACTGAAATATCTCTGCGGAGCATGTTCTGAGAAGGGTCAAACAGGTGTTTGTATACACGGAGCCATGCAACTTCCATGGCATATCGATGCTGGTGGACAACTCAGTGAAGATCCAGTCAGACAGGTCATGGAGCTTGTAGCTCCTGGAACATATCAACAAGAAATATGTGGGTTCAATGACCATACAAGAGAGAGAGATGCAGAGGTCTTCTCTCAGGTAGCACTGAAGAGGCTTGTGAATGAAAACACCATCACCCTAACTGTAGAAGATCAGAGGTCTGCTGATGCCATATACGTTAGTCTTGATCCAGTGCAAGCTGGAAGCAGTGTATCTGGGATAGGACTAGCTGTTGCTCTTTGTATAGGAGAAGTGTTTGTGGTAAGTGTAATTTTGATTACAACAGGTCCATCACATTGATGGTTGAACTCTTTTTACCCAACATGGTTCGACCTTTCATCTTGTAATATAGTGCCACTTCTGTCCCTGTTATATTCATTTCTGATGAGGTACAATCGTGTGAAAGATGACTACTTTGTATGTGTACGCTTGTGCCTACTATGGTGGCTGTATGTTTTAACAACGACATAGTTTGAGATCCATTATTCGCAAGAATGAAAGAGGCATCTGCTCCTTGCAATACACCCAGCACCATGGAAGTCAAATAGTGAATGATCCAGTGGCGAGACTTGTCTGTGTTTGTCAGATAATCTTCTTTGCAAAAGAGAGTCATGTTGCACAATTCAAATAATGTCAACACTTCAATTGCAAATTCATTGCTGTGCAACACACTCTCAACGAGACATCTAGCATCTTTAAGGGGTCCGTGGTGCACAGCTGCCAGAGCTGTACGTTCCAAAGGAGTCTTTGTCTTTTCCCATTTTTGTTCACCCATGATCATACCAGTAGACAGCTCCATATATGCTTTGAATGTGTCTTCATCCTGGTGCAGTAAGACAGCGCTGGTGGGGTGATGCCTACCAAATATCTTATGGATAATCTTTGGGTGCATACTGCAATGCTTCAATCTCCTTGTGTTATTTCTCATATCTATATGTCCCTTGTTGAGACAGAATGTTGTAAATCTTTTCAGTAACCATTCACGCTTCTGTATCATTGGATGAAAAGACAAGAGTAACCAGTCATCAATTTGAAATGTCATTTTGTTTTTGTACAGTAACAGCATCCGTGATGTGTATTGTACTATTCAAATATTTTTTATGATGTAAAATTGGTTTTTACAGATCGTGTTTTTTTTTTCCGAATGTATCTTTCTCTTATCTCTTTTTTGCTATTTTTTTCAGATAATTGGTCTTGAACAGTTCACTACCAAACCAAGTCACCTTGGTAAGCTGAATGAGATTCATGCTGATCTCTTGATTACAAATCTGAAAACACTCTTCCTCCTATACCCCTTACTTTGTAAGAAAGAAGTGAGGGTTTTTGTGGAAGCTAACCTTTCTCATGACCTATCTGCCTATGTGCAGCATGCATTACACAACTACTTCCGCAGTACCACCCTTCGCATCAGATTTGCACAACAACATGATAGCAATGGACATCCTTTACCTGGTGTACTCACCCGACACAAAGAAAATATGGTCTCCTACTTTAAAAGAGCACTAAATGAGGGGGTAGTGTACATGGCATCTCAGATCAGTACCGTTTCCACTTTACTCACTCTGAAGTATGATGACGAATCCCAATTGTCAAATCAAAAAGGCTCCATGTCATTTGGAATGGGAACAATGATTCCAATGACAGAAGATTGTGAAGTCATGGTAAAGACTTTCCTTGAACAAGCTGGCAACTTCAGGTGTTACAGGAGGGGCCAAAGCATCATCTATTCGGGAAAGAGGAGTAGAAAGAACCAATCCAAAGTGGATGACATGGTGATGGCTGTAGTGATTGCAGTTGCATGGGCAAGACTACCAGAACACACATTCATGCTCGTATAAGACATATTTGTTATTTACACATTTTTATGCACATGCAGTAAATAAATCTCTGATATGCCTAAGTTCTTTTCCAAGTCAGCCACAACCACATTTCGTTCAATGTGCAAAGTGCCAAATATGGAGAAGGATACTTGGGTGTCTGTGGTCCTTGCAAGTGTGAATGACCTGGTCCCTCTGAAGGATAAGGTGTTGGGAGTAGACTCGTTCTCCATTCGGTGTTCACATCCTCATGTATGGTGCCCTTTCCTGGTGACCTGGTCAGGTCGGGATTTGGTAAAGAAGACTATTGCCTACAATGAAATCACATCGGAAGAACCCCAAAAAATGGGTTATGTTCATGGGGTGACTGAAGGAAGTGGACATGGTGGGTCATGGGATAGAAGAGAGGCAATTGATCCTATTCTAGACCATAATGTATGGGAATTTTTCTTGTCCGATTTGCATATGTCCTACATGAAACTGATGAATGCACTGTTGCGAAGAGGAACAGAGAATCAATATGCAGAACTCTTTGACTTGGTGCCCAAAGAAATGAGAAAGGTGTTTCGCACAGAAGAACATGAAAAAGTAGAGTGTTTGGCAATGCGAGCCATTGACAATTTTGAAGATAATGATGAGAGTGACCTAAGCGATGATGATATGGAAGGAATGAATTTGGTGGACAGTGGTAAACATGGAAAGTGTCAAGAAAACAATGTTATCATGCAGTTCATGGTTGACTTGTTCAGTTGTGACCACTTGTTACAATCATACCTACAATTACAACAGCCATATATTCAACAGATAGAGGAATTTGGCATCAAGCTGGAACAAAATGAGGATAATTTGTATCAATACAATAAAAAATACATTCTGTTTCCTTTACCAGCTATTCGTAAAATATTAGCCACATGTCAAGAATTGGAAGTAAACAACTACATGTATTCGAATGGTGGTGGTGAGATTAAGCCAATTTTGGGCAAAATTCTGGTCCCTGCAGCGAGAGGTGAGCTTACGTTTGTCACCCAGCTGAAGGTTCTTGTGGGGACTTCAATTGAGAGTGGATGTTGCATGTCTTGTGTTGAAGGATCAAATGAAGATCTAGTTCAGGATGATGAGAGTGATGACTCAGAGAAAATCATAGACTACCGAGACGCTGTAAAGTCACACAAATTTGAAGTGGATGGGGGCATTGAAATGTGGAATAGAAACATCAAAGAATATTTTCTGGGACCGGCCTCAATCAAGAAGCTTGGATACATTCTCTTTAAAGAATGATTAAATCTTCAGCTCCTCACCTATTATTTGTGATTGTGGTTATTTACATAAAACAGCACCAACATTATAGAAAGATGTGTCTCTCATTTACTATTGAAGAATTAGGGGCAGACCACAGTGCTTCAGTTGTTGAAGTGGAATGTTCATTGAATGGTATATTTCATGGAAATAACTTTCACCAATCCCTTGTTGAGGATTTACATGGAGTGCACACCGAGGTAGCTGCCACAAGACTTGATGACATTATCACATATGTGGAAAGATGCATGAAATACCAAAGGATGAATTCTATGCAACATCTTGCATTCAGAAGATTGAGAGAATCTCTCTCAGACCTACAAATGTCATGCTCAGATGTTAAAGGCGTTGTAATGGTTCAATGAATAAAGATACAAAATAACTTTTTTTTGTAATGTGTTTTTATTTCATTATCTTTAAAATATAATTAAGAAATTGACACTTGAACCAACATGTCAAAGGAGTGAAAGCAATTGTTCTAATCTGTGTATACATCTCTCTCCAAGCTGCATTTGATTGTTGGATAAAACCTCCTGAAGTCTTTTGGTAAAAAAGATTTTGTTCTCCCCTATAAGATGCTCAATTTGATGACATATTTCTCGTCTTGGTTTTTTAGAAAAGAGAGCATCACATAGGGATGTTGGAATTATATCCTTTCTATCTTCTTCCATGTCTATCCCATACACACTTGATCCATTGCTGATGGTGTTGTACAAACCTGAGTCTCCAATACCCAATATCCATCGAAAAATGAAATGCAGCCATAGTGTCAATGGTAATAAGGCAATCTCTCTTTCACTCAACTTATGCACTTGTACCAGTCCCAATTGTTCTCTGGACACAAATGTCACTTTGCTCATGGCTCCTCTTTGAATGGCATCCTTGATACATCTCTCCTGTGGCTCCACCCGAGTACCATCTCCTTTTGTGACAAGGGGGAATACAAGGTATTTCTTGTCACCCTTTTTCCTTTCTACAACCCTCAATGTGTGCTGGTCCTGAAACACGTTGAGCATGGTATTGTGATGCTTCACTACATTATTATACTTTCTTGACTTTGGCTTGTAAGGACCCTTGATCACTTCAAATGCATCCAAGTCTACTCTCGTGTACACTTTGGAGGACGAAGTAGGCACTTGCAGCAAAGGGAGAGAACTATCATTCTTTGTGAAGAGAGATGGGAACCTGTCCATCAACACTTCGTAGAATTCTCTTGTCATGTCTGCAGTCTTTTGTCGTGTGGCACCTCTGTACACCTCCTTGGTCATTTCCCAATATGGGTTCTCAGTATAGGACACAGCCTCTTTTGTACCATCAACGAAGAAATCATCCATAGTTTGTTTCTTTCTAATTCCATGAAACTCATGAAACATGTCCTCGCTCAGAGATACTGGTTTTTCAACAAGAGGAGAGCTTCTTCCATATTTTCCCCTGTATGTGTGCTTATCAACTGCATAATGTGGCATCTCGTTCAATGGTTGAGACTCAGACCAGTGGACTGTTATGGGCAACGACTCTTTTTCTTTACTGAGATGAGACCTAAAGATCAATTGTGTGACGGGTGCAAACAACATCAATCGATGTGGCATTGCACATGCAAATTTTGCACAGAGGAAAAGATATTTCCTTGTGATTAAGTCCTCTTTACTTGCAGCATTATGCAGAATGGCGAGGATCAGTTGTGCTGTGGAATAGCACTTTTGTGGTTTTGTTTCCATTTCCCAAGGCCTAAACATCTTGGTCACCAGTAACACACCCTTCTCTGATGGGCATCTTGTTGATTCCACATCTAGGAACATAGTTGCTAACTTCATGCTACCAATGAGTAAGTTGAAGTCTCCTTCGCTCCAAGCCATTTCCAAGCTAGCAAATATTTTTGATGAACTCAAACCTGTGACTGAATCAGCATTTTCCAATAAGTTATCCAAGTGCGATGGAATGACTGATGTTTGGGCAATCTTTTCAAAGACAGTCAACATTGTTTCATGCATAGCAAACACAGGCAAGCAAGCAGATATTCGACAAGTAGAGAGCCTAATCATTGTCTGTATGAAATTGTGTTTGTCTCTCTTTTGGTAGTAATGATACATCTGCATAATGGTATCCAAAGACATCAGTGAATGGTCCTCGAAGAGAAATACGAGGAGTTTGTCCCACGAAAGGTGGTCTATTTTTCCACATTGGAGTTCAAGAGCACTTTGAACTACCAGTTTTGGTTCCTTTCGTCTCAGTGACTTTTGCAGCAATGACTTCACCTCATCCAGCATAAAGTTGTGATGGGTCAGGTGACACTTCCCATACAAATACATATTGATCACTGTTGTTTACATGCGTTCTTGTCGGGGCACAAATGACTTGCCTATTGTGGGTGTGTCATGAAAATTCGATTTTACACTGTACCTATATGAGTTATATATTGAGGAGTTTTATATTGATGCAGTGAAACATATACAAAGCACAAAACAAAACATTTCAAAGATGCAATTATTGGTCATAATATTTTTCATGTTCATGGTGCAAGGTATGGCTAAGACCATCCGGCCTCCTTGTCAGATTGAAATTCAAAACATCACGAAGGTGGAGAACATGGGAATGATTTGTGCATCCTTCCAGATTGTAGAGGTGAGGGCCTCAATCACCTTTGAGCATAAAATGTTTTCCCTTGTTTATCAACGAGCCAGCGACAACTCTACACACGTGGTTCAAATGTCAGACAGACATTGTGCTATCAGTGAAAAGGAGAGTGTTTCATTTTCTCTTTGTGGAACATTGAATGATCAATCCCATGTGATGGAACAACTCCATGCAGTTATCAACGAAGAAACATATTTTATTGGCAGGGCAGCAGGTGAGACAGAAGCCAAGTGTAAGGTAACTTGGCCAACGCCCCAAAGCCAAATTGGGAGTCACAGAGTAGATGAGACAGATACATGCAGGAACATTTTCAGAAACAGGTGTGCAGAGTCTATTTGCAGACCCAATTGTCAGTCCATCATGGTAGGGAGTGGCAAAGAAATTACTTGTTCAAGTCCAATGTCAGAAGAGGAGGCATGGACAAGTGGCATCCATGTCTATGTCAATAGACTCTTTGCTATTCCAAAGTGGAGGAGTATTTGCATGGAGGTGATTTCTGACATATCAAATGCAAATGCAACGTACAGATTATCATCAACACAGGGTCTTCTTCTACAGCACAGCATAACAAAAAGGCCACATTTCATCAAAGAAAATGTGAAGGACACGAAGGGATGTATCAACACGGACTCACATCCTTTCCAAAATAAGCAGGGAAAATATTTTTGTGCCCGATTCAGTGAGCGAATTCCAAGAGGTTCTAGAATCACTGTCAATAGAGAAGCCACACTTACATATGAGACAGAAACAATGACAGGTCAAACATATACACGCACAGTACCACTTCGCATGAAAAAGAATGCAGGCCAATCTGCTGTTGAGAAGATAAAGTCTCCAGCCATTTGCATTGGACAGATGAGAGATCAGTGTAGTGGAGGATGCATCAGCTCTTGTGAAGCTGTAATCATGAGATATGGACCAGTTAAATGCAATGATTCCTGGACACACGTGACATCCATACTAAACACAGGCACAACACCAACTCCAGAATTTGAATCACATGTGGAAGATAGAGTTTTAAGACAAGGTTTGAAATTGGTAGATGGAGGCAATGAAACATCTCTTAACAAGCCAGATGATGAAAGCAGGGTGAGGCATAGAGACCACAGAAGGGATAATGCATCACAGCTTGTTGCTGCTTCAGGCATCATGTCTCACGAAAAGGGTTTACAGAGAGGGAATCAAATCAACAGCACTACCAATATACCCCATTCCATGCAAACCAAGTTGAAGGACATTGAGATACGCTCGGACAATGAGACTAAAATGTCTGACGTCAACATTACAACTAAAAACTCCCACACAGCTTCTGAGACTGAGAATACAACTGAGTCATTTGATGTTGGAGACGTGACAGTCAGTGACCATGAGGTTCAGTTTGATTCACACAGAGGTAGTAAAACTGAAAATATAACCAAAACATCCTATGCTGCAAACATATCAACCGGAGATGTAAAGACTAAGTTTGATTCACAAACAAATAGAGGAACTGTGAACACAACTGAAACATTTGATACAGCAAACATTACATCTCAATATACAAATCTGACTTTGGAAACACACCCAGTTGAGGCAACTGAGAAATATGACAAAGACAATGAAATACCCAGAGATGATGTGGATGTTTTTAAAACAGATGTGCAGGAGAAGGCAAACAGGAATGCAACAGATATGATATCTGACACTATCCCCTCCAATTCTGGAGATGACGAGGAGCTTGCAAGATCAAATATCAAAAAAGATGCATTCAATACAATTCAACAGGATGAAGTTGTTGACATAAAATTTGAGGAAGACCATAGATTTGAACCTATACATAATGAGTCTAAGGCCACTACATCCACGACGGATGCCTCTGTGATTAATTCTAGAGATGATGAAGGACATGTAGTGAATGAAAAAACAGTTATAAGCAAACATGAAGACACAAAGAGTGACTTTATACAAGGGAGTGAAAAAGATGGTAATGATGATCATATTATTGATAAATCTACACTAAAAATGAATCACAGCGTAGAGCACATCACCGACAAGCCATCACTCCAGGGAAGACCCACATATGTAGGCGGGCAACTATCGCCCGTGTTATACAGTACTTTAGCACTGGTATCTATACCTATTCTAATGATAATATGTTTCAGTATGATTTGTTCTAAGAATGGATCTTGTGACTGTTGTTCTTGGATTAAAATAAAAGCATAGAATGAAAAAACACTTGCAGTTGCCCTTTCTACTTTTTTATTTTTGTATCACAAACTGAACATATTCCATCTCGACTTCTCATGTAGGCAATTGACGGGTAGCCTTTGCAGTTCATATGTCGTCTCGCACAGTCATGACAAATCCATCTGTGGACACAACGCATTTGAATCATATCAGATTTCTTCGGCACCCAATGACCATCTGAACACCACTTTTTGTTGTAAGGCACTGGAGGATGTCTGATATCTGTTCTGTAAAAACACATAAAGTAGAAACAAACTATTTGGTTATTTTGAGATAGCAATCAGAAGTTTTCAACGATGCAATAGAAACAGATTTTACAAACCCATAAATTATGCGATGAGATATGCTTTTTCCATGACAAAAACGAGCAATCTCCAGCAAATCTGTCCTTGATGAAATATGTAGAGTGTGATTCAAGACATCCTCTGCAAAGGCAATATGTTTCTCCAGTGCATACTGTTTGACTTCTGGAATTCTCCATTCATGTGTTATTGTCAGCTGGTGAGACATCTTTCATTAGCCGTATACAATGCATCTCATTGCATAAATGTCATTATTTTGTTAATATTTCCTTTTCAATATGAAAATCCATTTTAGCACTTCAACCATTTGTTATTATATAAGTGGATGTATTACAATCTGATGTAGTCAAAACCCACCGAAAACATGTTCATTGCATTGGAAGGTCTGATTGCTTCAGGCAAATCAACTCTGTTGGCAAAACTCAAAGACAAGTATCCAAATTATACCTTTCTTGATGAACCACTAGATAAATTCTGTCACTATTCCACGGAGGATGGTAGGGACATCAGTCCTCTAGAACTGTTCTATGAAGATCCGAGGAATGGCAGCAGCACACAATTGTACATACTTGATATTTTTGAAGAAAGTTTACGTCAACTTGAGAATACATCTGAAGAAGATGTGATTATTGGTGACAGGTGTATGCTGGCTTGTAATGTCTTTTCTCGTGTACTTCGACTCCAGGGACACATGGCAGAATTCAGCTGGGAATATTTCATGTCAAAGTATGGTAGGCTGGTTAGAGAGTACAAGCATGCCATACCAGATGCTATCTTCTTCTTGGACACAGATGTAGAGGTTTGTTTGGAGAGAATGGGAAAAAGAAACAGAAAGATGGAGACACAATTCGAGACCATGGAAGATTACATGAAGCTTCTACAAGTAACCTATGCCAGGACGATGAAAGAAAATCAGAGTCAGATTGTGGTGCACAATTCTAAAAAACAATCATTGGATGGGAGACTGTGTGAGTTTGATGATTTTCTGACAAAATTGCTTCGAAGACGCACAGGACTAAATGAAAAAAGATTTGCAAGGAGTAAAAGTGAACCAGCATCTATGTTTAGTGGCCATGAACCAATTGCTCAGTTCAAAATGGATAGGATACAAAACCTCTATAGTTTTGGTAGTGCTATCCAAAGTGGTATCTCAGCAGTGTATGCAGGAAAGAGAAACTCAGATGGAAAACCGGTGGCCATCAAGGTCGTTGAAAATCCCCCATTGTGTAATGAAGAATGTTGTAAGGGAAAGGTACCAAGCGAAATATGTATATTGTCACAATGCCAACCAGTGATTGGAGTCATTCGCCTGCTCGAGTTCTTTGATGTTGGGAATGGCAAGTGGATCATTGTCATGAATAGGCCGACAAACAGTAAGGATGCATTTGACATGTTGGATGACATCCCATTCAACTGTCTTACAGAATCACAAGCTAGAGGAATCTTTACACAGGTAGTTCACACTGTGCTCAACATGGCTGAGATGGGTTTCTATCATGGTGACATCAAATCTGAGAATGTTGTGATAGACATGGATAGCAAAAAAGCCTTGTTGATTGACTTTGGCCTCGCAGGTAGGATATCTGCAAAGCCATTGACCAAGTTCCAAGGAACGGTCAGTTATGCCTCCCCGGAGATGTTACGCAAAGAACCATATATGTGGGAATCTAATAGCGTGTGGTGTCTTGGAGCCTTTTTATATCAGATGGTGCATGGTGACTTTCCATTTGACATAAGTGAAATTAAGTCTATCAATCCAATCACGATTGAAGGAGATGTATCCAGTGAGTTGCATGATATATTGACAAAATGTTTAGAGAAAAATGCAAAGAAGAGAGCCAATCTTGTTGAACTTATTCATCACCAATGGATGTTTTTTTAAATGTTCACATCCAAATAAAATCTTAAACAAAAAAAAAGCAATTTCATAGTTGTTCTTTGATACAATGTATAATCTCAATGAAAATGATAAAGTCATATGTGAGATTGATTATTATACCAAAATAATTATTTCAAGCTTTTAGATCAACACACCAGAAAGATCAACTCAAACAATGGTCATTTGCTCTCATAATTTATTTCTTCACCATATTTCCTGTCTTTGTCACACACTCTGTCAGACAATGACATGACTTTTCACGGGAAACTCTCTTTCCTCTAACTCTGTCCAAATCTTCCAAAGATAGATTGGAAATGTTTTCCTGCGTGTTTGCCCCCACGAGAAGATCAAACTCGAGTGCTGAGTTCTTGACCTCTGGGAGATTGTCCATCATCATTATGAATTTCTTCTCTTGCTTTGTTGTCATGATTGCTGTTTTGAATGGTTTGATTATCATAGAAGAACAACTCCTTTTATACCAAAAGGATTATTAAATTAATTATGCACATTTTCAAATGTCTACTCTGATATTTTAATTAGTTAGGCACCATTCCAAACTTGTCCAATCAAGTTGTGCTACAGCTTCGAAAAAAAATTATCTATTCACAGTTTTGGATGGTGTACTTTCATTCATTGTATGTCTGTTGATCATATGGTCTTTCAAGATGACTAGTCAACCTTTCACTTTTCTGGTGTGTCAAAAGTGTCAAACGAACATTCTTGTCCACCATGGCCAAGTGGTTAAGGTCTCTTTTTAACTACGCTGCGACTACGTGAAGACAACCTCTTTGCATCTCTCTCTCTCACCATGCACTTTAGGTCACAATACATGAGTGGCCTTATGTCTTCTGTTTTGATGCAAAGAAGTTCCTCTTCTGTCATATCACCAACAATTTTTAAAGCAGCTTCCTTACAAAGAGTCGTCAATTCCCATGCTGCATACCCATGGGTCAAATTGGCTATTTTTTCAAAGTCTTGATCTGTCAGTCCACATTGATCCCCTCGAGTTAACGTTCTCAGTAATTGTACACGCTCTTGGTGGTTTGGCATTGCAACATGGATCTGCATTGGAAATCTTCTGTGTATGGCATCGTCAAGATCACTAGGCCTGTTTGTTGCCGCTATCACCACAATTTTATCGTCTTTCTGTTTCAGAACTCCATCCAATTCAGTCATGAATTCGGTCTTAATACGCCGGTTCACCTCATTTTCACCATCCCTCCTCATACTGAGAAGTGAGTCTACTTCATCAATGAATATGATGCAAGGTTGCAAAAGACGTGCAAGAGCAAAGAGTGTCTTGACAGTCTTCTCGCTCTCTCCAACCCACTTGGATGTGATTGTAGAAGATGAGACATTAAACATCTTGTAACCTGACTCATTGGCTGCAGCCTTGGCCAAGAGAGTCTTTCCATTTCCTGGAGGACCATGCAGTAGTATCCCTTGAACGGGTGCTCTAAGACCAGTGTATATCTCTGGACGCATAGAGGGCATGATCACAGTGTCTCTAAGTGCCTGCTTAGCTTCTGCTTGGCCTATGATGTCTCTAAACATCGTTCCATCGTTGGAAGTAACCAACTCGTTCAAGATGGTGTGTGCCAGTGCCTCATCTATATGTTTAAATTGATCTGTCTCTGGCTGATCCCTATTTGCATCTTTCAGCTGGCCCACTCTATAATTTGCAG
Source organism: Amphiduros pacificus (assembly GCA_949316495.1). Lineage (NCBI taxonomy): Eukaryota > Metazoa > Annelida > Polychaeta > Phyllodocida > Hesionidae > Amphiduros > Amphiduros pacificus. Next base: position 33,092,968 of record OX439006.1, on the reverse strand, counting down.
AATTTATTAGTTTCTTAGCGTGGACCTGTATTGATCGATCATTATCGCATGTGGCACTTTGTCGTATAATGTACTTCATCAAAGCCAAAGCTTTGTGGTACTTGCAGATGATGGCTTCCTTATCCTCCTGATTAGAGTAGAGTGCTAATTGGTGTTTCTCTTCTACCGTTAATTCTGTCATTTTTTCCTCCATGGTTAGTGCTTGATCAAGGATCTTCAGAGATACCTTGTACAGGTGTTTCATCTTTGTTTCATCCATGTAATTAAAATATATAGGTTTTAATTGTTTCACCACAAGTACCAAGAACGCAATCTTCTCTGAACAAAAAAAATCATACCTCAAATATATTTTCTGTATTTTTTATTTCAACATCAACATCTTATTCACATCAGTTTCACTGTCCTCAACAGGGTCTTAGATTGATTCCTTAACCTTTTTGACAACTTTGACACACGATTAACATTGAATTTTAGAGATTCTTTGAAAAGTGCTAATGTTTTTTCACATTGGTTCAACTCATTGTGAACAGAGACATTTTCTTCTGCTTTGACATGCCCATCGTCGTCCCCATCATCATCCCCACTGCCATCCGCATCATCTTCATCACTGAAAATTGGATCGTTGTTCAAAATGCGTTCAAATTCTTCTGGTTTCCTATCACCTTTGATTGTAGAGTAATCCCCATCTGGAAGTTGGAGAGCTTTTCTGGTGGCCAATTCCATGTCATTTGAAAATACATTAGTGTTCATTTTCTTTATGCCATGATCTGAATTTACTGACATCGCTAAGATGGTTAGAAACGCGTTGGATAACATTAGGCAAGTCGCAATCTTGTGTGTGGACATGACTTTCTCTCTCTTTTTCTAACTTGTAGTACACATGACACTAGTATGTTCAACTAAAATGCAGCACAAGGTTGATCTGATTGATTAGATGTGAATCACTCTCCGGGGAACATCATTCAATATGTGTATTGCCCTCTCGTACACCTCTTTGGCACTATATGTGTCTTTAATCACCTCGCATTTTGTGATACCAAGAACAATCTTGATTAAATTTGACCTGTCGTATGTGCACATTTTGACCGACACAGGAACACACGAATCCACTTGTCTGCTGGCAGTAGGATCCCTACAGGCAACTGTGCTTCTGTCCAAAATCCCGTCAGGCACGCTGTCACTATCAGTCTCGTCAATGTCTGGTCCATCAAACTCCCACTGGTCACAGACTGGTTGAAGTTGCCGAAGCATGGGACTTTCAACCCTTGCATCAACCACAGTCAGACGAGTGAGGACCCACTTGGCGTGACGTGGATTGAATGTGTCTATGTGATCTTTAAGCACCACCTCGTCAGGATAGTCTGCTCGATGTACCATGAGTCCAAACTGTAGCAAACCCCTCGTGTTTGATCCAGTCTTTTGGATCTGATCGAATGTCTTGTCCATTTCTGCCACAGACAAATGAACTGCCCCGTTTGAATGGTCCTCCTTCATGAGGTGTGTTGAGTGGGGCCTCATCACGTTCACGCTATTCAAACGTGTCGATCTATCATTTGCTTTCATGTCCAACGCCATACCAAGTGGTGAGAAGTTGATGTGTCGCATAGCATATTCTGTCCCCTCGGTGAACATCGCAGCATAGTCAGCAAACTCTGCCTTTTCATCCTTTCCAAAAAATGCCACACCTTTCTTTGGAACAAGGTAGCATGCATAGAGCGCTGTCTGTGCAGTCTCTGAGAAGAGCACAAGGGCAACCGTTGGAAACTGAACGGCGACCTTGTTCTCGTGGCCACTGATTGAATGAATATGAATGTCTGGAACACCTTTCAGCATCCTTTGAATTTGAGAGTTTTGATACATGTTTTCCATTGTTTGTTTTTATGTGTTGTCCTCATGCTAAAAATATGCATAAGTAGATTATTTGTCTGTGTGCAAAATTGAATTTAGTTTAGCCAAACTAATTCAAATAAGTACCACAATCAAACTGTGGGTTGATACATAAGCATGGGCAAGAAAAAGAATAGAGTATCAGGATTTTTCCTACTCCTTAGGGACATCAAGATCTTGGATCCAGAGATAACTTCCCTTCGACAGGCTGTACCAATGGCAGATTCACTCTGGCAAGGCAAATTTGGTCTCTGCAAGAAAAGAAGCTATAAAGAACTTGCCAACGTATATAGAAGACACTACACATATACCTGTGATTACCCAGAGGATATGCCAGTGACTGGATTATTGTCCTATGACACTATTAAAATGATGAAGGATCAAGTCACATTTGGGCCATCTATCTCCTTAACTAATTGAGAAACAGCTGTTGCACAATGATTTATCAAATTGAAATAAACAAAACCAACAATGATTCATCTTTTTGTATTATTTTATTTTAATCTATCCGTTTGTTTGATTTAAGTGTGTATGAGCTTAAATAGAATAGTGTAACATACAAGCAATACTCCTACTGACTAATTTTGTGGTCCTCTTCCCAAGTAATGTATTGAACATCTAGTGATGATGATGTTTTGATATGGACATGTTAGTTGGAGCCAAGTGATCACACAGAAAATAATTCATTTTTATCCCTTACACCACATGCAAAAATAATATATTGCGATAGAGACTCAAAAGAGCAAAAGAGAGTACTATCTAGAAAATCCAATTTTTCACTTACATCACTTACTAACATAATATTTTGTGATGGAGACGGACCAAAAAAAGAAAAAGAGTGTAACAGAGATGGAATGTGTCAGTGTCAGTCTAGCTGTTGACGCAATAAAGTATGTAGCAATAGGCTATCCAAGGGACATGGCTTGCCCAAACGAAGCAGCAAGGAAGATTCGGCGAATGTGCAGAGTTTTATCTGAGAGACATCGTTCAAATTGGAAGAGTACTATCCAACAGCTACCAAAGTCAAACGTGAGCGAGACGGTTATGCAAATCATGGCTGGAATGTTTGATGACAATATATGCAGTTGGAGCCGGATTGCTACTCTTTACTCTTTCTGTGGGATTTTTGGTGAGGTATGTGTGAAAGAGTATCAAATGCCAATAAACACACTGGACATGATAGGAGAAATTGCAGGAAGGCAAGTGCACCATAGATTTGCTGATTGGATTCGGGGACATGGTGGGTGGGAGGCTTTTGGAGAAAATTCTCAAAACAGAAGACAGTGCTCTTTGATGTGATTTTGATCAAATAAAATTCTAAACGAAAAACAATATACTATTTTTGTCAATCATTTTTATTATCATAATGCAAACACAAGTAGGAATACCATGACTGATAAGGACGATAAATGTCTTGCAGCAGATCCTCTAAAAGCATGATGTGTGTAATTATTTTGTGTTTCAATATGCTGTTTGTTTTGACCCGTGTGTCTGATCTCACTCCCTCCATACCAATACCATTCATCATTACATGATACATAACCTCTCCCACGAAACATAGCAGAACACGACTCCTTGCATTTGTGGCACTTTTGTCCCAAAGTAGCACCATTGCAACTGGTAATTGGCCTTTTCATTGTATGTTTAACTGTAGAAAAGTACATCTTGTGCATGTTAGTTATGTCCAGTTCCATGTCAAACTTGTTCCCAGACACTGTTACTATTGTATATCTCAAGAATCCATAAAAGCGGAAAGAATCATTGTCTGACAAACGTCTATTGGGGTACCTAATTGGTACAGATGTACAAAACATTATGGGCTGCATCATTTCCAGCTCTGAAGGTCTCATCCAAGGTGACTGGCTGCCAAGGCATATATTGTTTACACTCAATGTCGATCTGACGTTGTGTTTGACTCTGTGTCCTGAGAAAATGTTAACATAGATTTCGCTGGTCTCATTAAGTTTGATAAATTTTATGTCTTGAGAAAGTTCCACAAACAATTGGATGCACACAACATTGTTGCTTTCTACAGTAAGCATTCTTGTGTCGTACACTTTTATGTGGCGAGCTACTCCAAAATCTCTATTGTTTACAACATTCGTTAAATTAGCACAGCCATATTCCATCCCATCACCTATTGACATGGAAGCACACCATGGCTTACAGTGAAATGCAGACCCTTCTTTTGCCCTGTCTGGCAAAGTCTCCATGACTTGATTTGTAGGAATCATATATCCTCTGTCATAGTAGTCAAGATGACAGACCCCTCTCTGCTCTTTTTGTCCACTATTACTAAAAAGCACTGGTGTTTTTGTCTCAGCCAATGTCCTAAATATGACTCCATCCATTTCCTGCAATCTTGCTGGTAGGGAACCACAAAGGTGCACTGACATCTTTGAATCCATTTGACTGCGTTCAATTCCTATGTTGAACTTTCCAAACTCATAACAGACTTGGTTCGAAAGCAACACATTGAAACTATTTTCAGGATTCAATGATCTGGATGAGGCCTCTACTGTAAAAGTGATGTTGTCCATAATCACACTCTGTGTGAACATTGGTGTGGTAATGACAAATTCCCCACACAAGAGTTTGTCCCTAGGCACCACCTTGATGTTCTGAAGACGCATTCGACATGGAGAAACCCCCTTGACAAGAACTATACAGGACACGATCCATAAGAGAAAGAACAGCCAAATTTCCATGTTACATTATTCCTTTTCAATAGCTTATCAACATAAATAATCCTTATAAACAAATCCGTTCCATGTGATGTAACATGATTCATATAGAAAGACACAAGACACGCGATATATATGTTTTTTATCTCTTTATTTTGAAAAAGAAACTATGAACAGAAGCAAACAAACATGCAATGATGACCATAATGTCTTATTCCATTTCTACTGATACCATGTAATGTCTTGGTAAGCTTCATCTAAAGTCTAAAGCTTCTAAAGTTTAAAGCTTCATCTAAAGTCTAAAGCACAAACTTTCTCAATCAGGTGCAATGATGGCAGAGCCTTTTATGAACAGCTAACAGGCAAGAAGGTTTTCTTTGTCACAAAAACAATCCCACAGTTCATCCACCAATTCAGAGTCCATGAACATTAGATCTCGCTCATCTGTTGTCTCATCACATTCTTTGACCTCTTGTTTCTCCTTCCTTTCATCCATCAGCATTGTTAGCTGTTGCTGCATGACACTCAACTGGCCCTTTTGTTCAGAATATTCCTTTTTCATTGATTTGAGGTCTGACATTAGGTTGTCTTGGGCTCGTTGTAATGCCCTCACATCCCTCTTCAGACATTTATTCTCCTCTCTGAGAATGTCTCTTTCCTGAGTGACAACCTCTAACAGAGCAGTCAACTCCTCTATTCTTGCTTCTAATTGTGAATTGTTCTTTTCAGTTTTTTTCGTTTCCTTCAATTTCAATGCATCTATCTCTCTCCTCATGGTCTCGATCTCCTTCTCTTTGGCCTTCAAAGCTTCCTTGACTTGTTTTGAATTCAGTACAGCCCTGTTCAGCAAATCTTTTGATACCTGTGTCTGCACCATACCATTGACCTCATCAAGGGAATTCCACAAGTGATCTCCCCTTTTTAACAAGTGGATCTTTTTACCTTTCATGGTCTTTGTTCCCTTTGCTAGCAAGTTGCTTACAATGCCTGCCACAACAGACAGACCATACCGTCTAAAATTCTCCTTCTCTTCCCAGTTTGGGTGACACCACATGTTTCCGGCTGTGTACATGCCACCCCCTTCAGTAAGACGCATTGGTTCTTGTCTCTTCCCATCCAATCTTGTGGATGGTGAAACCAAAAACTGTGACTTGTGGATAAGCACTTGTCCCTCTTCATCCACTGTCTGAACACCAAACTTTCTTGTGGTATGAGATGATGGCAGGTCTATGGTCACCTTTGTCAATCCTCCTCCACTCTTTGTCACGCTAAAGGTGTCCTCCAGTCCTCTTAAATTTCTTTTCATATTCTTCGCTTGGACTTCAGTGGTGATGAAGTTCAACTTCTTGTTCAGGGATAGTGACATCTTAACTCTGGTAGCAACAGCTTTTATCCTGTGCTCTTGCCCATTGTTGTACACAAAGAGTTCTGTCAGATGTGCATTGTCGGGCTCAATACCATCCTCCACATCGATACCAAGTCCTGCTACACTATCTCTGATGCTATCAAGCGTCTTTGTCTTGTCAAATGTGGTGGGAATGAACAATGTCACTGCAATACATTTTGTGTGTTGGTTCTTGCGCTGTGACACTACCTCCAAGTCCAACTTCAATTGCTTTGCACCAGACGAGGGCCAGACTCGCTCATATTTCGGTAGGTCACCCACAGAAGTCACACCTATTGGGAGAAAGGTCTCCTTTTTTGATTTTGGGACTTCATAATGGACAGTTCTTGAGCAACCCAAGTCCATCGTCTGTCGATTATTAGCCTCCCTTAGGACAAAGCTTGAAAGATTTTGTAACGTATTGTTACCACAATTCGAGCAGAGAGTATTCATGACTGCTTCCCTCGTTTGATCTTCATCATTTGGCTTCCAGAGGTGGTTGTGCTCCCAGTGACAAATACTGCAGGCAACATATACTTGATACAAGATGGTGTCTGACCTGCCAAGTGCCATAATGCGTGTGGCTTGGTCTTCGTCACTTACTTTATAAAAAACCCCTGTGCTGTCAGCAGGTTTTTCATTGAGTTGAAGAGCACCACACTGATACAGCTCTTCGAGATAGAAGGCCTGGATCCTAAGAGAAATCTCAGTTGAGCTTGTCAGCAGCATTGGTTTGAGAGCACAGCCCATCATTCTTGTCTTCTCTGTGAAGTCAATCAAATGATGGGTGTCTTCGTACAGTACAGTTCTGCTACTCTCTAGTGCACACATCACTGGAAAATCATTGCTCCGCTTCAAAGCCTTGCCAATCGACTTGATGTCCACTTCTGGTTTCAAACTAAACACCTTTCTGTATGTTCGGTCGCAGGCATCAGAATATGACAATGACCCATCAAATGTGCTCGCTATCCAGTTAGGATCACCAACCACCACACAGCTGACATCTTTTTGAATGTCGGGACAACTAGTATCTTGATCCACAACTCTCGTATTTCCTGCAACTAATTTCTGACCTGCAAACATCAAATCAGCCATATCCTCGCCACTGGGCTCGTCTGTAGTGGTTTCAGCCCATTCTTCGTCTTTACACGTGTCCAGCCACATGTGTGGTTGCTCCAAGAAGGACAAAAACCAAAGTGTCTTGCAGTCCATCTTGGCAAGTTCATGCCACTCTATGTCCATCAACTTCATTCTCAGGTTTAGGTTGTCACTGGTTTGGTGCCACGCAAGCTCCTCTAGGTTACTCCTTCGATATATTGGTGTCATGGGACTCAAGTGTTCATCATTCCTGTCATTGAAGATGATCGTGTCACAATTGTACTTTGGTATGGTAGCCACGAGCTTACCCCTTTCAAGTGCCTGCATGGCCCTCTTAGATATCTTCAATTTTCCTTTGTGGGCTTGAGCAATGATGTTATCAGATGTTGTTTGGGGAATGATGCAAGAGTGTTCAATATTCATAGGTTCTGTGTATTGCTCTGTGCCATTCACTGCAGTACTAGATGATGGAGTTGTCACACAAGATTCAGGAGCGTGGGTTGTTGATTGCATGCAAGCAATGTTTGAATCCAAAGAAGCGCTCAATCCATTGAATTCATCAGTGACAGAACTGGCATTGCATGACAGTTCCCCTCGGGTATCTGCCTGCTGTTCCCTACAAATCCTTTTGGTGGGCAACTTGGTTTCATCAGGTGTCTCCTCTAGTGCTCTCTTAAAATGCTTTGAAGTATTTTCTTTAGTCTTGCAAGCCTTTCTCTTCTTTGCCCTCTTGATCTTAGAAGAACTGTCTGCTTTCATGTTTTGATTCATTATCACAAATTGTTTGTGGTGGTAATGATAATACTTTTTTTCTTGGAATGATGAGTTTGAAGTTGTCTGGAGGCTTTATACTTTTCACACGAGTGACATTGTAGTGAATCAACCAATCAAATTCCAGGAAGACTAATTATGTATTCATTTCTTGATCACTAGCACAATTCTTGGATGACTAATTATTTATTCATATCTTGATCACTAGCCAATCAAATTCAAGGATGACTAATTATGTATTCATTTCTTGATCACTAGCCTAATTCTTGGATGACTAAATATGTATTCATTTCTTGATCACTAACCTAATTCTTGGATGACTAAATATGTATTCATTTCTTGATCACTAGCCTAATTCTTGGATGACTAAATATGTATTCATTTCTTGATCACTCACCAATGAAATTGTAGGAAGACTAATTATGTATTCATTTCTTGATCACTAACCAATCAAAGTGAGTACGACTAATTATCTATGCACAACCTTTGGAATTCAAATTCAAGAAAAGTATTCGGTTAATCAGTCATGATGATGTCTTTCTTGGGAGAAGGTGTATTCATTATAAGTGATCAATGGGGTATAACTTTAGTTGAACAAAAGGGGCAAAGTGAAATAAGCCTCAATCATCTCTTGTGGCACGACTTGTGTTTGATTGTGTGTGGTGTAAATCGAAAGCTCACCAGATTATCAAAAGAAGGAATGGTGACCACAAAAGTGAAAAACTCTTCTCTGACACTTCGTGCAGTGAAAAGTAAGAGGAACACTTTTGCTTTGATAGGTTCTTTTGCCTCCATTTATTTGGGTCCACAGGCATGGAAAAATGTAGTAGCCGTTTCACGTCGACACCTCATTCAACAGAGAAAAAAAGACACAGTGTATAAAAAAATGGATGTTCTAACTTCCTTTGCTAACATGACTATTAAATGATTCTGCTATCTTATGAAGATTATCATTTGTGTACACCTGGGACCATCCTAATAAAAAAATGACCTCCTCGATCAACATTGGTAATGAAAAACACATACTGGTCTTGTCCAAGCAGGAGGCATGGACATTTCTGTCCACCATCAGGAGCTCTGAGCTAGGTCAATTTTCATGGTTATCCCTCATCCCAATTGGTGAACCAATGCTAGGGGTTCAATGTTCCCAATTTGAGTGGAGTCACTTCTCTAGCAACAGTCTACTAAAAGCTGTTACACTACTACAGACATGGTCAAGAAAACCTGGCAAGCAAACCATTGTGGTAAGCTGTCTGGCAGGACTGCACAGAGCTCCAGTAGTAGTGGCATGTTTTTTGGCCATGCAAAACAAGTCACTTACATTTGACCAAGCATTTGTAAGAGTAAAAGAATCACGGCCAGGGGCTGTCTTGTTGGCACCATATGAAAGAGTGGCAAGGAAGGCAACATTTACAAAGTGAGAGTAAACCAATTCAGACTGAACACAAGAGGGGTGTTCTGTTTCAAATGGATTAATTATAACATAATTGCCAATACATAGTGTGCATAGTGACAGCTAAACAAGCCATGGAGGAGTATAAAAATGATACTGGGTATAACACATGAAGCAATTCAGGTGACTTTTTACCAGCAATTCCACCCAATGGTTGGGAATGTTATTTGTAGCTCTTTGACAATGAGCACACCAATTATTCCAATAAAAGGCAGAATATGACAAAACTATCGCTCATGTCATTGTCATTTGTTAAAATTAGAGAATGTGTTTTGTTGTGCATCTGAATATTTGTTAATTTTGTGGAATGAAATAAATAACCAAACATACTATGTCCATAATTTTTTGTGGTCATACAAGTGATGCCGCTTGTTGTTACTCTAACATGAAATCTCGACAAGGGATAAATGGATGAAAATTGGTTTTTACATCCCAACATAAATGTTCATATAATTTGCGTTATTTGGAAGAATGAAGTTAAAAATATCAACCTCAACATCATGAAGTATATTGTGATATCATATCTGCTCTTTATTTTCATGGCACAATGTATGGCAGCGACTATACGGCCGCCATGTCGAATATCAATCAAGGCTATCAAAAAGTTAAAGGATATGGAAATGATATGTGCATCTTTCCATCTAGAAGAGGTTGCTGCCTCAATGACATTTGCCAAGAGAAGTTTCTCATTCAAGTATGAACTGGACAGTGATTACTCACACCACACACTCGAATTATCAGAGCAAGTTTGCATTGCTGAAGATGTGGCCAATGGATCCTTCTCTCTCTGCAATACAGTGTTAGACGAGTCTCACATGAAACAGAGACTCAACATCCTTCCAGATGAAATCAACTTTACAGTCAGAAAGGAAGACAACACCACTGTGAAATGTGACATTGCTTCCTCCATTGAGGGGAGAATTCCTTCAGTAGAGGAGAAAGTTGTTTGCAAGGACAGACGTGTAAGCAGATGTCATGAGCCTCACTGTCGACCAACCTGTGAATCTCTCATGTTAGACAAAAGAAATGATGAGATGTGCTCACACACAATCACAGACAGAGAAGCTTGGACAAGTGGCATTGACTTTCATGTTAGAAGAATCTTTGTCATACCAAAGTGGAGCAGTGTGTGTATAGAGGTAGTATCTGATATATACAATGCTGATGCCACTTATGTTTTAATGTCAGCGCGTCTACGAGTTCATTTCAGAAGTGGGGGAGACTCCACATTTATCCACCGGACTGTAAGAGACACAGACCGATGCATAAGCACAAGCTCTCGCCGCTTCAGTCACAAGGAGTCAAAGTACCTCTGTGTGTGGTTAGATAAACAATTCCCAACTTACACTCATTTCAATGTCACTGAAAAGCCTACTTTGACATACACAACATGGACCCCACAAGGAAAATCTTACAATCGCAAGGTAATTGTACCCACGAGGAGAGAATATGCCGCTGATTTTGTTGAGTGGGTGAGGTCCCCCCATGAGTGTAACATAGAGAAGAGTACACACTGTAAGGGTGAATGCACCCATTCATGTGAGGCTGCCATCACAGGGAGTGGTCCATTCAGATGCAACAGGACATGGTCTGGTTTAGATACTGTAGATACTGAAAAGACCTCCACTGATGTCATGACAAAGGAGGGTCGTGTTCAAAGGAAGGGTTATCAGACTGATGTCATCTATCAAGCAAATGGCAGCAGTGAAGGCATAGGAAGAGCTGGACAGTCAGCTGGCATTGTGGCATCACACTTGCTGAATGCCACAACCAAACTCTTGGGCAATGAAAGACCAGCCATTGTGGTTGGTAACATTTGGTCACCATATCTATATTCAATTATAGGTCTTTGCTCTCTCATTTTATGTATTGCTTTGATATGGATCTTGATATGGTACAAACGTGGTAAGAAGGTGTATTGTTGTTCAAAGGTCTATCGAATAAATAACAGACAATAACAAGAAATTGGACTTGTATTATATGTTTAGCTTGAGCAGGATTATCCCACCCAAACAGTCCACATTAGGTCATGAGAGTTCATGAAAATCTATTGAATAAATAACAGACAATAACAAGAAATTGGACTTGTATTATATGTTCAGCTTGTGCAGGATCATCCCACCCAACAGTCCACATTAGGTCATGAGAGTTCATACCCTTTGGTTGGATTATAAATTATGTAATATGTAATATATCTCTCAGTGAAGCTATGTGTCCTGAAATCTATTGATTAGGTAATGGACAATAAAAAGAAATTGGACTTTTGTTATATGTTCAGCTTGTGCAGGATCATCCCATCCAACTGATCACATCAGGTCAAAAGAGTCAATACCACTTGGTTCAATTAACAAAGGTGTTAAATCTCCCATTGAGGCTTCTTACATGCAAAGGATCTATAAAAATCAATTGAATAAATAACAGACAATAACAATAAGTTGGACTTGAGTTATATATTTAGCTTGTATAATTGCATATTTAAATTGAGGTTGGACTGTATCATGATACGAGACCTCATACCCTTTAGGAAGACTGAAAATATGTTTGTGATATATGTGTTTCCCTTGATGCTTATGTCAGTCAAATGCCTACAACATCAGACAAATTACAAGACATGCATTCGTACTTGAAGATCACAAGCAGATATAAATCAATAGCATTAAAAAAATTTTTTTTTTGAGTTTCAAAAGTTAGGTCGGGCACACACTAGACCATATCAAGGGGAAATGACACATGTTTTCATGGGTCCAGAACATGGCAGAACATGGCTAAGTCACTAAGTGGCCCTTTTGTGCTACGTACGAATGTCTCACATGTTTTGACTCTACTAAGCTCCAACCGATCATGAAGCATCAAAATTTAATCAATCTGAATTGCATTGAATTAATCAAATTAAGAAGGAATAAGTCAAAGAGGAGATTATAATTTGTCATGTTCATTTATTTTTTTTTTTTCAGCACATGTGCATACACCCATGCACGTACTTTCTCTGTTCTGATTGACTCATCTTTTGTAGTTTTGTGTAATAATTGAAATCAATAATGTCCATTCCTCCTTCTTCGCATATGCCTGCCAAGCAATGTGGGCATCGTGGTCTATGTTTGGAGTAAAACTCCAAAGACCACCGCAAACAGTCTTGGTGGAAGATATGGCAACATCTTGTCAAGATGAAAAGTTGTTGATCGTTCAATATGGACGACTGACAAACCGAGCATGAACCATCCATCCATTCCTTGACATGGATATAGCGTTGTTCAAAGTCTTTCTTTTTCAAAATGAGGATGGTCTCCAAAGACACCTGGAATTTCCCCACCGTATAGCAGCGGCATGAGGGGCATTCGTGAAAGTTATTGTTTTTGTCCAGGTCTTTCAACCATCTCATTGCACAATCTCTGTGGAAGACATGTGTGCATGGCCATAAAAGTACACAAGTGTCTCTTGCACCCAAATCCTCCATGCATATAGAGCACTCCTCAACCTCGAGAGGTGTGGTTGGCTCGAGAGGGATCAACGTGGTATCCTTTGGACAGGAGCGATGGACTTGTCTGGTAGGATGAACCTTTGGAGGAGAAATACTTTCCAGAGATGGCCATCGGCGAGAGAATGATAAGCAGGAACCCATGTTGGAGATTGAATGAGGATAATTTCCAAAAGAAGCACTTTTATACCATTTTAGTCTCATTATCTAGTCACACATGCCTTTTGAAAAGAGGTGATCTTTTTGGGATAGACCAATCAGAATGAAGTTTCAGTGGAGCTAATTAAATATGCACAGCAAATGAAGGGTGGGCATCTCATTAAGTATGCACAGCTCATTAGGTAAGCTCTTTGAATGAATACAGCACATATTTGAATATTCATAGCTGGCTCATTAGGTAGGCACAGCTCATTAGGTAGGCACAGCTCATTAAGTAGGCACAGCTCATTATCTAGGCACTACATTTAATAATGTCATTGCAACAAAAGGAAATAGATCCAAAAAAGTAATTTCTATGATATTAAAAATAGTACTTGAACATATCCTCTCTATTTCTAAGCATTGTCTAAACACAAATCAAAGAGATAAGAGATAAAACAATATATAGAACTGTAGTGAACTCTAAACTGGCCATTATGGTTTGAGTAATCAGACCATATGCTATTTACATAGACCACAAACCATGTTTTGATCATGTCTAAACATCAATCAATGTGTTAATAAATAGAACCATAGAAGTAACTTTAATGGACTCTAAACTTGTACTCTTTGTATAATTGATAAGACCACATACCATTGAATGAAGATGTTTAAACACTGCTCAAAGTGATAAAGAATTGAACCATAGAAGTAACTTTATTGAACTCTACACTGGCACTCTTAGTAAAATGTATAAGACCACAAACCATGTATTGATCATGTCTATACATCAATCAAAGTCTTAAGAAATAGAACCATAGAAGTAATCTTAGAGAACTCTAAACTGGCACTCTTTGTATTATTGATAAGACCATATGCTATCTATTGATCATGTCTAAACACCAATCAAGGTGATAAGAAATAGAACCATACAGGGATCTTCTTAGAGCTTCAAACTGGCACTCATAGTATAATTGATAGGACCACATGTTACTCAATTAACATGTCTAAACACCACTCAAAACGATAAGAAATAGAACCATACAGAGATCTTATGAGAGCTCCAAACTAACAGTCATGGTATAAGTGATAAGACCACATGTCACCAAATTAACATGTCTGAACACCAATCAAAGTGATAAGAGATAGACTCATACAGGGATCTTCTGGTTGCTCCAAACTGGCACTCATTGTATAAGTGATAAGACCATATACCATCTTATGAGCATGTCTAAACCCCACTCTGTGTGATAAAAAATAGAACCATATGGGGCACTTCAATGGACTCCAAAGTGGCTCTAATGGTATACACCATTGTCAGTCTCATCTGGAAATAAGACACCAAGTGCCACTTTCGTGTGGTGTGAACTCAAAATGTTGTAAATGCCCGTTAGCCCGACGTAGGGTGAATAGTACCATTTCACCCAAAAAGTCTGTGCTGAAACTGGTGTGCAGTGACTAGCGCTAGCCCGACCTAGTGCCTCCGCTAGCCCGAGGTAGCCTTTTAGACGAGACTTACCACTTTTCATATGCACAAAAGGGCCACTTAGTGACTTAGCCATGTTCTGCCATGTTCTGGACCCATGAAAACATGTGTCATTTCCCCTTGATATGGTCTAGTGTGTGCCCGACCTAACTTTTGAAACTCAAAAAAAAAAATTTTTTAATGCCATCTACTCATCTTAATGTATAGTTAATGCAATATGCTGTAGTTTTATTTTTGTTTTTGTTAAGATTACTAACAAAGTTTTGTTGAGTTGGCTCAAGTTCATGGTCTAACCCTAACTGACGAGTCCCGGGTAGACTGTATGGGCCATTAACCTGTATCAGGACGAAACACTGCCAATAACCCATTATGAAAAAAATATCTTAGGTGCCTGAAGGTATTAATAATTCTTTTTTGTCGTTATCTATAGCTTACAATATATTTTCATTTTTATTGGCAGTGTCTTAGGGGTGAAGGTAATTAAGGCTGGAGACAGTTGTTTGAATAACAAGATAGAATTTCCCCCACATATCAAAATACTGAATTAAATTCATTATTCTTAATATTCTCTACGTTAGAAACCAATAATTCAACAATTATATATGTTCTGATGTACATATCGCTCAAAATGAACCCCATTATGAAGATAGATTCTATGCTGCCTTTGATGTCTCCTCATTCATTGGTGTGAAAAACCCAAGATTTTAACAAATTGGGTCAAATAGTAAACTCCACATTATTGCCATTCAAAGTCCTTGTGATGTAAGGCCATACCTGTGATCACAGGGTTTAATGTCATTTTTTCCATAGTTCCATGCAGCCTTTGAGTCATGTCTTCCCTTTTTGACAGAAATTCTTTCACACGCATATGATAGTTTTCATTTAGGATTTTCCATAATTTTCTCTATAAGATAATCTTCACATAAGTAAGATATTTTTCACATGTAAATAAATTATTTTGAAAAAAAACAATTTTTGTCTTTGAACATGACTACCGAAATTGCAATTGGGTTTTTCACACAACTGAATGGGAAGACATCAAAGGCTGCATGGATTACTCCTTAAAGGCTGGGCTGTGTAGTATTGATTTTATATTTATTTTACTGGAGGCTGGGTTGTATAGAATTGAATTGTTTTTTAATGGGTTTTTTATGCATACATAGAAATTATTAAAAATGATGACTTTGTACAGAAGACAATGATCATATTTTCATATTGGGCTTCAATTTAAATGATATGCACATCATAAGATAAATATTTGAATTATTATTTGCAAACATAGAATATATAAAACAAAGATAATGGCTTTAAAAATGGAATCTTCAGCATGTTCAGATTGGGCTTCTTTTAGACTGGGGACCTACTTTTTCAATGGCTGAAAGGGATTTGTTTTCAACTCTAATTGGGGTTACCAGGCTGTGAAAGCCGGTATGTGTAAAAGTCTACATATGACTGTCCCCTCCTATATGTAGATTTTAGTCAAATGAAGCTAATGGTATTGGAACATGTATTCATGATATTGCAAATAATAATACACTTCACAGTTCAAGAGTGTTAGGCACTGTTTACATTGCAATGTTTGGGATTTAATATCTCAGCCCCTATTAAATTAGCCAAGCTGAAACTCAAACAGATCATAGACATATGTGTTATGATTACCTACACCAATTTATAGTGCCCTGATTTGCGTGCAACTCTAACCTGACAGTGTTGAATATTGTAAGTTTTCTGAAATAACAAAATGGCAGCCATTTTTCCTGACAGGAGACATTCTCTGCTTTCTCAGCAAATGATGGAAAAAGATCAACCAAACCTGCTATACATATGCTTTAACATACCACAAGTCATAAACTTCAATGCAGCACATGGTAGTTATATTTAGAACTTAATTATATCACCCATCAGGCACACATGGTTTCCTGCACACTCGGAGCATCTGCTAGTTACAATTACTACCACTAGATGTCGCCCCGCAATGTTATTGAAAAGGAAAACGTCAATTTCGAGGGGAATTCCCGCAGCGCGATCCTGACTGAATACCCCAAAAGGAAAGTTATATCTATGTATCTTCATTGTCAGAATTACACTGGTTGGTAAATGGAACTCTTATTATGGCAAATAATCACTTAAACAAGTAGCTTTACTCCTGTACTTTCAATTTTTATTTAATGAATGAATGAATGAATGGTTGCTTAGAGGCACATCAACCACTAAGGTTATTTAGTGCCTAAAAATGGTAAAAAATGAATGAATGAATGGTTTCACATTGACACAATAAAGTGCCAAAACAGTAAAAATAGAAACGTAATATTGACTAGAAACAAAATCTAAATGTTAATACAATATGTAGATAACACAAGAATTTATCAACTGTGAACAGCATTTATATAATATCAATCAAATATAATAAATATGTATAATTTGTTTAAAAGACTTTATCAGTATGATGTTTTGCAGTTCTTGATACATAAGTCAATGACATAAATAAACAAAAGCTCTGCCCTTAAAACTGATTATAAAGTCCTATGTGAGTTAAAAACGATACTATTACAGAAGTATCTACAGTATCAAATAACGTATGTAAATCTTGTACATTAAAATATTGAGTTCGTATAATATCAAAATCGATACACTCAATTAAAATATGTTTAATAGTCAAAGCCCTTTGACAACCAATACATTCCGGTTGATCTTCACCTTTAAGCAGATAACAGTGTGTCAAATGACTATGTCCTATTCTTATACGGGTTAAAACAGACTCTTCTCTACAGTTAATTCTAATAGCACCTTTAGTTTTGCCTAGAACGGGCTTAATTTCATGTAATTTATTAAAAATAGCTGTGTTCCAGCGCAACTGCCATTTAGAACGTAAAAAAACAGTAATATATTTCTTAAACTCTGTATATGGAATAAGTAAATCTATTGGGCGTTTGTCCAATGCTGCTTTGGCAGCTTGGTCAGCGGCCTCATTTCCATGGATTCCAATGTGACTGGGGATCCAATAAAAACGTATTTCTTTATTATCATCTGTACAGAGTCTATGATACCGTTCGAGAATTTTGTAAATAAAGGGATTTTTCCAATCCTTTGCTTTCAATGCTTGTAAACAAGACAAAGAATCAGAAAAAATTAAAAATGTTTGGTGTGGAGAAGTCTCCACATGATCCAAAGCAAGGTACAAAGCATGTAGTTCTGCAGAAAAAATCGATGATTTATTTGGCAGACGTTCTGAATAAATATGATTGCCCTTAACAGCAGCTGCAGCAGCCTTCTCATCATCAAATGATCCATCAGTGTATATACACTGATAGCCAGTGAAAAAAGATTTAATTTCTTTATATCTATTTATATAAAGGGATGGATCGGTTGAGTATTTCTTTAATTCTGACATGGCTACATTAATATTTAAAGTTTCATAGGTCCATGGAGGTGTTTCAGGATATTGAAATTTAGCTACGTGATTCGGATTTAAATTTAAAGATTGTAAAGATTCTTTAATGCGAATGCCAAAAGTCGGTATTGTATTTGGTTTATTTTCAAAAAGATCAACATAATTTGGATTGAATATAACGTCATGTGCAGGATTGTCTGGGCAAGCAGCAATTTTTGCAGCATACTGCAGGGCAAGCTTTTCTCTTCTTAAATCAAGAGGCAGCTCATCTGCCTCAACTGCCAAGCTATCTGCAGGCGAGGTACGAAATGCACCAAGGCATAGTCTTAACCCTTGATTTTGTACAGGATCGAGCATTTTAATATATGATGGACGTGCTGATCCATATACCATACACCCATAATCAAGTTGGGAACGTACCAGTGCTCTATATAATTGTAATAAAATATTACGGTCCCCTCCCCAATCAGTATGGGCGAGAACCCGTAATAAATCTAATGCCTTCTGGCATTTCTTTTTTACATATTTAATATGAGGGATAAAAGATAGTTTTCTATCAAATATAAGTCCAAGAAACTTGGTTTCTTCGACAACAGGGATTCGAGTTACGCCAAGGTGTAGATCAGGATCTGGGTGAGCCTTCCATTTTTTACAAAAGTGCATACATACTGTCTTTTTCAAAGAAAACTTAAATCCATTGTTATCAGCCCATTGTTGTAATCTATTTAGGTGTTGTTGGAGCTGCCGTTCTATTGTATGCATGCTTGTTGACCTGTAGCTTAAGTTGAAATCATCAACAAAAAGTGAGCAATCTGCTCCAGGCCTCATACAATCAACAATGCTGTTAATTTTAATAATAAAAAGGGTGACTGATAATATACTACCCTGTGGAACACCCATTTCCTGATCAAAAACATCAGAAAGTGATGCACCCACTCGAACTTTAAAATGTCTGTTTGATAGAAAATTTTGAATAAAAAGGGGTAAACGACCCCTTAATCCCATATCATATAAATCGCTCATTATCCCATATTTCCATGTGGTGTCATATGCCTTTTCTAAATCAAAGAAAATACTCACCACATGCTCACCTTTTATAAAACCCTCTCTTATAAAAGTCTCTAAACGTACCAGGTGGTCAATGGTACTTCGAGTTTTTCTAAAGCCACTTTGTGCAACAGAAATATAAGCTGCAGTTTCCAAAAACCAAACTAAACGCTCGTTAATCATTCGTTCCATTGATTTACAAATACAACTTGTTAAAGCAATGGGACGATAATTATTTGAATCTGATGAATCTTTGCCAGGTTTGGGAATGGGAATGATAGTGGCTTCCCTCCATGAAGGAGGAAAATCACCGCTTTCCCAAATTGTATTAAAAATATCTAAAAGATGCCCAAGTGATTGGTCAGGGAGATGTTTAAGGATTTGGTAGTGGATTTGATCAGGTCCAGGAGCAGTATCATGAGATTTATCCAAAGCAAGTTTCAAATCTTCTATTGTAAATGATTTATTATATACTTCCAAGTTATGGGATATAAAATTTAGTTGGTTTCTTTCTTTTCTAGTTTTTATTTGTTGAAATTTGGCAGAATAATTATTGGATGAGGAATTTTTGGAAATGGTTTGACCTATTGTGTTACCTATTTCGGTGGGATTTGTAATTAATTGGCCATTATGATTTAGATGTTTGATCCTTGCTCCACCTCCCTTCCCAGTAATTTTACGCACCATATCCCAGCATTTCTTAATTGGTGAACGTGTATTTAATTTAGAAACATAATCTTTCCAGCTTTTTCTTTTGCTTATTTTAATAATGTAACGGGCTTTAGCTCTCTTGATACGAAACTGGTGCAAATTATATTGAGTTGGCTGTCGATTAAATTTTTTCAGAGCTTTTTTGCGCTCCTTGACAGCTTTTTTGCACTCATCATTAAACCAGGGTTTTTCTTTAATTTTGGAATTTGACTTTGATTTGGGAATACACCCATCAGCAATATCATACAATGTGTCTGTAAAAACTTGAAGAGGATCATCTACATTTATAAAAATTTCTGGAGTTATTCTATTAAAACAGGATGTTTGAAATTTTGCCCAATTGGCTTTATGAAACTTCCACTTGGGGATTCGTTCGTCTGGTGGAGGAAAATGGTTATTTAGAATAATGGGGTAATGATCACTACCCCATTGATCTTCCTCTACTTCCCAGGAATAATCTAAAAATAAATTTGGAGTGCACATGGAGAGATCTATTGATGTTAAAGAGCCTGTAGCAGGATGTAAATATGTCGGGGAATCGTCATTCCAAAGACACAAACTATTATTATTTAAAAAATCTTCTATTATACGCCCTTTGGCATCTGTATTATTTCTGCCACCCCAAAGATAGTTGTGAGCATTAAAGTCACCAACTAACATATATGGCTGTGGCAGCTGGGTTATCAAATTATTTAAATCTGTAATATTAACTGGCTCACTAGGTGGTAAATATATTGAACATATAGTTAATGTATTGTGCAGGGTAACCCTAACAGCAGAAGCCTGTAGATGAGTATTTAATGTTACTTTACTTTGGGGGATACAGGATTTAACAAAAATAGAAACTCCGCCATGTGCTCGGTCCATAATATCAATTGAACCGACTTTATTATAAATCACATATCCCTTAAATGTTGTGGAATTATCTTTGAATTTAGTTTCTTGTAAACAAATTACCGATGCATTATATTTTTGGGCTAATAACTCCAGTTCTGGCCTGTTTGCATCAAATCCTCTACAATTCCATTGTATGATATTGCCGATAGCCATTTTAAGAATAATGAGAAAAAATATATGATTCAGCATAATCACTTATTAAGTTTACGATTATGCTTTGAGTGCACAGGAGTAAAATTCACATCTGATGGATCACCTGTGTCCATCCTTTCCAAGGATTTACTTCTATTTATCTTACTTTTTACTTGATCTTTGCTTTCTTTTTTGTCTGATTTATGTATTGGTCTATTATTATTGATACTTTTATTATTGGATGATGTTGAGGGAGTTTGTGAAGAGGGTTTAGTGGATGTTGCTGTTGGTTGAGGTATTACTGGGATAGTGGATGTCGTGGTCTGAGTAGATGTAGCTGAAGATTTTGAGGTTTTTGTGAAAAAGGAATAATTTTTGTCATCGATTGGCCATGTAATTTCGGTTTGAATTGCTATTGATTTTGTTTCTTTAGTTTTTACAGAGCTGGCATAAGATGCCTTTGATGTGTTATAACTCTCTACTCGCTTCCGTGCCTCTGGAAAAGATATATTTTCAGTGTGTCGTATTCGCTGAATTTCCTTCTCTTTTAAAAAGGAAGGACAATTCCGCGAATACGATGGATGATTGCCTTGGCAATTGACACATTTTATTATATTTGAAGAACAATCGTCTCCACTGTGCTGAGCGGTACATTTTGGACATGTTTCATTACCTTTACATCGATCAGATCCATGTCCATACCTCTGACACTTGAAGCAGCGCAGAGGGTTTGGAATAAATACATCAACTCTAACGTTCAAATATCCAACTTTAATAGATGTTGGAAGCTGCGCTGCTTCAAATGTCAGAATAAACGTATTGATTGGAATTTTGACACCGTCCTTTTTTATAAATATCCGCTTGCATTGAACAACATCCTGGTCTTTGAGCTCATCCACTATCTCCTCCTCAGAAACTCCCACTAAATCTGGGCATCTGATTACTCCTTTTTTATTGTTGAGAGTTTTGTGAGCTGTTATAATAACAGGAACTGTGGCCAACATTCGGCATCGTAGTAGATTGTCCGCATGGCTTTTCCGCTCAACCTCAATCAATAATTTATTTCCCATCTTTTTAACGGTTTTTGGTACCCCGGCAATGCCTTGTATCCCCTTTGCAATTGCAAAGGGGGACATTTTTGCCAGGGTATGTTCAGCATCAGAACTTTCCGCAATTAAAAATCTAGGCCATTTTTCTATTTTGTTTGAATCATCGTCGCTGTCTATGTCATTCCTTGGTCGTTTTTGTTTGTTTTGCGCCATGTGTGTTTTTTTATATTTCATCAGTTAGGTCCCCTACCCACCACGGAGCCCAACAAGGGGACGTCTTTCTGGGCCGGTAACTCCAAGCCCTGACGCCATGAGGATACCCAACATGACATACTCTTAGAATAAAAACTCCACCCTTTCGGATTTTATTTATATCCCTCGATTGACCCAATCAGCAGTAATTTCCTTTCAGCAAATATTTATCAAAAATTTTAAAATTATTCCTAAATTTCAAACACTGAAATCATCATTAATAAAAATCAAAAAGCCAGAATATATTAAAGGAAATATACCACAAGCCGGTTAAATCAGATCCAGGCCTAATCTGATCTGCCTGTCTGGTGAACATTTGGATCCAAGACAGGCGTGTTGCAACTGGACCGGTATTACTGCCAAACCAGCCCAGTGCTCAGCCCGTCAGGATTCCATATCCTCCCCGACACAGGTCGCATCCCACGGCAAACAGGACGCCCCTTTAGTCGCCTTTTACGACATGCTGGGGGGCAGTGGGGCTATTCTTTAATCCCCGCACCCACAGGGGAGTCAATTTTTATTTAGCCCATCCCTTACAATCTAAACAAATTGATAGTTTTGCTGCACCCAAATAGATGAGTGGATTAATCAATTAATGTATCTTTAATGGCATAACTTTTTGTTGTTCAGAGATGAAAAAAAATCATTAAATTTTATCGTCCAATTTTATCGCCAAATTTCGTCATTAAAAAATCAATAAATACGATATATTCCATATACCTTTCGTATTTAGATCTATGTATCATCATTGTCAAGAATTGTACTATCCTTTACTGGTTGGTAAATGGCACGCATACTTTGTTAATTAAAATCTTACACAAATATGGTTTCAAGCAGCTTTACCCCTTTTAGCTCTTTGTTTGTTTGGGGTTATACATCACTTTCAACATGATTTCATTCCTTTCATGATGAGACTTTTAGCTATTACGGAGCTCATCCCTTACAATCTAAACAAAATGATAGCTTTAATCACTTACCATTATGTTCTGGTCAAAACTTGTACAGACGATACTACTCACAATGGCTTGACAACTGATTGTTGCTCTTTATTCCAAATATGTGTGTTTACCAATAATAATCTTATCTCAAGAACAAACATCAGAAAGTGGCCATTCAACTTGATAGATGTTGTTGTTAGCACAGATACTTTTTGATGCACTCTCGTGAATCTTCTCTGAAGCATATACTTTTATAAATTGTAATAAAGACGGATCTCTTTTTCAAAGCCAAAATGTTACGGTACATGGATATATCAACATATAAAAATGATCCATTCAAAGGAAAGCAATTGTGTGATTCATAATATTTTTTGTTTATAATTATATGGCTCTCAGAGAAGTGTTATTCAAATCTAGAATATTAAATAAGTATTAGTGATCTAACATCAGTGGGAACAATAGTGAGTGGCCTATAATTACAACTTATATGATAGCACAGTTATTATTCTATACTGACTTGTGGTCACACATCAGTTGCTGCACTAGATTTGACTTGGTTGGTCTCATCAGTGGTATGTAAGTCTGCACCTTTTCTTTCTCTTATATACCTTTTATCCTTGTCCAGGTGGACAAGTCATGTGGACAGGTTGTCCAAAATGGGGAGACTGGCCATCTGATTTGTCACAGGGTATCCATGGCTTTTGTGGGGTTTATTTCCCCCTATTTGACCATTTTTCAGTGGTTTATTAAGCCATTTTCATGCCATGAATGAATGAATAGTTGTGTAAAGCCCATCAACCACTAAGGTAATTTAGTGCCTAAAAATGGTAAAAACATAAACTTTTAAGGCTTGACTAGATAATAATGTATAACAAGATAAGATATAAACAATCCTTACATCACAAAATTTTAATAAAATCAGTATGTATATAATGAATATGTATAAATTGTTTAAAAGACAGGATCAAACATATAAATCATAATGGCCAACCAATTACAAATCCCCCGAAATAGGTAGCACAATTCAACCAATTTCCAAGAATTCCTCATCCATTACTTATTCTGCTAAATTTCAACAAATAAAAAATAGAAAAGAAAGAAACCAACTAAATGTCATATCTCATAACTTGGAACAATATTGTAAATCATTTACAATAGAAGATTTGAAACTTGCTTTGGATAACCTCATGATACTGCCGCTGGGCCTGATCAAATTTACTACCAAATCCTTAAAGACTTCCTTGACCAATCACTTGGGCATCCTTTAGATATTTGTGATATTAAAGTGGTGATTTTCCTCCTTCATGGAGTCACTATTATTCCCATTCCTAAGCCTGGCAAAGACTCGTCAGACTCAAATAACTATTGTCCCAATGTTTTAACCAGTTGTATCTGTAAAACAATTTAGTTTGGTTTTTAGAAACTACAGCTTATATTTCTGCTGCACAGAGTGACTTTAGAAAAACTCTAGGTACTTTTGATCATCTGATACGTTTAGAAACATTTATACGAGAGGTCTTTTATAAAAGGTGAACATATCGTTAGTACTTTATTTGATTGAGAGAAAGAGTATGATACTACTACATGAAATTTTGGGATAATGAGTGAATTATATGATATAGGATTAAGGGGTTATTTACCCCTTCTTATTCAATTTTTTTGTTAAATAGACAATTGAGGGTCCGTGTTGGTTCATCACTTTCTGATGCATGAGCAGGAAATGAGCATTCCATAGAGCAGTATATTATGTGTAGCCCTATTTAATATGAAATCAACAGTATTGTAAATTGTGTGAGGTGAGACCTGAAAAAGATTGCTCATTATTTGTTGATGATTTTAATTATTGTACAGGTCCACAAGCATGTATACTATAGAAAAACAGCTCCAACAATATTTTAATAGAATACAAGAATGGGCTGATAATAACAGATTTAAGTTAAGGATGTATGATATATGGATCAGTTTGTCCATCTTATATTAAAATGCTTGATCCAATTGAAAATCAGGGTTTAAGATTTTGCCTTTTTCGTACATCACCTGCAGATAGCTTGGCAGTTCAGGCAGATGAACTGCCTCTTGATTTAAGAAGAGAAAGGCTTGTGCTTCAGTATGTTGCAAATATTGCTGCAAATCCAGACAATCTTTCTCATGATACCATATTTAATCCAAATTATGTTGACCTTTTTAAAAATAAGCCTAAAACAATACCATCTTTTGGAATTTGCATAAAAAAGTCTTTACAATCTTTAAATATAAATCCACATAGCTAAATTTCAAAATTCAGAAACATTTCCATGGACCTATGCAACTTTAAACATTAATGATTAGCCATGTCATAATTTTAAAAAATACTCAATAGATCCATCCCTTTATATAAAAAGATATCAATAAATTAAATATATTTTCACTAGATATCAGTGTATATACACTGATGGATCATTTGATGATGACAGGGCTGCTGCAGCTGCTGTTAAGCACAATCATATTTATTCAGAACATCTGACAAATAAATCGTTTATTAATTCTGCAGAACTTCATGCTTTGTACCTAGCTCAAGATCATGTGGAGACTTCTCCACATCAGACATTTTTAGTTTTTTCTGATTCTTTGTATTGAAAGTATTGAAAGCAAAGGATTGGAAAAAATCCTTTAATTTACAATATCCTTGAACGCCATCAATTATAAGAAATTAATTAATGAATTGCATATAATTGAGGCCATTCTAGATAAAACTAAAGGTGCTTGTAGAATTAAACAAAGAGAAGAGTCAGTTTTGACTCATATAAGAATATGACATTGTCGTTTGACACATTGCTATCTTCTCAAAGGCGAATATCAGCCTCAATGTATTGGTTGTCAAAGAGCTATGACTGTTATATATATTTTGATTGAGTGTATCAATTTTGATAACAAACAAACTCAATATTTTAATATGCAAGATTTACATACGTTATTTGATACTGTAGATACTTCTGTGATTGTATCATTTTTATACAAATAGGACTTTATAACCAATTTTAAGGACGGATCTCTTGTTTACTTTAGGTCAATGATCTATTCATCAAGAACCACAGAACATCAAATGGTATTTAAGTCTAAATAATTTATATATATTTGTTTTGTTCATAACCGATATCTTAAAACTCTGTGATGTAAGGATTGCTTATATATTATATTGATACACATTATTGTCTAGTCAAAAGTTTTGTGTTTTTACCATTTTTAAGCACTAAATGACCTTCGTGGTTGATGTGCCTCTAAGCAACCATTCATTCATATATTACTTTCAAAAGTACTCAGAAGACGTACCTCTTCAGAAAGAGCTTGTTAAACACAGTGCTCATCATCATCATTGTCATCATCATCATTATTATCATTATTATTATTATTGTTAAAAATAATAAAAAAAGATTTAACTTGCAATGGAGAAGTCTTGATGTTGCAAGCAAGGTAAACACAGTTGCATGAGGCTGTGAGATACACACTTCTTTCAACTGAATATTATATTTTCAAAATACCATACCTTTATCAATAATTGGATTTGAGATGGTCAGACAGTTGGTTGAACAGACAGACAGACAAACATTTTCCCCATTCATAAAGATCTGCACCTTCAAAGAAGTCAGTTGGTCTAAAAACCATAGTTTCATCAATAATTGGAGAAGAAAAAGATGTCTTGACATTGCCAGGAAGGTAAACACAGCTGCACGAGGCTGCGAGATACACAATTCTTGAATGTTCCATGTACAAAAGATCATAGTTTGTATGTTTGAAATTCTTCATTCGCACATTGAAATATGGCACAGTATAAAAAACAATAGACATCTATATATACAGGTTAAAAACCAAGGTGGTCAACTGGTACATAAATGATCAATTATACACTTGCACATTGACCTATTAAGAAATGACGAGTGTGTGCCATCTCTCCACCTGCAGAGCTCTTTGATTTGAGCAGAAACCCTGCAGTCTTGTTCTTCGGAGTTTCGTCTTTTACACCAGACATCATATAAAACATTTACATCCATATTATACTTTGACTTTAAAAATCTCTGATTACCGCCCATAACTGAATGCAGGCTGGACATACCTAAATTAGTTATAGTTTTCACTACCACATTTTTGGACTCAAGAGCCATTTTTATGAAGTTAATACATCTATTTGACATCCACAATTTAATAGACATACAATCAAGCAAATGAGGCAGAATTTACAATGAGTTGTCCATGGCACTCTCCATACTCTACGGATGGCTATTCTCAGTGCAGTATACAATTCATTCATACAGTTATTAAACAAGGGCAGTACCTGACTGCCATAAAATGCAGTACAATACTTTTTAAACAATACACTTCTCATGGATGAGTTGGCATGCTTAAATGAGGCAAAAAACATATTACATTGCTTGTTAAAATCAGCTATACATTTAGAAGCACTAAATTTGTAAATATCTTCACTCATGTGGTGGCCCACATGCACTACTTCCTCTACACGAGGCACCTTTGCATTGTTTATATATATGCATGGATCTGGAGGTCTGTTTCTGGTACATTTATAAATTATTAGTAAACTCTTTTTACCATTAAAAGTCACATCATATTTCTTGGCATAATTCTCACATATGTTGGACAGTGTTTTCATAGCTTTGACACTAGGGGTGAGCAGTTTCAGGTCATCCGCATAACCTGATGCACCTGCAAATATGCCACCCATGAAACAACCCGTTCCACTGTCAGCAAGCTCATTTAACAATCCATCCATGTACACACAAAATAAAATAGGAGAAATTACTCCTCCCTGCTTAACACCATTTGTCATATTAAAATAGGGTGTGTGGGTAGAATTCCACTTAACTCTGAGTTTTTGGTTTGTATACATGTTCAACAATAATCTGCAGTATACCGGACATACCTTTCTATCAATAAGGATTCTGAACAGTTTGCAATAGTTCACACGATCGAAAGCCTTGCTTGCATCCAACATCAAACCATATACATTGGAATTATTATGAACATAATATGAAATAACATCCTGTACCATAGCATTGCATAGACTGGTAGATGATCCAGGCTTAAAACCGAACTGCAAATCACTAGTACATAGGTTGTTTGCTTCTTTACTCAATATAATCACATCAACAAGTTTACATAAAATGCTACTTAAAGTAATTGCCCTAAAACTATCAGATGAGGACAAATTTGCCCATCTCCCTTTAGGAATGGGAACCATAGTTCCATTTAGCATGCCCTCTGGTGTCATATAAGTGTCTGAGCATTGCTGTGAATAAAATTGCCATGTGCACACTCAACATCTGTCTAGAAAAAATTATATGATCTGAGACAACTTCTGACTCGCCATCTTTCTTATCATGTTTCAGTTTTTTGATAGCATCAGTCACATCCATGGCAACAATATTATGCATACCTTGTACACAACCAGAAGAAGTCTCACACTGCTTCATGATAAGCTCATCAATTTCATTCTTCATCACATTCATTTCATTCACATCATATGACACAGAATTATATGAATTGTAAAATTTATCTGCAAAAACATCAGCAATCTCGGCTTCATTTCGTCAATAATTACAGTAGAGATGGACGGACGGATGTACAGACAGACAAACATTTTCCTCATTCTTAAAGTTCTAAAAAACAGTTTCATTATACAAAAGTCAACAGTTTCGTCAATAATTGGTGTAGAAAGATGATTATTGATGGAGTGAAGGCGCCATGATGACTTCATACAGGAAAGTGTCATCATAGTGACGTCAGACAGGAAATTGTCATCATAGTAATATAAGACAGAAAGTGTTGTCATAGTGATGTCAGACATGGAAGTGTCAACATTGTGATGTCAAGATAACATCATAAATTATATTAATATGATCATGTAGATTACTGCTGTTATATATTTGTAAGATCCTCCCTCTGTACAGCTTGAAATACCAGTTTTTGGCTATTTTAACTAATTAATAATAAAAGAAATGTATGCTAGGTCCCGTCCACCTTTCTTAATATTTCACTTTTGTTTCGAATGTTTCTTTCAGATAAGCCCAAGATCAAGCTGATTAGTGCAGCGGATGCTCTGTTGGAATTAAATAATGACTATTATTATTATTATTATTATTATTATTATTATTATTATTATTATTATTATTATTATTACATATGTCCAGTTAACCGACAATAATATGAAAAGAAACATCATAGTGACCATATATTGACAAAGTGAAATAGTGACCATAGATTGCAATTGACAAAGTGAAATAATGACCAATATATTGACAAAGTGAAATAGTCACCATACATTGACAAAATGAAACAGTGACCATATATTGACAAAGAAGCATATGTGAAAGTTTGTCAGGGTAAAAGGGATACATCCATTTTAATTAGGGTATATATCCTTTTATCCTGAGGAATGCACATTTTTGAATATTTTTTAAAAACCCTCAAATATCCAATGTTAAAATATCATACCTTTGTCAATAATTGGACAAAAAAATTGCATGAGGCTACAAGATGCACACGTCTTTATATTAATTATTATACAATATCACAAAAAACCATGTGTACTACTTGGAGTTGAAAGGCCTCTTGACATTGTCATGGTGACATGAGACATGAAAGTGTCAATATAGTGACGTCATGGTACCATCATGAATTATGTTGATATGATCATGTAAAATACTGCCGTTACCTTTATGTAAGCTCCTCCCCCTGTACTGCTTGAAATACCAGTATTTGGCTATTTTTACTAATAATAAAAGGACTTAATGCTATGTCCCCTCCACCTCTCTTAATATTTCACCTTTTTCACCTTTTTCAAGTGAAAACCTTGCAAGTGAAAGTCTTTAGAAAGCTATAAATCTAAACTTAAAACTCATAATAAAAATAATAATATATTTGTATAGTGCCATTTCAGACTAGGTCTGCTCATGGTGCTCTTGGATGTAATCGTTCCTGTATAGATGGGTTTTACACGTCCAGGGGCAGGGCATTCCATACCTTAAGCACATACACTTCAAAGGACCTATCCGCATATATTTTTTAATTAGTTCTTGGGACAATATATTAATTGTTCTCAGATGATCCAAGAGATCCCATTTTAGGTATCATCAGTTTTGATAGGTACTCCGGAGCTTTGCCATGTTGTACCTTCCATGTTAATAATGCAATTTTCAAGTCATTTCTGGCTTCCATCAGCAGCCAATGAAGTTCAATTAATTTTCCAGTTATACATCATACTTTTTTATTTTACATACAACTCTGGCTCCAGCGTTCTGCAATTCTTGCAACTTATTAATTCACATTTAAGAAAACAGACCAGCATCTTGCCGATTTAAGCATATTATTGTATTTATTTTTCTGCATTTGATATTGTATTTTATCAGTCGATAGACCCATCTTATTCATTTTTCTTTCAAGTCGCCTTTTGTAACTTTTTTCTGTATTAATATTTTCAGATAGCCATGGCACTCGTTTTCTTATATTAATGGTTCTTTCTTTAAACAGGAATTTTTTTTGCAAAATGAGCCATAAGCTGTCACTGTCTGAAATGGTGCTATACCATAATGAAAGAAGTGCTCATCTGCGTGTTAAATTCTTACATACAACTCTTATAATCAAACATAAACTTCAAATGAATATCTATTGTGGTTTTATTTGTTTTTCCTTTTTTTCAATTAAGTATATGAAATCTAGTATTTCTTCACAAAATGATAGAAAAAATGTAGAAAGTGACTGAAAACCTCCAACAAAAAAGACCATCTGTATTGATTGTAAATTTTGTCCTTTCAGTCCAGAAACAGAGTAAATGTGAGATAAGCCCAAAATGATATAAAAAAGATTTTATAGTTTTGAAGTTGTAATTGTACCAACTTGGATCATAGCATTTGTGTATATATCTCATATACTGCTGCTGCTTATATGGAATATATCAATATTGTCCAATGAAATCCATTCAACCACTTCATCTTCTTCACTTGCTTTTTGACCATCATTCCCATCTTCCTTTGGCTTCTTAATCTTGCTTTCATATATCCATAATGCAGAGGTAAAAAGCATCTAAAATGTAGATCCAATGATGTATTCGTATAAAGATTTGACAATTGTAGCATACTACCACAATGAATATAAAAAGAATCATGTGAAAAGAACATACTTTACAAAACATTGCCCTTTTCACTTATTGTTGGATAAACATCATTTTGCTGTCCTGAACATAATATTACAAGTTGCAATGGGCTATTATACATATTATGATATCACTTATTTTACACACCATGATGACATCAGATATTAAACATAGCATCATGGCATCAGCTATTATACATACCATCAAAGCATCACTTATACATACCATGATGACATCAGCTTTTATACGTACCATGAAAACATCACCTATCATATATACCATGACAACATCAGCTATTATACATACCATGATGACATCACCTATCATATATACCATGATGACATCACCTATCATATATACCATGATGACATCAGCTATTATACGTACCATGATGACATCAGCTATTATATATACCATGATGACATCAGCTATTATACATACCATGACGACATCAGCTATTATACGTACCATCATAGCATCACTTATACGTAACATAATGACATCAGCAATTATATATACCATGACGACATCAGCTATTATATGTACCATGACGACATCAGCTATTATACGTACCATGACAACATCAGCTATTATACATACCATGATGACATCAGCTATTATACATACCATGATGACATCAGCTATTATACGTACCATGATAACATCACTTATACGTACCATGACGACATCAGCTATTATACATATCATGATGACATCAGCTATTATACGTACCATGACGACATCAGCTATTATACATACCATGATGACATCAGCTATCATACATACCATGATGACATCAGCTATTATACGTACCATGATAACATCACTTATACGTACCATGACGACATCAGCTATTATACGTATCATGACGACATCAGCTATTATACATACCATGACGACATCAGCTGTTTACGTACCATCATAGCATCACTTATACGTAACATAATGACATCAGCAATTATAAATACCATGACGACATCAGCTATTATACGTACCATGACGACATCAGCTATTATACGTAACATGGTGACATCAGCTATTATACGTACCATGATGACATCAGCTATTATACGTACCATGATGACATCAGCTGTTATACATACCATGACGACATCAGCTATTATACGTACCATCATAGCATCACTAATACGTACCATGACGACATCAGCTATTATACATACCATGACGACATCAGCTATTATACGTACCATGACGACATCAGCTATTATATGTACCATGACGACATCAGCTATTATACATACCATGATGACATCAGCTATTATACATACCATGATAACATCACTTATACGTACCATGATAACATCACTTATACATACCATGATGACATCAGCTATTATATATACCATGACCACATCAGCTATTATACGTATCATGATGACATCAGCTATTATACGTATCATGACGACATCAGCTATTATACATACCATAACGCCATCAGCTATTATACATACCATGATGACATCAGCTATTATACGTACCATGACGACATCAACTATTATATATACCATGACGACATCAGCTTTTATACATACCATGATGACATCAGCTATTATACATACCATGACGACATCAACTATTATACGTATCATGATGACATCAGCTATTATACGTACCATGACGACATCAACTATTATACGTACCATGACGACATCAGCTATTAAACATACCATAACGCCATCAGCTATTATACATACCATGATGACATCAGCTATTATACGTACCATGACGACATCAGCTATTATATATACCATGATGACATCAGCTATTATACATACCATGACGACATCAGCTATTATACGTACCATCATAGCATCACTTATACGTAACATAATGACATCAGCAATTATATATACCATGACGACATCAGCTATTATATGTACCATGACGACATCAGCTATTATACGTACCATGACAACATCAGCTATTATACATACCATGATGACATCAGCTATCATACATACCATGATGACATCAGCTATTATACGTACCATGATAACATCACTTATACGTACCATGACGACATCAGCTATTATACATATCATGATGACATCAGCTATCATACATACCATGATGACATCAGCTATTATACGTACCATGATAACATCACTTATACGTACCATGACGACATCAGCTATGATACGTATCATGACGACATCAGCTATTATACATACCATGACGACATCAGCTGTTTACGTACCATCATAGCATCACTTATACGTAACATAATGACATCAGCAATTATAAATACCATGACGACATCAGCTATTATACGTACCATGACAACATCAGCTATTATACGTAACATGGTGACATCAGCTATTATACGTACCATGATGACATCAGCTATTATACGTACCATGATGACATCAGCTGTTATACATACCATGACGACATCAGCTATTATACGTACCATCATAGCATCACTAATACGTACCATGACGACATCAGCTATTATACATACCATGACGACATCAGCTATAATACGTACCATGACGACATCAGCTATTATATGTACCATGACGACATCAGCTATTATACATACCATGATGACATCAGCTATTATACATACCATGATAACATCACTTATACGTACCATGATAACATCACTTATACATACCATGATGACATCAGCTATTATATATACCATGACGACATCAGCTATTATACGTATCATGATGACATCAGCTATTATACGTACCATGACGACATCAGCTATTATACATACCATAACGCCATCAGCTATTATACATACCATGATGACATCAGCTATTATACGTACCATGACGACATCAACTATTATACATACCATGACGACATCAGCTATTATACATACCATGATGACATCAGCTATTATACATACCATGACAACATCAACTATTATACGTATCATGATGACATCAGCTATTATACGTACCATGACGACATCAACTATTATACGTACCATGACGACATCAGCTATTATACATACCATAACGCCATCAGCTATTATACATACCATGATGACATCAGCTATTATACGTACCATGACGACATCAATTATTATACATACCATGACGACATCAGCTATTATACATACCATGATGACATCAGCTATTATACATACCATAACGCCATCAGCTATTATACATACCATCATAGCATTACTTATACGTACCATGATGACATCAGCTATTATACGTACCATGATGACATCAGCTATTATACATATCATGACGACATCAGCTATTATACATATCATGACGACATCAGCTATTATACGTTCCATGACGACATCAACTATTATACATACCATGACGACATCAACTATTATACATACCATAACGCCATCAGCTATTATACGTACCAT
The DNA here is from genome assembly GCA_949316495.1 of Amphiduros pacificus. Taxonomy (NCBI): domain Eukaryota; kingdom Metazoa; phylum Annelida; class Polychaeta; order Phyllodocida; family Hesionidae; genus Amphiduros; species Amphiduros pacificus. The sequence continues at coordinate 33,058,668 of OX439006.1, read as the reverse complement.
GATGACATCAGTTATTATACGTACCATGACGACATCAAGTATTATACATACCATGACGACATCAGCTATTATACATACCATGATGACATCAGCTATTATACATACCATGACGACATCAGCTATTATACGTATCATGATGACATCAGCTATTATACGTACTATGACTACATCAGCTATTATACGTACCATGACGACATCAGCTATTATACGTATCATGATGACATCAGCTTTTATACATACCATGATGACATCAGCTATTATACATACCATGAAGACATCTGCTATTATGTGTGATACGGATTGCCCACGTGTGGTCATGTATGATATCTGGCAGAGACAAGAGGCCAACAAGTGCACGTTGTCAGGGAGACGTTGCTAGGCAGTTGTTGCTAAGGACATATTTCTATGGATACATAATCAGAGATGACTCAGGATCAAACGCTGACACGCAATGAGGCCAGCAGGTGCAAACCCATTAGGATTCAGGCGTGCGCATATAACAGGCCAAAACCGCTACTCGGCGCACAGTGTCCACTTGCCTAGAAGATCCACAACACTCCGCCTCATGATCCACACTGTTGCCACTTGCATAGACTTTGGGTACGCCGTCAAGCCCGAGAGCTTCAGACAATTATCAGTATTTGGGTTTTTCATATCAAACTCTTGCCATGCCTTCCCTAGCCTGACTCCTATGTATACTTGCACCAGAATAAAGACGACCATTGTGCACTATATATACTGTGTCTGCAGTCACTCTTATCTCTACATAGATGGGTTTGTTAGGCAGCGAGGTCTTAGGCCCCAGCTCACATAGCCAGCGAGTACATTACATATTCCCTTCAAATATCCCCCGTAGGCACCAAACGTATGTAACAATTATACATACCATAATGGCATGAGCTATGTTAACTATTATACATATGATGATGTCATCAGCTGTCATACGTACCATGATGGCATCAGTTTTCATGCATTCCTTGGTAGCATCAACTATTATACGTACCATGATGACATCAGCTATGATACATTCCTTGGTAGCATCAACTATTATACATACCATGATGACATCACTTATTGTACCATGATGACATCAGCTATTATACATACCATGACGACATCACCTATTATACATACCATGATGACATCAGCTATAGCTATGACCGTTGAAGACCATGGAAACCGCAAACTGTCTACAAGCCACCCTGTTGATATAAAACCTAGAAACTCCCTAAAAAAATTTAATATCAAGAATTATACATGCATATTCACAGGGTTTTCTGTGATCAAATTTACTGTTCAGAAGAATTTGCTATATCAAATATCAAAATGATATAAAGTTGCTTATTTATCATTTTTAAATAGTAAGTATACTTCCTATGTATTAAGGCCTAAAAGAAATATAACATAGTTTCTCTCAGTTAATACTGATTTAGTCGAAAGTCAACTCCAGAAGATAAATTGAATGTCTATCAGTTTTAAGTACAATGGTACAATTTCATCTCAGAAACTAATATCTTTTTTCAAGTGATTTTGTTTCAATTTGTTTGGACAAAAGAAGTAAAGGATATATTTCAGGAATGAATATCATTTTAATGATAATGTTCAGAAAATGACACTTACACAATGCTTTTAGTGAAAATCATAATGCTATGATTAAAATATAAGTGCTCTGATACACAATTTGATTTTAAATTATGTTAAAAGGCTGTCTGTTCATTACATGCACAATCTTGGATATAAAGTAGTTTTCACAGAATAATGGTAATATTGGTTCTTACCCAAAGGCATAGCAAGCATTCCATAATGCCCCGACCATAGCATGGATAGTAAGTGACTCTTTTAAGCCCCCTTGCCTACAAAATGATTGAGAGAGTTTGCTTAACACTTTCAAGAGCTTAATTCTCAATATGATAGTACATATATAGATATATATCTTACACTGCAGCACGTAAAATCTTATAATAGGTGGGGATGCAAGACAATGTACAGCCAATCCCCATCAGGACCAAGCTTAAAGAGTCCAACCAAAGGGCCCTGAAAAGATTGACACCAGCTTATGTTGGGCAACAATTTGAAATGATAAAATGATTATTTGCGAACTGTTCCCCAGTCATATTTAGGTCATTTTGTGCAGATTTTATGTCTGATAATATTGGAAGGTATTTGAGTTTACAATCAATAGAGATTACTGAATAGAAACCTGTAATTTTGAAGTCCCAAAAGAGGTGAGGGTCCAAGAAGTAAGAGGCCTATCGCCATGGCCAGGAATCCGATCACCAGCAATGGGGTACTGTTATTCTGAAAGGGAAAAAAGGGGAAAATTGCCACTTGAACTTTCTCTCGAAATTACAGCCTTAAGTGCTATCAAATGATACACATGTAGGCTATTTTTTTCAAATATTCTAATCATTATATATATGTTAAATTATATTTAGGATACTCAACTATTCTGTCCACAAGTTTTCCCATCAGGGGAGACAGTAAAGTGTAGACACCAGCCAACAATAGAAATACTAATCCAACCCTGCCAGAGCTCAAATTTAGCTGTAATAGATAGTATTACTACATGCAATATTCAACATTTAAATTACTTTCAACACTGCTTGCCTGAAGGGTTTATTCAGTAGAAATATTTTTTTATTATTGTCCTGATCATACAATAATAGACACTAGTAATATTTCACGGAATTCCTCTGTGGTGATCCAAAGGTCGTGAGCTGAGGCCCGTGCCTAAAGGGTTAACCTGTTGTCCTTGTAAATCTGTGACCGGGTGGGTTGTCATGTCAAGGACCTGCGACATGACAATTCAGTGAGGCAGCACTATATGTGCTACAAGTAGGTCTCATCACGAAATGACTGAAATAATGTTGAAATTGATGTAAAACCCCAAACAAACAAACAAAAACAAAATTTCACGGACTACTTCTACTCATGGAGCCCCATACTTCTCTATTCACTACAAGACAAATAAGATTTTATCTAATTAGTAAAGAAGGATATTTTGAAAATACTATACAATGAGACTATAATGGCTAAAGCACTGGAATTCAGATCTGTTAAAGCTGGAATGGCACATATGTACCACAAGTGCAATATTGCACCCCAGTTGGTTTTGCTGATTCAACCTATATATCAGTGTTAAATGGCTTGCATTGTATCTGGTGCCATCTATCAGGTCAGGAACAATTTTTGAATTCAAAAAAGGTATGGATGATGAAAACTGCTTTAAAAGCCTTCGTGACTTTCATGCAATTGTTTGCATGCTAGGAGCAGGTGATATGTGTTGTTCCAATAGTAGTACCACAGTAGATGAGATTAGTACATGTATTAGAAGTATTATTAGTAAATTACAGGAGTCAACACATGCAAAATTAGTAGTTTGTACCCTACTGCCTTTTGATTCTTTCCATGGCGATCAGGCCATTTTAAATGCTAAATTGAGAAATCTAGGAAAACACAAAAACACTACTTTTGTGAATACTATGGATTTGTTTGACAACTGTCTCAGAGCGGATTATATGTTGAATGACTCATTCACATTGATGGACCAGGGTGCTCATCGCTTTTTTGAGCAAATAGTAACTAAAATAGTCATTGACAAAACGGTTGACCTTCAGGATTTTCCCAAGGTAACCTCAGAGATATCTGACAAAGCTGCTATAAGTGTTGATATAAGTGAGTCGGACATTGAACTAAGTATTGTAAAAAATGCTCTGGAGTGCTCTCTGAGACATCCATATGCACATGTACTTAGAGAACTCCCAAGTGACAAAATTGGGCTTGTAATAGGGAGATCAGGTATTACCATAAAGGCAATAAAGCAGATGAGTATGGCAAAAATAAATAAAATTAAATGGAATACATCTGAAGGTACATCAGCCCCCATTGAGGCACAGGGCCTACTTATTAGTGGCTCAACTTTGTCAAAATCTAATGCATTGGCGGGTATTGATGATGCTTTAAAGGGACTTGATATTTATGACTATTTTGATATTGAGAGACCCACGGAAAGACCCATGGAAAATACTAAAAATCTATGTCACAATTATTCAATGTATGGTGAATGTCATTTTGGCACAAATTGCAGGTTTATACATTCATATTCTTGTAAAAAAAAGGAAAACGGAAAGATGATGTGTTCCGGGGGGCATGGGCGGTAAGCCTGTTTTAGGTGAATTTTTTAAAACAAAATTAAAAGGTAATTTTTCAGGAAATCCATTTCAGGACTCAAACAAAATTTCAGATAAAAATTTACAGCTACACAATCTCTCTAAGTCAAAAAATCTATCTCATAGTCAATCTTGTTTTAATATTTATAAACATTCAAAGTCCCGCACATGTATGGGCGATTTGCATTGTGCTGGCCCTACATTTCAATTAAATAATAATGAGAAAAATTATGGTAATTTAAAAAACTCAAAATCACATGAAGGATCACACACTGTTTCGGAAAACCTCTGTAAAACTAAATTAACAGGTATCACATTAAAAAAAAATTCAGGAAATATTAATTGTAAGCCTAAGGGTGTTTTGCAGTGTGCACGCCCTTCAGGAATAAATAGTAAGTCTAAAGGTGTTTTGCAATGTGCTGACTTTAGAGTCAATTACTATGATAGTAAGCATGAAAGTTATATTAATAATTATTCATACGGGTATTACAGTCATTCAATATCCCGAAAGTCCTGTGAGTCGCAATCACAAAATTCAAATGGGAAAAATTTTAAAAATGTTAATTTTGGCAAAAGTTTGGATAAGATACTAAATAATCCTGAGGGTGATTTGCAATGTGCTGGCCCTTCTGGTATTAATAATTATCCTATGGGTGTTTTGCTTAATGCTGGCCTTTCAGGAAATTATAATGAAAATAAAAGTAATTTTGACAAACATAGTTATGCACGTATACACCATAACATTGGTATGGTGCAACTAAGTTTTATAACTAAAAAAATCTGTGATAATATAACAAATATCAGGAGAAAAACTGTGATTAGTGATAAGAAACTAACAGGTTTTAATGCTGGACAATGTTTTAAATATATAAATGATGTAATCCACAGTGGAAAAATTGACTTTAAAAAATGTGAAATTTCTGACAATATAACTGAGACAACAAGCTGTAATAATGCTCAAAAATGTTGTAAACATATAAATGAGGGAATCAGTGATTAGCATGGTAAAACTGATTTAGCAAACTGTGATTTGCATGATAAAACTGATTTGCATGCTCATATGGAACAAGGAAATCCGTGTAACCAATGTATTTATTGCTTGAAGAGAACAAGGTTTTTAATAAAAAACAATTATTTTAAACACACTGAAATTAAGGCTTCCGTAACTCCATGCCCCCGCAGTCAATCAAATGAAATAGTAAATAAACAGTCAGAATTCTCAAATCCCACATATGCTGAGGTATTGAATATCTCAAACAATCAAAAAGGAATTAATCCAAATTGCAATGTATGCAGTGGTAGCACATCATCTTCAAATAAAATATTAAGAAGTAATGATCGTATTAAATACATAGCTAGGGCTAAAGGACTTCCCCAATCGGACACTCTTAATGAAAAGCATCTCGGTGACAACTCTAACACACTAAACATAAAGAAACACTTTAACCAATCATATGCCTCATCCTTGGCACGTGATCGAAATAGACACGCCCACCTCAGGACGGTCCGTGAGAGCGGAACAGGATTTTCTACGCCGTTAAAAGAACTATCGATTTCAAATCGATTTGAATATCTATCTGACAACAACAAAATTGTAACACATGACTCTGGTCGAAATGTATACAGCCCTTGTATTGTTAATTCTCTGATAAAGTCTCGAAGCGATCGGACGTTAGCTCCGCCCTCCCTTAATCTGATTGGTCAACGTGGGGGGCAATCTGCTGGGGGTGAAGGGAATTCCCTACATAATGACGTCACAGGGTCATTGACCGGATTCGTATTTGAAAGTTGTCTTAATGCTCAGGAGAATATAAATAAAACTAACGTTAATAGAAACTTAATTCATAACAAAACGAATAGACATACAAAACGTAAACTTAAATATGATAAACATATTTAAATGAACAAAGATCTAATTATTGCAACAGCCAATGTTCAAAGTCTGGGAAACAAGACGGAACTGATAAATTTATATATAAATGAAAATAATGTTGATCTTTTCTTCATAACTGAAACTTGGATTAATGAAATGAATGAACAAATCATTAGAGTTGAGATTATAGGTAACAATTATGATATTGAACATGTGCCACGTGTCCTAAGGTCTGGCGGGGGTCTGGCGATTATCTATAGACCTGAAATAGACATAAAAAAAATTAATCACACACATAAACTATCGACAATGGAAATGATGGAAATAAATATTAAAACTAAAAATAAAATATGCACTATTATCACAATATACAGACCTGAGCCTTCTGATAAAAACAAATATACTTACACAGAATTTTTTGAAGAATTTAGTGAATCACTGTCTTATTATAGCACATATACACATGAAGTTATATTAGTAGGTGACTATAACTTTCACATGAATAGACCTGAGAGGCCTAATGTAATAAAATTCAATGAAGTCCTAGATCTGTATAATTTACATAATCATGTGACAGAACCAACGCATATTATGGGAAATACGCTAGACCTATTAATAACAGGCATACATAGTAATGTAATTAAGGAACATATAGTTGATGAAAAAATATCAGATCACAATATCTTAAGACTTACCTTAAATCTGCAGACTAAAGTCAATAACAAAAAAACTATATCATATAGAAATTACAAAAAAATGAACATAGATGAATTTAAAAGGGACATTGAGGAAATGTTTAACGATAGTCAATCTTATCAAGATGCAGATCTAAATAAATTACTTGATAAATATAACAAATTGACAATGGTACTTGACAAACATGCTCCTAATGTGGAGAAAACCATAAATATTAGGAAACCGGCACCATGGTTATCTGATGATGTAAGGACTGAAAAAAGAAAGAAAAGAAGACTTGAAAGGAAACATGATAAAACTGGCCTCTCCTCAGATAAGATACAATTTAAAATACAGAGGAACAAATATAATAATATCATTAAGAATTCAAAAAATGATTATTATTCAGGAATAATAAATTCAAATAAATCGGATCCGAAAAAATTATTTAAAATATTAAATAGATTACTACATACTAAAGAAGACACTCCTTTCCCTAGTCATAATGACAAAAAGGAGTTAGCATCAGAATTTAATAATTTTTTTCTGGAAAAAATTGCGAATCTTAGAGAGTCCATGGATCAAATTGATAAAAATAATCAACAAGTAAATGAGGAGGTCAGATTTGATACACAGCTGGGAAAATTCACATTGTTAAGTGATTCTGAAGTCAAAACAATAATTAAAGAATCTGCAAAGAAGTCATGTGAGCTGGATCCTATCCCTACATGGCTTCTAAATGAATGCATGGGGAATTTACTGCCATTAATAAAGGCCATCATAAATAAGTCAATCTCATTAGGAGACATGCCTGATGACCTGAAGATGGCCATCATTAGACCCTTAATTAAGAAATTGGGCCTGGAATTAATAAAGAAGAATTATAGACCAGTCTCGAACCTGGCCTACTTATCAAAATTAATAGAAAGAGCAGTTGCTAAACAGTTTGTGGGACATCTGGTTAGAAATGATATTCAAGGCCTATTTCAATCAGCCTATAAGGAGTTCCATAGTACTGAAACTGCACTACTCAAAGTGCAGAATGACATCTTAATGGATATTGATGATGGTAAAACGGTAATGCTGGTACTACTTGATCTTTCAGCGGCTTTTGACACTATTGATCATGAAATATTGCTAAATAGACTGGAAAAAAGATGTGGTATCACAGGGACTGCCCTTAAATGGTTTAGATCATACTTGTCTAACAGAAAACAATGTGTTGTAATAGATGGTGAAAGATCTGATAATATTAAGATTAAATATGGTGTTCCGCAAGGCTCAGTTCTGGGGCCTTTATTATTCACGGCATATATGGAGCCTTTATCAGATATAATTAGCAACTATGGTCTCAAGCATCACATCTATGCTGACGACACACAACTTTACATCACCATTGATCCTAAGTCTGAAGAAGCTAGAGTTAAGTCCTGCAAGGAGATGGAAAATTGTATTATAGAGGTTAAAAAATTCTTAATAGATAATAAGATGAAGATAAATGATGGAAAGACAGAAATGCTTTTATGTGGTAAAAGCTGTGAATTCAGTAAGAAAAATGTACCTGAAGATATTCTAGTAGGGGAAACTAAAATCCCTAGATCAAATTCTGTCAAGGATCTAGGTGTTATTCTAGATCAAGAACTATCTATGAAATCACAAATCAGAAAAATTTGTAAAAATGGTTTCTTCCATATAAAAAATTTATCAAGAGTAAGAAACTGTTTAGATGAGGGAACAGCCAATACCCTTGCTCATGCATTTGTCACTTCTTCCCTTGATTATGGAAATGCCCTTCTAGCGGGTCTTCCTGAATGTGAATTAGCCAAATTACAAAAATTGCAGAATGCTGCAGCGAGGGTAGTTGGGAAGCTCAAAAAGAGATATCATATCACGCAAAAACTTAAGGAACTTCACTAGTTGCCAGTAAAGGCTAGGATTGATTTCAAAATCTCTCTATTAACATGGAAGGTGCAAAATGGCTTTGCCCCAAAATATTTGTCTGATTTATTAGAATATAAACAGTTGGGTATGGGACTGCGATCTAATGATAAAAATGAATACGTAGTACCTAAGACTAATGTGAAATCTTATGGGGATAGGGCGTTCATGGTGTATGCGCCAAGGAACTGGAATGCGCTGCCCCTTGAAGTGAAAAATTGTAAAACTGTTGAAACTTTCAAGAAGAAACTTAAAACATTTCTATTTAGAAAACACTATCTTAATGAAGCGCTTAGAGCAGACTTGGTCTAGCGCTATATAAATCGTTATTATTATTATTATTATCTGCAGGAACGCATAAAAGAGTAAAGACACCTCTACTCAATGAGAGTTTGTTTCCTATTTGACATATAATAATGCCATTTATTAGTCTAAGACAACTTATCAGGCGGGTATGACTCCCAATTCCAGCTGTGTTACTTTCACACATTGGTTGAAAGGGCAACCTGGTATTGGCATAGTTCCTGAAACGGTTGTAAAAGCACTTCACAATCTTGCATGACTGTTATGAGCTTGCAACACTCTGTCCATTGCACCAACTGAAACAAACCTTGGCAAAGTACATATTCCTTAAATATTATGCAATTCTCTTTAAATTTAGTTTCTTGTTAACAAAATATAGATACATTTCACATTTGGGCTAATAACTCCAGTCCTGGCCTTTTTATTGGACAATATTGTCAATCGCCAGAATAAGAGAAAAAATATATAGTTTAACTCAGCCAATCACTATATTAAGAAAAGTAAGAGTCCTGAAATTTACAATAATAAAATAGCAATAAAAATTTGAATTTGAATCTATAAAATGTCCCATAAACCTCCCAAGAAAATGCAGAAAATACATAAACATATGTAACCCGCATAAACTAAGAAAAATAGAGATTCCTTTATAGCACCTCCTGGTCTATTACAATTTACAAATATGAAGTGAATGATGTATTGAGAGTTTGTGAAGAGGTTTTAGATGTTATCTTCAATTATTATTACTGGGGTTGTGGATGCAGGAGTCTCAATTATTATTGGCACAAAGCACATAGGATCTCGATTATAAACATTAACTCAGATGTTTCGATATCCAGCTTTAATATATGTTGGAGGTGGCAAATATCAGGATAAACATATGCTATGTGACATTTGCACCTCCTTTACAATGAAAAAATGTTTGTATTGGATGACATCCTGATCTTTCAGTTCATTCAATATCTCCTATTCTGAAACTTCAGACAGAGGTTATTTCCCTTTTTTGAAATTCAGCATCAGGAATTTTTTTTCTACCTCAATCAATAGATGACTTGACATTTTTTTACTGTCTTTGGGACCCTGAAAATACCTTGATTGATTTATTTATTTTATTTATTTGTTTGGGGTTTTACATCACTTTCAACATTATTTCTGTCATTTCGTGATGAGACCTACTTGTAGTACATATAGTGCTGCCTCACTGAATTGTCATGTCGCAGGCCCTTGCCAGAGATCAAACCCACAACCTTTGGATCAACACAGAGGAACTGGTGCAAATAAGCTGACGCTCTAACCAACTTTGTCATGGCTCGTGGCCTTACTAAAATGATTTGAGATACCAAAAAGGGAGTAGGGTTATTATTTATTCCCCAATGGGAATATAATGGATTCACAAGCAGAAAAATGGTTCAAAGAATGTTTTGTGAGATATCTTTTTGTAGGTACTAAATGTCTTTATATGATACAAATCTCAAAGCTCAAACCTATATTGATATTTAGCGATCATTTGTTTTAACCATGCTGTCTTGTTGAAAGTGTCAATCTCTTTACATAACATCTTGCTTATATATTTATCTAGACATTAAATACTTTAAATAACAAAACTCACTGGTCTGAGATGGGGTTCAAGTGTGGGTTCAATAAATGCCCATGTGGCGGCTGATATGATTAATGACCCACAAACTGCCACTATCACTGGTATGGACAACAATTGCTTGAGGACGTTCTTTTCTGAAACATCAGATTGACCTGTTGCAACACTCTCTGTCAAAATAAAAATGTTTGTAACAATTAAATATTTAATTCATGAAATATTACAACTGTAAACTATTTATACCAACACATTGTGCCATGCTATTTTGATTCAGAAAACATTTGTCAAGATGGTTTGCTTCAAATGACTCCAACCATAGAGGAATTCTGACAACTTACTGTCATATAGTCACTGGTAAACAACATTGGAAATGGTATATGTACAGTAAATGTGCCATAGGTATTGATAATAATAATTAGATTGCACAAAGGATGTCAAAAGTCCTTTTAACAGGTTTTGTTAAGTAACTATATTTAAAGATGTTTTTGGTCATTTTTTGCTCCAATCATAAAAAAAGGCTTGAAATCAAAATATATGAAATAAAATGATTAATAAGAGGTTATAAAATATATCCTATTGAGTGATGCTGACAATATAAAAGATTGCATGCTTCCTCCAGTGGATCAATTCTATTTTAGTTTAGAAAACAAATTAATATTCCATGTTTTATTTTCTAAAGAACTTCTGAGGTAAGGGCTATTTTTTATCATACCATCGGCGGTTTTAACTACCATCCCAAAGACAGTGAGCATTGTCAGGAGAGAGAAACCCATAAAGAAAAATGGTCCAATGAATCCAAATGCCTGAAAGTTATAAATAATGAATAGCTTAAGAGCAGAGTCACAGAGAAACTAAGAAAATTTATTTAAGATTTATTAAAGATGCATTAAATGTGACAATTGGTTGATTAAATGTTTAATTGCAATAAAACTTACTCCATAGAGAAATCCCCCAAACGCAGGACCCAACATTAGACCAACACCACTGGCAGATTCCAATAAACCCTGTTAATACAAAATTGATGTAATGAAGCATGGTGGACATTGAGTGGTACTGTACTGATTTACAACAGAATATTTCCTTTTTAAATTACTATAATTATATTTCCATATCTGAAGGGTTATACATATGTGAATATACATATATATATATATATATATATATATATATATATATATATATATATATATATATATACTTATGAATTTTATAATTCACTGTCATAGAAATAGAGTTACAATAACAGTTGCAGTATTGTCCCGGAAGAGATTTGTTGCAATGGCAAATGTTGATGTAATACAAGCTGCTGATCCTAGAGCAAGGAAAATCCTTATAATAAAGGCACAGATAATAAAACTCATTTTTTTCCCATCCTCGTATTGCAAAATATTCAACATCCTAAAATTACATAAATATAAGTCGTATGCATTGAGATTTCCACAATGATATGTGTAAAATAGTTGCAAAGGATAATAACTGTAAGGATGAACCAATTGAGATGGAATCTGATTTATTTCTATCTTTTTCCAATGCGACATATTTTATTAATTTGTTCCTGTCAGTTATATCTAATAAATACATTGGTCTCAAGTTCACATGTTCCTTGAATCTTACACTATGTGAATAAATTCAGAATTTGATTATCGTTTAACAATCAAGCTTTAAAATACATAAAAATTGGTGCTTTGTTTGACCAGTATCTCTGATCAAGTGAATTGCTCCTTAAATCAGAGTTACCTCATTACGTCAATTCTGTTCACATCTGCCATTTTTTCAGTGCATTTTCTCACGTCTTGCTCTTTGTTCAAATTAATTCTGACAAAGAAATATATAAAAAGTTTGAAATGAATACATACCCAAAAAGAACATGAGAGGTACCTGTGATAAAGGTTCCAGTGAGTAATTGGAATTTTGACCCAATTAAGGGGACCTGAAAACATATTTAAAGCTTTTCACAAACCTAAATTAATATAAATCTATGGTGCTTAAAATATTATTGGTAATGATTTTGAACATCAAAGTTTAAATGTCCACAAACTGTTTTGCCAAATATTGGGCAGCTGATGCAGAGTACGAGAGAGAATATCCCGAAGATCCAGCCAGATATTGACATGGATATGCCCCGTAACTGCAGCTGAAATGAATATGTCAAATTGATCAGATAATCAATATTTTTTGCCCAACTGTTTTGCTCCTTTTGATGTTGTAGGCATGTATCATTGATGCTATATTCAGCATTACTGATATAACTGGCCACTTTAAACTTGAGTATATCTTTGTAAACAATATACATTTAATGCCAATAATTCTTAGGAATCATATTTTGTTAAGGTTATTAAGTCACATTTAAGCTCTAATGTAGAGTGGATAAAGATATAATCAGAAAAAGTAGAATGATGATATGGAACTTGCCTCCTTTGGAAGGAATGGGCTTCCTATAGTCACACCCATGTAATTGATGCACAAGCTTACACAGAGGCATATGAAAGTTAGTTTTTTTCTAATTGAATGTGTGATACTTGGGAGGATTGTGGAAGGGGTCGCTGTCACAACCAGTATGTCCTCGCCTTGATCCTTGAATAACATTATGTAAATAAATAAGTAGTGTATACAGGTCAAGAGAGCTACACGTAAGGTAGACTGAGTAAATATGAATAAAAGTCTACTTTATAAATGGGTAATTGTTACAAGTTACAAGTTGTAAGTTAAGCAACTTCTGTGATACAGGTTCATGTATTTTGTTAGTTCTTCTACAAGAGATGGCAGCTTTTTGTTGTCAGATATAACCTTAGAAATGTGTCACTTAAATCACCAGTTGAAAAATGCTGTTTCCTTTCAGTACAAATGACTCGAGTTTTCTGCAGTATCAGGCATTTAACTGGTAGTTTTGATGCAGAGGTCACATCAACTAATTATATTTCTTTGTGGTGCTTTGGCTGTCTGACATTCTGGTTGCATCAAATGGTTAAATAAATTGGTTTGGCTATTCAAATCTATGACATTTTTCACACTATTATTTTTCGCACCTATGTTTGGCCAAATTTTGTCCAAAATTGTCAATTTTGGGGTTTATTAGGGACCCCTATAAGTGGGTTTAACCTTAATACCCTAAAAGGAAAGTTATATCTATGTATCTTCATTGTACTGGTTGGTAAATGGCACCCTTATGGCAAATAAACACTTAAACAAACAAGTCCTGTACTTTCAATTATCATTTAGCTCATTCCTTACAATCTAAAGAAATTGATTACTTACCATTATTTTTGGTCAACACTTGTACAGACAGTACTACTCACAATGGCTTGACAACTGAGTGTTGCTCTTTATTCCAAATATGTATGTTTACCAATAATAATCTTATCTCAAGAAACACCCATCAGAAAGTGGCCATCCAACTATATAAATGTTGTTGTTAGCACAGATATTTTTCGATGCACTCTCATGAACCTTCGCTGAAGCATGTACTTTTGTATATTGTAATAAAGACAGGTCTCACTATCAAAAGCCAAAATCTTACAATACATGGATATTCACAGGAAAGTAGTAATGTGATTCGTAATATTTTATGTTTAAACTAAATGGCTCTCAAAGAAGATGTGTCTTTTAGATTTAGAATTATAGTAAATAAGTATTAGCAATCTTACACCACTGAGAACAATAAGGAGTACCCTATATTTACAACTATCCCTGATAGCACAGTTTCTATGGTTACCTGTGGTCACACCTCAGTTGGCTGCAGCACAACCCAATGTTCTTCACTCGTGTCTGAGATCAAATTAAAGAAATCTAGGTATTAGAGGCTAGACAATAGAGGTACTGTAATGATGGGATTTTTTAAAGAATTCTATGTGCTTTATAAAGATAGAATAATTTTTTTCGAAATAATAACATATTAATCTGTATAATCCATAAAGAGTATGAATATTATATTTTTTTCTGTTGAGGTGCCCCTTGATAAGTACATATTAACTAATTAAAAAACAAATTTATCCTCAAATCATATCAAAAAGATGGCCATATTGACAGCTGTTACATATGTTCCAAATGCATTTTCTTTAACATGTTTAATATATATTTGTTCTTATTCTTGTTAATTTTATTATATTTAATTCTTTTCCCTAATGGTAAACGTGGCAGATGGATGAGCCCTTTCCACAAATGGAGACCTTTTTGTTTTTAAATTTAGTTTCCTTACCACTAGCCAATTGAATGTGTAAGAAAAACAATAGGAATTTACTATTCAAAGGCCAGTGTGTGTGTGTGTGTGTGTGTGTGTGTGTGTGTGTGTGTGTGTGTATGTGTGTGTGTGTGTGTGTGTGTGTGTGTGTGTGTGTGTGTGTGTGTGTGTGTGAATGTGTGGTGTATGAATTAATATATAATATTCCCAGAGATACTGACTCTGATATATGCCAAAATCTTGCCAGGAAAAGCACTTATCATTAAGGTGAATCTTTTTTCAAAGTAAATGCAAAATGCATAGCTAATTCAGGTGAGGATGTCCAGGGGACATGGGATGATGGGGATGGGATAAGTTCAAGAAATATGACAGTCAACTATGGTACAGGTTCTTCTGTTTTCTAACAATCTGACAATCTTCTTGAAAAAATGAACTTTACAAAAAAATTATTTTTGTGAACCTTCTAGTCAGGTGAATCCTAACTATTTTTATTGAGGTGTAATTTTTTTCAAATATGTCTAATTATGGTAGTCATGATAATAATAAAGCAAAGTCTTATTGTATACACTGTCAGAAGAAATAAACTATTTTTACACAAAAGATGGGTTTTCTATATATTTTTATAACCATAGAATTTATAAATGTGGTACAAATTGTTATCAATGTAAGATTGATGAGAATTTCTGTGGATAAAAACCTTTACGTGATAACTGTGGGACACAGATTGATCATGTGTGAGAACCCCAAATGCATGGACATTTCATAGACAATATCATAGACAATATAGATGACGCATATGAGTGACAATACGCATGCTCTCCGATCACCTCATCCTCCAGATGACCACTGATGCAGAGAGAATCAAAGCACCAATCGGGGATGAGCATTATGGGTCAGATTCATTATGGATCTAGACATGCACCTATTTAAGGGGCCAGAATTGATACTCAGCGCGCAGTATTCCATATGCTATACGGTCCACGCAGATCCCTGACTAGAATACTGTTGCCAACTGGCATTATCTTATACTGGGCCGTATGCCCTCGAGCATTCCTATCGGTATCTCACTCCCAAGTATCTCTTGTATCTCATGTCATGCTTAGTCTAGTCTGTTTATGTATGCTGTTGTACACCCAATAAAATTGATCTTTGTACGCACCTATATCTGTCTCTGCAGTGATTCTTGTATCTTAGGATAGGCATGATAGGCAGCTAGATAGGCCCGACCTCACAGCCAGCGAGTACCCCCATCTCTCACATATTCCCCCAAGACCCCATAGATAGCCAGAATATACGTAACAATAACCATGTGCTAAGTGTTTAATATTGAACATTTTAATATGAATGAGGTTTCTCATGATAATCTTAATAAAAGCAAATATATAAATACTTCTGCATATAATTTTAAAAGAACCATTCAGGCCAAGCGGATGAAAGCGGAGTGGAAAATTTTGGTGTTCAGAATGAGCTAGGAAATCTCATTAACTGTCTTCGTATCTACTTCTAAATTCATGTGTTTAAAGTTCGGAGCAGTACGTGTATGTACGCATTTGTTCGCAAAACTTTTCAACATGTTGAAAATTTTGTGCAGATGAGATGCGAATTCAACAGTTCACACTGTATTCGTTGCACATGTTGATTGCATCAGGAGTGTGAACACTTTGTTCGTATCTCATCCTGACTTTGTTCTGACTGTGTTAGGTGATATTCGCTGAATCCTTAATTTATGCGAACAAGGTACGGAGAAAACATGGACAATTACGGAGAATACAGAGGGGCTACGTCTAATGTCAGTTGGAAGGTAGTTCCAAAGCTTAGGCCCATAGGAGGAGAAGGCCATATCTCCAACATTCTTCAGGCGTGTCATGGGAACTGATAGGTAAGTGCTGTCGTTGGACGTCAGGGCTCTCTTATTTTGGTTAACAGAGAGAAGATCACAGAAGTAAAGAGGCGTTTAAAAGTCCATTTCCATAATCTAGGGTAGACGTGACGAATGCATGAGGGTCTCGGCTGTTTTCACGTCAAGACACTGTGTATTAGCCGCAAGGATCCTGAGATGATAGTGACCTTTTTTTCAACATTTTTTTAAATTGAGCCTTCATGTCCAATTTAGTGTGAAAGTTCAATTACAGATTTGCTGGGTGTAATATCAGTCCTGACAGTACTAATAGCCTGACTAGCAGCAGCAGAATCTCAACCAGTACATTCTTTACTCACAGTAACGCACTTTCAGTACTATGATATTCTTTGTTAGCTGACTGAAATTTATCAGTAAGTCCATTTCTTACAAGATTGGATCAAGATCACTATCACCATCTTATTGGATCAAGATCACATTGGATCAAGATCACCATTACCCTTATATTGGATCAAGATCACCATCATCTATAGTGATGTCCTTAAATTAAGTCTAAAAAGAAAAACAGACACCTCCAACGAATGTGGTAAAGTTTAAAAATGAATTGATTAAACATTGGCGACAAGAAAACTCAAAACCACAATCTCCCCCCAGTACCTCTTACCTTATCAATAGTCTCATAAAATTGCTTTGGGACTCGCATACACTTCCTTAAGCAGGGTCAAAGTAAAAACAAAAATACAACTTTTCCAGCTGGTACGATGGGAACATGTCGTAGATTACATACAAAACATATAGAATACCAACAGCTTCCACACCCGGGGCACAGGGCCTTCACTTTGGTCTCAAAAGAAACCAAACGGAGTTAGTCAAATGCAAACTAATCAATTAATCACTAAAGAAAACTAAAGACATTTTATGGAGTATTGTAAGCACAACAAAATTCAGCAAAATACACAGGGATAGGGGAGGTACACTTTATTCATATCACGTAATATGGTATAATGGAGGCAAATAATATTGTACATAAAATGAGTGAAACTAAGAAAACAAACACAATAATTGTAAATAATTTAAAATTGCATTTGCAAATGCACAAAATATTCGAACCAAAAAGGAATATATAAATATTTATCTTGAAAATGACATTGACATTTTTTTCACTACTAAGACCTTGGAGTAATTATGTAATTACTCCAAGCTAAGACCTAGTAAAGTAAAATGAAAAAGTAATCAATTGTTTCTTTGTTTATTTGAGGTTTTACATCACTTTCAACATTATTTTAGTCATTTGTGATGAGACCTACTTGTAGCAGGTAAAGTGCTGCCTTATTGAATTGTCATGTCGCAGGTCCTTGACATGACAACCCACCCAGTACAAAAGCAAGCAAAAAACAGTAATATATATTTTCATAAGAACAAGCTGGAAAAACCAAATGTGATCAAATTTAATGAAATATTGGATATTCACAGCTCACGTAATCATGTAAAAGAACCAACACATATATTGGACAATACACTGGATATGTTAATAATGAATGTATATTCTAACATTGTACAAAACCATTATGAAGATGAAAATAGTTCTGTATTGTTCAAGTTCTGTTAAAATTAAAATCCAAGAAAAAGATAAAAATACAGGAAATAAACTTAGAGAATTTAAAACTGATGTAGAAAAACTGATGTATCAAAATTATGATAATAGAGATTTAGATGAATTCTAACCAAAAATATTGCATTAACAAATATTTTAAACAAACATGTAACTGTTGAAGAGAAAACATCAATATAAGAAAACTTGCACCAACTCACAACACTTTATAAGAACACAAAAGGATAGAGAGAAAATTAGAAAGACAAATGAATAAAACTGGTAATTCCACTGAAAAATACAACATGATTGACTCAAACAAATCAGATTTTTTTAAAACTGAATTTAATATTTTTATGGATAAAGTGGAAATTCTTAGAAAGATATGGATGCAAATGATAACAAAAATCTAAAATATGAAGAACAATCAAAATTTGTCTTGAGAATAATACTCCACCCCAAATCTCAGATGTAAAAATAAATACTTAAAGAAGCTGAACATAATTATGTGAGCCAGACCCTATACCTACTTGGCTAAGTGTGTAGGGCAATTACTACCTCTAATAACGGCAACTATTAATAAGGCCATAATGCTAGGAAACACACCAAAGTCTTTAAAGCCTGCTATAATAAGACCTGTTTAATGATTGCAATTACAATTGAAAATAAGGGATTGTAGAGATCGATTTCTAATTTGGGTTATTTGTCTAAGGTTGTTGAAAATTTAGTAACCAAACATTTGTAAATCATCTCATAAAGAACACTATCCAAAGCATGTTTCAATCAGCATACAAAGAATTTCACAGTTCTGAGACTGCACTCCAAAAGGTACAAAATGATATATTAATAGACATGTAATGTTAATGTTAATGGACCTCTACATGGCCCTTGACACCATTGACCATAAAATACTTTCAGATAGACTGGAGAAAAGATATGGAATGTGCTCTTACTTGGTACAAAATCATATCTTTCAAATAGAAAACAATATGTTATTATTGATGGGAAAAGTGTCTCAAATTTTTATATTAAATATGGCATTCCTCATGGTTCTGTTTTCGGTCCCATTCTCTTTGCACTGATCAGTGCATATGCATGGGCATATATGGACATCTTTTTCCTTGGCTCTGAAAATATCTGCCTTTAGTGTCAGATATATAAGATCTGATAGAAATTTACCTCTGTATCTTGGAGCCACCTCAGAGCGAACCTCTTGCCACTTATTCTATCCAGTTTCTTAATGAAACTTGGACAATGATGTATGGTATCATGATGTATGGTATGAATTGAGACAACTGCAAATGGCACATGCTAAAAATCTTATCATTGGATGTTTGAATGTAAATAGTGTTAGAAATAAGTACCGCCACATGTCTGATGTTTTTAAAAATGACTTGCTAGATGTTTTTACCATTTGTGAAAGTAAACTAGACGCAAGTTTTCCTGATGCAAATTTTAAACCCAAAGGTTATGCTATTTTCAGACAAGACAGTACAGCAAGTAGTGGAGGCATCCTCACATGGGTACGGAGTGACATACCCCACAGGCACAGATGTGACTTAGAGGAAAATAATGTTGGTATCCAAACACTCTGCTTAGAATTTCATGTTAGAAAAGAAAAATGGATTATATTGTCACTATATAGGCTACAAAATGCACCCTTAGATAGTTTTCAGAGTAGCATGAGCAAAATGATAGACAGAATATATTGTGAAACAAGTATGGTAATAATGATTGGCGATTTCAACATTGACCCATCAAAAGGTGACTCAAAATCCAAGGTGCTCAATGACCTACTATTAATTCATGACCTTAAGAATATTATAAAGGGTCCAACATGCTTTAAAGGAACAATACCAAGTCAGATAGACTTGTGTGTAGTGTCAAAACCAAGGAGGTTTGTCACACCTTTGAATTATAATTGTGGCCTGAGTGATTGGCATAATATGTTTGCTGTTGCCACTAAAATCACATTGGACCTACGAAAGCCAAAGGAAGTCATTTATCGTAGTTACAAACATTTTGATGAAACTCAATTTGTTAAGGACATAGAACATATTCCATTTCACATTACAGAACTATTTGATGATAATGATGATAGGTACTGGGCCTTTGATAAACTACTCTCAGATGTTGTTGAGTGTCATGCACCACTTAAAACGAGAATTTGTCATAAAACAAATTTACCACAAATGAACAGTCAACTACGAAAAGCAATGTATAGTAAGCGTATGACCCAGAATAAATATTGGTATGATAAGACCAAAAAAGCCACCTGGGAAACTTTCAGACAAAAAAGGAACTACTATGTCAGTCTGAGACGGACATCTTTAAGCACATATTTTAAAGAAAGATGTAGTGAAGGTGCTTAAAGTAAAACTTTCTGGCAAACTGTAAGACCATATATAAGTTCTAAAAATGTAGATCAAAATGATATTATGCTTCGCGAGGGTGACTGCATAATAACTGACCCAGAGAAAGTAGGGGAAGTGTTCAATAATTATTTCATCACCATAGCAGATGCAATTGGCATTAATGAGAATGTAAATGGATTGAAGGTACATGAGATAATTGAAATGTATAAAGAACACCCTAGTGTACTCAATATAGCTGACAAATATGGGCAAAAATAACTAACTCTCAGGCATATTCAGGTGGATGAAATGGTAAAATTAATAAATCATGTAAATCCACAAAAGGCCACTGGGTTTGATCAGTTCCCACCAAAGTTACTCCGAGCTGCTGGGCCAACAATTGCATATTCACTCACATCGTTTGTAAATTATACCATAAGATCATGTAAGTTCCCAGCAGATCTTAAATGTGCAGAGTTATCACCTGTTTTTAAAAAGGAGGACATATTAGACAAGACAAAGTATCGTCCCCTAAGTATCTTACCATTTATATCCAAAATAATGGAATGTGTCATAAATGGACAGATGAGTGTATATTTTAGTGACATCCTTGAAGATTTAATGTCTGCTTATAGAATACAATACCCAGTCAATATTGTTAAAAGCTGTTGAGGACTGGAAGACAGCTTTAGATTTAGCTATTATGATGGACTTGAGCAAAGCATTTGATGTGGTGCCACATGGTCTGCTATTAGCAAAACTAAATGCCTATGGTTGTGATGACAATGTAATAAACCTAATGCATAGTTACTTAACAGACAGAAAGCAAAGGACAAAAATTGGCTGCACTAGAAGTGAATGGAAAGTCATGACAAAGGGTGTCCCCCAAGGGTCCATCTTCGGACCGACGTTATTCAACATTTTTATGAATGACATTTACCTTGTAATAGAGTCATGCATGATCTATAACTATGCAGATGACAATACGGTATCAGTTGCCAAGGACACAGCAGATGAACTAAAACAGTCCTTAGAAAATGATGGAACCAAAATGACTGAGTGGTTTGAAACAAATGGAATGAAAGCAAATCCTGAGAAGTATCAGGGAATAACATTTGGGTCAAAACTTGATGCTCCCAACTCATTCACCATAAGAGGTTCTACTATAGAATGTCAAAATGATGTCAAATTACTTGGTGTTCATATTGACTCAAACCTAACCTTTAGTAAACAAGTATCAACTATCTGTCAGAAAGCTGGTCAGCAATCGAGTGTTATCATGAGGATGAGCTATATCATTGATGTAGAGGTAAAGCAGGCTATGTATCAGTCATTCATATTAAGCAATTTTAATTATTGTCCAGTGGTATGGATGCTATGCAGTCAAGGAGACATAGCAAAAATGGAAAAGTTGCAGTTAAGGGCTTTAAGATTTGTATATAATGATTTTACATCCAGCTATGAGGACCTATTGACAAAATGTAATCAACCAACAGTATCTGTTCATCTCTTTAGAACCATGGCTGTGGAAGTGTACAAATGTATGAACAAGCTATCTCCCGACTATTTATGTTCACTTTTTCAAAAGCACAATGTACCATATGATCTAAGGGACAATAACAGACTGAAACAAAAGAAATTCAGAACTGTAAGATATGGATATAGATCATTTGGATATTTAGGAGCTAAACTTTGGAATGACATGCCTCCAGCCATCAAAAATGTAATGAGCATCAATGAGTTTAAGAACAGACTGAAAGCATGGGATGCTCCATGCATCTGTTATAAATGATTATTTTAATGTTTTATTCTTTTAATGCTGTCTATAGTGTATATATTGTACCAGTCATGCAATGGCTTTTAGCTAATGTTTATTGTTAACCAAATGACTTTAAATAAACTTTTTGGTATTTGTATTTTGTATTTGTACAATTATTGACGCCCAGTCTGCTGCCTTATCAGCACTTACGAGGATTGAAATATATCAGTGCAACTTCTGAAAGGTGCAGTGCTCGTGACTGCTGGTATCTCAATTATTGAAATATAACAGTGCAACTTCTGAAAGGTGCAGTGCTCGTGACTGCTGGTATCTCAATTATTGAAATATAACAGTGCAACTTCTGAAAGGTGCAGTGCTCGTGACTGCTGGTATCTCAATTATTGAAATATAACAGTGTAACTTCTGAAAGGTGCAGTGCTCGTGACTGCTGGTATCTCAATTATACATACACTCATTTTCCTACCTCGACCAATCCTTTTCTCTGGTTGATTTACTGTTCTCCATAATCAAATTCCAGTTATGCGGTCATACTTTTTTATTTTACATACAACTCTGGGTCCAGCGTTCTGCAATTTTGGCAACTTATTAATTCACATTTAAGAAAACTGAAAAGCATCTTGCAGATTTAAGCATATTATTGTATTTATTTTTCTGCATTTGTATTTCATCAGTCGATAGACCCATTTTATAAATTTTTCTTTCAAGTCGCCTTTTTTAACTTTTTTCTGTATTTATATTTTCAGTTAGCCATGGCACTCGTTTTCTTATATTAATGGTTCTTTCTTTAAACAGGAATTTTTTTTGGCAAAATGAGCCATAAGCTGACACTGTCTGAAAATGTGCTATACCATAATGAAAGAAGTGCTCATCTGCGTGTTAAATTCATACATACAACTCTGAAACTCAAACATAAACTTCAAATGAATATCTATTGTGGTTTTATTTGTATTTCATTTTTTGAAAGTATATGAAATCTAGTATTTCTTCATAAAATGATATAATAAATGTAGAAAGTGACTGAAAACCTCAAAAAAAAACAACCATCTGTATTGATTGTAAATTCTGTCCTTGTGGCTCCTTTCAGTCCAGAAATAGAGTAAATGTCAGATATGCCCAAAATGATACAAAAAAGGTTTTATAGTTTTGAAGTTGTAATTACACCAACTTAGATCATAGCATTTGTGTATATATCTCATATACTACTGCTGCTTATATGGAATATATCAATATTGTCCAATGAATTCCATTCGACCACGTCATCTTCTTCACTTGCATTTTGACCATCATTCCCATCTTCCTTTGGCTTCTTAATCTTGCTTTCATATATCCATAATGCAGAGGTAAAAAGCATCTAAAATGCAGATCCAATGATGTATTCATATAGAGATTTGACAATTGTAGCATACTGCCACATTGGATATAACAATAAGAATCATGTGAAAAAAACATACCTAACAAACATTACCCTTTTTACTTATTGTTGGACAAACATCATTATCCTGACCTGAACATATCATTACTGCCCAAGTCACAATGGGCTATTATATATACCATGATGAAATTACCTATTATATATACCATGATAACATCCTCTATTATACATTCCTTGGTAGCATCAACTGATACATACCATGATGACATCAGCTATTATACATACCATAACGACATCAGCTATTATACATACCATAACGACATCAGCTATTATACATACCATAACAACATCAGCTATTATATGTACCATAACGACATCAGCTATTATACATACCATGACAACATCAGCTATTATATGTACCATGATGACATCAGCTATTATACGTACCATGATGACATCAGCTATTATATGTATTAATTGTATTTAAGAAAGCCAATGTCATTTGCTGTTAGGAAAAGTTTTGCAAGCTTGAGGTGTGGCACAGCAGCCATGAGGATTGAAACAGGCAGGTATGAGGGACTGTCTGTAAATGAGAGATTATGCCAATGCTGTGACAGTGGGCAAATAGAGAGTGAACTCCATTTCATGACTACCTGTGAAGCTTTTAGTGCTGAAAGAGAAGATCTCTATACCAAGGTATCACAGTTTGTGTTAGATTTTAATGAATTGTCAGATGAGAACAAATTTATATGTCTAATGAGTAATGACATCATTTGTAAATTCACTGCTAGGGCCTGCCATAACATGTTTATCAAAAGAAGGTCTGTATTTTATAAAACATGAACAAACAATTTTATAGTGTATATATGAAAGAGTAATTTTATTTATTTTATATAAAAAAAAAAAAAAAAATATTTTATTAATAAAATAACAAATGTATGTTTTATCGACTGTATGGTCTCTTATGGCTCAATTTGAGCTCCTGGTTGTGTTGAAATATATTGATATGAAATTTGTAACACCAGAAGAGACAATAAAAAATTATTCAGTGTCAGTGTCAGTGTCAGTGTACCATGATGACATCAACTATTACACATCCCATGACGACATCACCTATTATACATACCATGATGGCATCAGCTGAAGCTATGACCGTTGAAAACCATGGAAACTGTAAACTGTCTACAAGCCACCCTCCTGATATAAAACCTAGAAACTCCCTTTAAAATGTAATATCAAGCATTTTGCAGACATATTCAATTATAACAAGCTTTATTTCTGGGTCGGTACAAACATACAATTTTTCCAAATAAGGGTTTTACATCACATTCAACATTATTTAAGTCATTTCGTGATCAGACCTACCTAGCAGATATAGTGCTGCCTCACTGTGTTGTCATGTCGCAGGTCGTTGACATGACAACCCATCCAGTCATATATTTACAAGGTTAACCCTTTAGGCACAGGCCAAAGCTCATTTGTGAAATTTTGGTCTCATGTGATTGATCTCGGCCTGGCCTGGGATCGAATCCACAATCTTTGGATCACCACAGAGGAACTTGGATACACAAATGAAGAAACAAATCTTCATTTCTTTTACCTCAGATGATGCTAAAAGGTCATCTGTTCATTTCATGCACATTCTTGGATATGAACTAGTTTATACAGAATAATGGTAATATTGTTTCTTACCCAAAGGCAAACCAAGCATTCCATAATCCCCCTATTATAGCATGGACAGTTATTGATTCTTCTAAGCCTTCTTGCCTACAACATAATTCAACATAGAGATGGTTTTCTTTACATGTCGGGAGCATAATTGTCACACAAAATTGTCATCAATATGCAATGCATGATGCGATTTGTGCAAAGTGTTAAATGAAAAAGTAATATTAATAAGGTTTGGTATATATTTGTCTGTTTCTTCAACATTACAATAAAACATAATACAGTACAGAGAGTAAGTGTCTAATAATACTAGATAGTATTGATTTACATATACAAGTACAAATTAAATGAATTAATGAATGGTTGTTTAAAGGCACATCAACCACTTAAATCATTTAGTGCCAAAAAATGGTAAAAACATGGTAAAGTTTTGACGAGATAATGTGTAACAAAATAATATATAAACAATCCCTACATCACAGAATTTTAACAAAATCATTTTTCAACATATTAGTTGTGTATATAATAAATATCTATCAATTATTAAAAAGACTTTAAATACCATTTGATGTTCTATGGTTCTTGATGAATAGGTCATTGACCTATTTGGTTTAAAATGGTACTATCACAGAGGTATCTACTGTATCAAATAACGTATGTAAATCTTACACATTAAAATACTGAGCCCTTATAATATCAAAATAGGATCACTCGGTTAAAATATGTTTAACAGACATAGCCCTTTGACATCCAATACACTGCCTTTATGAAAATAGCATTGTGTCAAATGCCTATGTCCAAATCTAATACGACTTAAAATTGACTCTTCTCTTCAGGTCTTCTACAAGCACCTGAAACATGCTTGATTACATGCAATTTATTAAAAACAACCTCGTGCCAGCACAATAGCCATTTACATTGCAAAGATTATAGTATATGGAATAACTATGCCACCTCATTTCTTTTGGATTTCAATGTGACTGGAGATCAAATAAAAAACAAATTTATTTATTTTCCTCATTACAAAGTCTATGATGCCACTCAAGGATTTTGTAAATAAAAGGATTTATTGGGCAGATATTCTGAATAAGCATGATTGCCCTTAACGGCAGGTGCAGTAGCCTTGTCATCATCAAGTGACCAATCCTTTTCTCTGGTTGATTTACTGTTCTCCATAATCAAATTCCAGTTATGCGGTCATACTTTTTTATTTTACATACAACTCTGGGTCCAGCGTTCTGCAATTTTGGCAACTTATTAATTCACATTTAAGAAAACTGAAAAGCATCTTGCCGATTTAAGCATATTATTGTATTTATTTTTCTGCATTTGTATTTCATCAGTCGATAGACCCATTTTATAAATTTTTCTTTCAAGTCGCCTTTTTTAACTTTTTTCTGTATTTATATTTTCAGTTAGCCATGGCACTCGTTTTCTTATATTAATGGTTCTTTCTTTAAACAGGATTTTTTTTGGCAAAATGAGCCATAAGCTGACACTGTCTGAAAATGTGCTATACCATAATGAAAGAAGTGCTCATCTGCATGTTAAATTCATACATACAACTCTGAAACTCAAACATAAACTTCAAATGAATATCTATTGTGGTTTTATTTGTATTTCATTTTTTGAAAGTATATGAAATCTAGTATTTCTTCACAAAATGATAGAATAAATGTAGAAAGTGACTGAAAACCTCAAAAAAAACAACCATCTGTATTGATTGTAAATTCTGTCCTTGTGGCTCCTTTCAGTCCAGAAAAACAACCTCGTGCCAGCACAATAGCCATTTACATTGCAAAGATTATAGTATATGGAATAACTATGCCACCTCATTTCTTTGGATTTCAATGTGACTGGAGATCAAATAAAAAACAAATTTATTTATTTTCCTCATTACAAAGTCTATGATGCCACTCAAGGATTTTGTAAATAAAAGGATTTATTGGGCAGATATTCTGAATAAGCATGATTGCCCTTAACGGCAGGTGCAGTAGCCTTGTCATCATCAAGTGATCCATCAGTGTATATATACACTGAGGCCACGGGCCATGGCACAGTTGGTTAGAGCACCAGCTTATTAGCACTCGTTCCTCTGTGGTGATCCAGTGGGTCATGGGTTCGATCTCTGGCCGTGCCAAGATTGATACAATTTCACACATGAGCTGAGGATTAACCCTTTGTCCTTGTCAATCTGTGAGCGGGTGGGTTGTCATATCAAGTACCTGCAACATGTGAGGCAGCACTATATCTGCTACAAGTAGGTCTCATAACGAAATGACTGAAATGATGTTGAAAGTGATGTAAACCCCCCAAAACAAACATGTATATACACTGATGTCCAGTGAAAATAACTTACTTTCTTTATATTTATTATGTTAAGGGATTGATCTGTTGAGTAATTCTGGCATGGCTACATTAATATCTAAAGTTGCAAAGATCCATGGGGGTGTTTCTGGATATTGAAATTTGGCTATTTGATTTGCATTTATGTTTAAAGATTGATAAGATTATTTGATCCAAATGCCAAAAGTTTTGTAATAGTTTTACTTGCAATATGGTCAAAATGATTTGGAATAAAGTTGGTATGTGCAGCATATTTTGACAAGCATCATTTTGTGCAGCATACTGAAGGGCAAGCTTTTCTTAAATCAACAGGCAGTTCATCTGCCTCAACTGCCAAGCTATCTGCAGGCAATGTACGAAATGCACCAAGTCATATTCTTGAACCTTGATTTTAAATTGAATCAAGCATTTTAATATAAAAAGTTTGGAACGTACTAGCACTCTGTATAATTGTAATAAAACTTTGCGATCACCTCCCCAATCAGTATGGGTGAGAACTCTTAATAAACTCTAAGTGAGAACTCTTAATAAACTCTTAATTCTTTACTTATTACACTGCTAACATAGGATGTTCTGGTATTATAAAAACTTTTTCTACACAGGCCTCAGCTCATGTGGGAAATTTTATCGGGATTTCAATCTCAGCATGGCCGGGGATTGAACCCATGAACTTTGGATCACCACAGAGATCCTGGTGCTCTAACCAACTGCGCCACCACCCGTGGCCTTCCATGCCCTGATGTCATGAAGGTATCTAAATGACTTACTCTCAGAATAAAAACTCCACCCTTTAGATCTTATTTTTATCCCTCGATTGACCCAATCAGCAGTAATCTCCATATAATACTTGTATATTATAATGAGATTCCATATTAATTAGGGCTAAATTCCATACCTTGAATGTTTTTAAAGATCAACAAAACTTATAGCCTGAAAAACAGAGATACCACAAGCCAGTTAAATCAGACCTGGGTCTAATACGATCTGCCCGTCTGGTGAATATCTGGATATGAGACAGGCGTGTTGCAAGTGGACCGGTACCAAAACAGCCAGTGCTCATCCTCTCATGATTCCACATCCTCTCCACCATGGGTCGCATCCCACGGAAAACAGGATGCCACTTTAGTTACCATTTACGACATGTTGGGAGTCTACAGGTACATGTATCATATATAATCCTTCATGTGAGTGGTCAAACGTATAATTGGTGAGATATGTAGGTCAACTAGTTGGATGTGTAAGCTTTGTGGGTATTGGCTAGCAATGGTAAAGTGAGATTAAAGGCTCAGATGAGTTCAAACTCTCTCAGACCAGAAGCTAGGCAGTATAGTATACAGACCAACATTGGGCTGAATGTGAACACCTAGACCATGTGAGCTTGATATTTCAGCAAATAATATTTAAATCTGTACAGCTATCATAGTGAGAGTTTAGTTACTTATTCAAATTAATGCAAATTATATGCTAAATGTATTATTCTAAGCCAAAGCAGTTATTTAACAATATATGTGATAGTGAATGAGAAATGGTGCATAATGCAGCACACTTGAACTGACATAGCATGTTTAATTTAAAGTAAATAGATATTTAAAGTGGCAATGAGAGACATATTCCACAATGTAAGGAAGGTTGTGCCATTTGCAGCTATTCTCTACTACGAGAGAGAACAGTCAGGTGACCATGACCAGAAGTATATCCATGAGGGAGCAACATGACCAGGGAATGATAAATCAGGTTTTTGCCCATGAATTCATAAATTGTTGCAGAAATAATTTGGATTATAAGTTGTTACATGTTATATAATGTTAAATAATTTGTTGTGCCATTTGAAGTAAGTCCTTGTCAGGAATCATGTGTGTCCATGAGAGATCCATGACAGAAACTTGGAGAAATTAGTGTAATCTTGGCAATAATGAACAGTGCTATGATCCTTACTAGTAGCATCAGCAGCATGGATGGGAGTCACCCTTCTCATGGTTACATGGCATGATGTAGTCATACCAATTAGTATCTGATACCTGTTTGGTACAGATAACTTTTATTTCATCGGTGATATACACCTCTTTATCTGTCTCCAGATTATCAATAAAAAATTCTTTCAGAAATTTGAAAAGTTCCACTTTATTTGCATTAACAAAGAGGACTTTTGACCAATTCTTTATTTTTGTTCACTCAATGCCTTTCTCCTTTCCCTCTCTTTTAACCTTGTGGAAGATTTAAGACTATCAGGAATATATCTATCCCAAACAATGTCTAACGTTTGTTATTACCTAAATACTGTATCTTTACACTTTTATGTTGTATTATATTAAAAGTTGTTACAGAAACAGTTTAAGTTCATTTGTTTGTTTTTGCTTTTAGCTAAGTGACAAACATACTTTTGGGGTTTGATCCTGACAATAATTTTCAATACAATAGTATGTATATATATATATATATATATATATATATATATATATATATATATATATATATATATATATATATAAATATCTTACTCTGCAGTATGTATCATCTTGCCATAGGTGGGGATGCAAGACAATGTAACGCCAATCCCCAACAAGACCAAACTTATAGAGTCGAGCCAAAGGACCCTGAAAATATTCACACCAGCTTTGGTTGAGTAACAATTTGAAATAATGAAATGATTATTTGCTAACTGTTCCCCAGTCATATTTGGGTCATTTTGTCTTGGTTTAATCCTTGATAGTAATGATAGATCTGAGTTATCAATCAACCGAAAAATAAAGAAAATAAGTTAATTCACTGAATAGTACCTGTAATTTGGAAGTCCCAAAAGAGGTGAGGGTCCAAGAAGTAGGAGTGCTATCGCCATGGCCAGGAATCCTATCACTGACAATGGGGTACTGTTATTCTGAAAGAGAAAAAGAGGGAAAGAATGTCCAAAATATCAAGATGGGCATTTGAAATATCCAGCTGATACGATTCCAGTGAGCAGATACATAGGTATAGGTAGCTTTTTCTGATATTCTGATCCTGTTTAATCATAGTTTTATAATAATTTAATACTTGTTTAATTATAGTTTTAGGATACTTAACCATTCTGTCTGCTAGTTTTCCCACCAAGGGAGACAGTAATGCATATGTGCCAGCTATCAATACAAATACTAATCCAACCTTGCCGGAGCTCAAATGTAACTATAATAGATAGTATTGCTGCAGACTATATTCATTAAAATTTCAAGCCTATATTGATAATGAGTGATCATTTGTGTTTTAACCATATTGTTCTGGTGAAAGTGTCAAACTCTCCAATATAAAACCTTATCAATATATATATATATATATATATATATATATATATATATATATATATATATATATATATATATATCTGAGATATATATATATATATCTATGAGATATATAAATTTATGAGATATATGTCCTTCTTATAAAAATATATATTTACTTATTTAAAAGTACTTAAAATGAATCTCACTGATCTCAAATGGGGTTCAAGTAATAGGTCAATAAATGTCCATGTGGTGGCTGTTATTACTAATGACCCACAAACCAACTTAATCACTGGTTTGGACAACAATTGCTTAAGGACATTCTTCTCTGAAACATCAGACTGACCTGTTGGAACATTCGCTGTCAAAATAAAAATGTATGTAACATTTAAATATTTAATTCTTGAAATATGACCATTCAAAACTATTTATAGTAGCATATTGTGCCATGCTATTTAGATGCTGACAACATTTGCCAACATTCAAATAACTCAAAACCGTAGAGGAGTTCTGGTAATATGGTGATGCTGATAAAATAAAAGTTTGTATATAAATTCAGATTTGAAAGCTGAGATTTCACACACTCCATATTTTTCTTCAATATAATCTGGGGTAAAAAGGAATAAGACCTAATTTAGATCTAATGAGCCACATACCATCTGGGGTTTTAATTACCATCCCAAAGACAGGAAGTGTTGTCAGGAGCAAGAAACCCATAAAGAAAAATGGTCCAATGATTCCAAATGCCTGAAAGTTATAATAGAAAATGAGTAGTTTAATATCAGTCACCGTTAAGCAAAGAAAATACATTAAAGGTGTATTAAATCTAAATGTGAGAATTATGATTGATTGAACTTTTATTACAATAAAACATACTCCATAGAGAAATCCTCCAAATGCAGGACCCAACATTAGACCAATACCACAAGCAGATCCCAAAAAACCCTATTAAAACAAAATTGATATAATGAAGCAAGGTGGACATTGAGTGGTGCTTTACTGATTTACTGCACCATTCATAGCAAAAATTAATTACTGTAATTATATTTCCGTATCTGAAGGGTTGTACCGATGTGTATAAGGTGAATGAAAGCATTAGATGAAAAGCTTAGAGAAACAACATAAGTTTCATGATATGTGGACATAAAGCTTTGTTACAATGATAGTGGCACTTTTGTCACGGAACAGATTGGTTGCAATGGCAAACGTCGATGTGGTACAAGCTGCCGATCCTAGAGCAAGGAAAGTCCTTATGATAAAGGCACAGATAATAAAACTGATTTTTTTCCCATCATCATATTGTAACATATTCAACATCCTGAAATTATACAAACATAAATTGTAAATTGTATTGAGATTTTGACGATATGTGTAAAACAGCTGCAAGGATTGTGATGGAACTGGTTTTTTTCAACTTTTTAAACTTTTCCCAAACTTTTCCCAAACTTTTCACATATTACTTGCATATGGCGATATATTTGTGTATCTCACATAATTACAATTGCTGTTTGATAATCAAGCTTTTAAAGAACACCTAAATATGGGTAAAACGGTTTACCAGCATCTCTAATCAACATGAGGTATGTCTGAAAATGTTTCATTCATTTTGAGATCAGACTTTGCCTTTTACCTATTTTCTGCTTTTGGAACTTAAATCATGAGCTAATGAAGAAATATGTCCAATGAATGAATGAATGGTTGCTTAGAGGCACATCAACCACTAAGGTTATTCAGTGCCTAAAAGTGGTAAAAACATAAACGTTTATAAAATCAATATATGTAAATAATCTTCACATAAAATATCAAAAAAATCCTTTCAATATATCAGTTATAGACAACAAAATTGTAGAAATGAATTCAATTTAAAAGACTTTAAATACCATCTGATGTTTCGCGGTTCTTGATAAATAGGCCAATGACCTAAGTAAACAAGAGCTCCACACTTAAAATTGGTTATAAAGTCCTATTTGGTTTAAAAACGATACTATCACAGAAGTATCTACAGTATCAAATAACGAATGTAAATCTTGCACATTAAAATATTGAGTCCTAATTATATCAAAATCAATACATTCAATTAAAATATGTTTAATAGTCATAGCCCTTTGACATCCAACACACTGAGGCTGATCTTCACCTTTAAGAAGATAGCAATGTGTTAAATGACTATGTCCTATTCTTATTCGACTTAAAACAGACTCTTCTCTTCGGTTAATTCTACAAGCACCTTTTGTTTTACCCAGAACGGGTTTAATTTCGTGTAATTTATTAAAAACTGCTTCATTCCAGCGCAATTGCCATTTAGAACGTAAAAAAACAGTAATATATTTCTTAAACTCTGTATAAGGTATAAGCATATTTATTGGCCGCTTATCCAATGCTGCCTTGGCAGCTTGGTCCGCAGCCTCATTTCCAAGGATTCAAATATGACTGGGAATCCAGTAAAAACAAATTTCTTTATTTTCCTCAGTACAGAGTTTGTGATGCCGCTCAAGGATATTGTAAATAAAAGGATTTTTCCAATCCTTTGCTTTCAATGCTTGTAAACAAGACAAAGAATCAGAAAAAATTAAAAATGTTTGGTGTGGAGAAGTCTCCACATGATCCAAAGCAAGGTACAAAGCATGTAGTTCTGCAGAAAAAATCGATGATTTATTTGGCAGACGTTCTGAATAAATATGATTGCCCTTAACAGCAGCTGCAGCAGCCTTCTCATCGTCAAATGATCCATCAGTGTATATACACTGATAGCCAGTAAAAATAGATTTAATTTCTTTATATCTATTTATATAAAGGGATGGATCGGTTGAGTATTTCTTTAATTCTGACATGGCTACATTAATATTTAAAGTTTCATAGGTCCATGGAGGTGTTTCAGGATATTGAAATTTAGCTACGTGATTCGGATTTAAATTTAAAGATTGTAAAGATTCTTTAATGCGAATGCCAAAAGTCGGTATTGTATTTGGTTTATTTTCAAAAAGATCAACATAATTTGGATTGAATACAGCGTCATGTGCAGGATTGTCTGGGCAAGCAGCAATTTTTGCAGCATACTGCAGGGCAAGCTTTTCTCTTCTTAAATCAAGAGGCAGTTCATCTGCCTCTACTGCCAAGCTATCTGCAGGCGAGGTACGAAATGCACCAAGGCATAGTCTTAACCCTTGATTTTGTACAGGATCGAGCATTTTAATATATGATGGACGTGCTGATCCATATACCATACACCCATAATCAAGTTTGGAACGTACCAGTGCTCTATATAATTGTAATAAAATATTACGGTCCCCTCCCCAATCAGTATGGGCGAGAACCCGTAATAAATCTAATGCCTTCTGGCATTTCTTTTTTACATATTTAATATGAGGGATAAAAGATAGTTTTCTATCAAATATAAGTCCAAGAAACTTGGTTTCTTCGACAACAGGGATTCGAGTTTGGCCAAGGTGTAGATCAGGATCTGGGTGAGCCTTCCACTTTTTACAAAAGTGCATACATACTGTCTTTTTCAAAGAAAACTTAAATCCATTGTTATCAGCCCATTGTTGTAATCTATTTAGGTGTTGTTGGAGCTGCCGTTCTATTGTATGCATGCTTGTTGACCTGTAGCTTAAGTTGAAATCATCAACAAAAAGTGAGCAATCTGCTCCAGGCCTCATACAATCAACAATGCTGTTAATTTTAATAATAAAAAGGGTGACTGATAATATACTACCCTGTGGAACACCCATTTCCTGATCAAAAACATCAGAAAGTGATGCACCCACTCGAACTTTAAAATGTCTGTTTGATAGAAAATTTTGAATAAAAAGGGGTAAACGACCCCTTAATCCCATATCATATAAATCGCTCATTATCCCATATTTCCATGTGGTGTCATATGCCTTTTCTAAATCAAAGAAAATACTCACCACATGCTCACCTTTTATAAAACCCTCTCTTATAAATGTCTCTAAACGTACCAGGTGGTCAATGGTACTTCGAGTTTTTCTAAAGCCACTTTGTGCAACAGAAATATAAGCTGCAGTTTCCAAAAACCAAACTAAACGCTCGTTAATCATTCGTTCCATTGATTTACAAATACAACTTGTTAAAGCAATGGGACGATAATTATTTGAATCTGATGAATCTTTGCCAGGTTTGGGAATGGGAATGATAGTGGCTTCCCTCCATGAAGGAGGAAAATCACCGCTTTCCCAAATTGTATTAAAAATATCTAAAAGATGCCCAAGTGATTGGTCAGGGAGATGTTTAAGGATTTGGTAGTGAATTTGATCAGGTCCAGGAGCAGTATCATGAGATTTATCCAAAGCAAGTTTCAAATCTTCTATTGTAAATGATTTATTATATACTTCCAAGTTATGGGATATAAAATTTAGTTGGTTTCTTTCTTTTCTAGTTTTTATTTGTTGAAATTTGGCAGAATAATTATTGGATGAGGAATTTTTGGAAATGGTTTGACCTATTGTGTTACCTATTTCGGTGGGATTTGTAATTAATTGGCCATTATGATTTAGATGTTTGATCCTTGCTCCACCTCCCTTCCCAGTAATTTTACGCACCATATCCCAGCATTTCTTAATTGGTGAACGTGTATTTAATTTAGAAACATAATCTTTCCAGCTTTTTCTTTTACTTATTTTAATAATGTAACGGGCTTTAGCTCTCTTTATACGAAACTGGTGCAAATTATATTGAGTTGGCTGTCGATTAAATTTTTTCAGAGCTTTTTTGCGCTCCTTGACAGCTTTTTTGCACTCATCATTAAACCAGGGTTTTTCTTTAATTTTGGAATTTGACTTTGATTTGGGAATACACCAATCAGCAATATCATACAATGTGTCTGTAAAAACTTGAAGAGGATCATCTACATTTATAAAAATTTCTGGAGTTATTCTATTAAAACAGGATGTTTGAAATTTTGCCCAATCGGCTTTATGAAACTTCCACTTGGGGATTCGTTCGTCTGGTGGAGGAAAATGGTTATTTAGAACAATGGGGTAATGATCACTACCCCATTGATCTTCCTCTACTTCCCAGGAATAATCTAAAAATAAATTTGGAGTGCACATGGAGAGATCTATTGATGTTAAAGAGCCTGTAGCAGGATGTAAATATGTCGGGGAATCATCATTCCAAAGACACAAACTATTATTATTTAAAAAATCTTCTATTATACGCCCTTTGGCATCTGTATTATTTCTGCCACCCCAAAGATAGTTGTGAGCATTAAAGTCACCAACTAACATATATGGCTGTGGCAGCTGGGTTATCAAATTATTTAAATCTGTAATATTAACTGGCTCACTAGGTGGTAAATATATTGAACATATAGTTAATGTATTGTGCAGGGTAACCCTAACAGCAGAAGCCTGTAGATGAGTATTTAATGTTACTTTACTTTGGGGGATACAGGATTTAACAAAAATAGAAACTCCGCCATGTGCTCGGTCCATAATATCAATTGAACCGACTTTATTATAAATCACATATCCCTTAAATGTTGTGGAATTATCTTTGAATTTAGTTTCTTGTAAACAAATTACAGATGTATTATATTTTTGGGCTAATAACTCCAGTTCTGGCCTGTTTGCATCAAATCCTCTACAATTCCATTGTATGATATTGCCGATAGCCATTTTAAGAATAATGAGAAAAAATATATGATTCAGCATAATCACTTATTAAGTTTACGATTATGCTTTGAGTGCACAGGAGTAAAATTCACATCTGAAGGATCACCTGTGTCCATCCTTTCCAAGGATTTACTTCTATTTATCTTACTTTTTACTTGATCTTTGCTTTCTTTTTTGTCTGATTTATGTATTGGTCTATTATTATTGATACTTTTATTATTGGATGATGTTGAGGGAGTTTGTGAAGAGGGTTTAGTGGATGTTGCTGTTGGTTGAGGTATTACTGGGATAGTGGATGTCGTGGTCTGAGTAGATGTAGCTGAAGATTTTGAGATTTTTGTGAAAAAGGAATAATTTTTGTCATCGATTGGCCATGTAATTTCGGTTTGAATTGCTATTGATTTTGTTTCTTTAGTTTTTACAGAGCTGGCATAAGATGCCTTTGATGTGTTATAACTTTCTACTCGCTTCCGTGCCTCTGGAAAAGATATATTTTCAGTGTGTCGTATTCGCTGAATTTCCTTCTCTTTTAAAAAGGAAGGACAATTCCGCGAATACGATGGATGATTGCCTTGGCAATTGACACATTTTATTATATTTGAAGAACAATCGTCTCCACTGTGCTGAGCGGTACATTTTGGACATGTTTCATTACCTTTACATCGATCAGATCCATGTCCATACCTCTGACACTTGAAGCAGCGCAGAGGGTTTGGAATAAATACATCAACTCTAACGTTCAAATATCAAACTTTAATAGATGTTGGAAGCTGCGCTGCTTCAAATGTCAGAATAAACGTATTGATTGGAATTTTGACACCGTCCTTTTTTATAAATATCCGCTTGCATTGAACAACATCCTGGTCTTTGAGCTCATCCACTATCTCCTCCTCAGAAACTCCCACTAAATCTGGGCATCTGATTACTCCTTTTTTATTGTTGAGAGTTTTGTGAGCTGTTATAATAACAGGAACTGTGGCCAACATTCGGCATCGTAGTAGATTGTCCGCATGGCTTTTCCGCTCAACCTCAATCAATAATTTATTTCCCATCTTTTTAACGGTTTTTGGTACCCCGGCAATGCCTTGTATCCCCTTTGCAATTGCAAAGGGGGACATTTTTGCCAGGGTATGTTCAGCATCAGAACTTTCCGCAATTAAAAATCTAGGCCATTTTTCTATTTTGTTTGAATCATCGTCGCTGTCTATGTCATTCCTTGGTCGTTTTTGTTTGTTTTGCGCCATGTGTGTTTTTTTATATTTCATCAGTTAGGTCCCCTACCCACCACGGAGCCCAACAAGGGGACGCCTTTCTGGGCCGGTTACTCCAAGCCCTGACGCCGTGAGGATACCCAACATGACATACTCTAAGAATAAAAACTCCACCCTTTCGGATTTTATTTATATCCCTCGATTGACCCAATCAGCAGTAATCTCCTTTCAGCAAATATTTATCAAAAATTTTTAAATTATTCCTAAATTTCAAACACTGAAATTATCATTAATAAAAATCAAAAAGCCAGAATATATTAAAGGAAATATACCACAAGCCGGTTAAATCAGATCCAGGCCTAATCTGATCTGCCTGTCTGGTGAACATTTGGATCCAAGACAGGCGTGTTGCAACTGGACCGGTATTACTGCCAAACCAGCCCAGTGCTCAGCCCGTCAGGATTCCATATCCTCCCCGACACAGGTCGCATCCCACGGCAAACAGGACACCCCTTTAGTCGCCTTTTACGACATGCTGGGGGGCAGTGGGGCTATTCTTTAATCCCCGCACCCACAGGGGAGGAAATATGTCCAACAAAACCCTGATTTTTTTATATTTTTTTGTCCATGTTAAAAGAGCTCTTTTTCAAATTCACTGTCTTGGTTCCTCAGGAATACATGCTGCCTTTTATGCCACCAATTAAATTGTTACTTTAAATATGCACTGAATCCTAAAATCCTAAAATCTGAGTCACCTCATTTTCTAAACATTTAATTTTCACATCTCCTATCAATTCAGTGAACTTTGACATCTCACATATTGCTCTATGTTCCAATTAACTCTGACAAAGATATAAATAAAAACATTGATATAAATACATACCCGAAAAGAACATGAGAGGTACCTGTGATAAAGGTTCCAGTGAGTAATTGGAATTTTGACCCAAATAAAGGGACCTGAAAACATATTTAAAAGCTATTCACAAACCAATAATAATATAGATCGATATTGCTTTAAATATTGGTAATGGGTTTGAACATCAAAGTGTAAATGTTCACAAACTGTTTTGCCAAATATTGGGCAGCTGACACAGAATACAAGAGAGAAAATCCCAAAGATCCAGCCAGATATTGACATGGATATGCCCCGTAACTGCAACTAGAAAGATTAAATTCATTTAATTTAATTCATGGCCTGCTGTTTTCCTCCTCATTTATGCTCATGTATGCTACATTTAGCATTAGTGATATAATTGGCCATTTTGAACTTGAATATGTGTATCTTTGTAAACAATAAACATTTCAATGGCAGTAATTCTTTGTTATAGTTATTAAGTTGCAGTTAAGCTTTGATATTAAGTGGAGAAAGATATAATCATATAAAATAGAAAGATAATCTGGAACTTGCCTCTTTTGGTAGGAATGGGGTTAGTATAGTCACACTGATGCAACCAAGACACATGCTCACAGAAAGACATAAGATAGTGATTTTTTTTCTAGTTGAATCTGAGATATTTGGAAATATTGATGAAGGGGTCGCTGTCACAACCAGTGTGTCCTCAACTTGATCCTTTAATAATTTCATGTAAAAAATTTAGTAGTGTATACAGGTGAAGAGACCTACATGTAAGGTAGACTGAGTAAATATGAATATTTAAAGTCTACTTTATAATCTATATTTGTTTCTTCATATAGTTTATGTCTCTATTGCCCAAGTTCACTTCCCAGGATGCCACAGGTTGTCCAGTTAGACTGCCATATCAGCAGTTTTGTAAATATTCCTACACTAACCAATGAAGACAACAGGTTTTCATTGCACCTGAGCAAAACAAAAAACAAAACAAAACACAAAAGTTTTGCTGCACCCAAATAGACGAGTGGATTAATCAATTAATAGATTCTTTACTGGCACAGCTTTTTGTTGTTCCAGAGATGAAACGTTTCTTGTCATTAAAATCAATAAATACAATATATATATCACATACCTTTGATATTTAGATCTAAGTATCTTCATTGTCAAGAATTGTACCGTCCTTTGCTGTTAGGTAAATGACATCCATACTACAAAAACCTACACAAATATGGCTTCAAGCAGCTTTACCCCTGTACTTTTAGCTATTATTGAGCTCATCCCTTACAATCTAAACAAAATGATAGCTTTAATCACTTACCATTATTTTTGGTCAACGCTTGTACAGACTGTACTACTCACAATGGCCTGACAACTGATTGTTGCTCTTTATTCAAAATATGTTTGTTAACCAATAGTAATCTTATCTCAAGAAAAATCCCATCAGAAAGTGGCAATCCTACGTGTGATAGATGTTGTTATTAGCCCAGATACCTTTCGATACACTCTTGTGAGCCTTAACTGAAGCATGTACAGATGTGTATTGTCACAAAAAGGGTCACAAAAAAACAGTATTATAATATTTCTTGTTTATAACTGTATGACTGTCACACAGGGTGTGTTTTTGTTAAGAATAGTACATAAGTAATTTAGTAATTTAACAGAGGAGGGAACAGTAGTAAGTTGCCTATATTTCAGTTACTAGCAGGATATCCCCCATGTGGGCCTGGGGTTAGAATGGTCCTTGAAAAAAAAAACCATGGCACCTTGTTTGCCATGAGGTGCAACATGTAAGGGGAGGATATGGAGTTCTGCAGGTTGAGCATTGGACTGGTTTGGCACACACCTATTTGAACCCATATATTCACCCTAGACGGTGAGGACTTTAGGTCCCGATATTGTCCTATCGGCTTGTGGAATATAGCTCCACATATTTCTCCATATCTAAAAACTAAAGTTTAATAAGGTTTAGATTTCTTATAATTTTGATACATTATTATGTTTTTAAGAGAAAATTTGATACATTATCATGTTTTTAAGAGAAAATGTATGGTAACATAAACAAATTTATCAAAACAATTAATGGCAGTTTCAACAAGTTTAGCTTGACAGATGTGTGGAGCTTGACTGCTCAAACGGGTCAATCTCGGGTACATTTTGTGTACTCTCGAGTATATTGACTAATGTCACCGAAATTTATAGGTGTGCTGATGGCACTGCCCCATATCTATAACTCCGCTTAGGAACATGGGCAATGAATGATTAACAAAACACATATGGCATCAAACAAAAAAAAGACAAAGGGCTGATACAGAAACGGACTCAGATAATGAATGTGAATGAGAACAGATGGCCTAGATTTTTAATTGTTGAGAGTACTGATCTAGAACGCACTATTGAAAAAATGTCTCCTTTTGCTATTGAGAAAGGAATTGCAGGAAAGGTGAAGGACATAAAGAAGATAAGAGACAAATTATTGATTGAAGTTGACAGGAAGTGCCATTCCAATAATTTATTGCTGGCAACTGTTCCTGTCAAAATAACACCTCATAAAACCCTGAACACCAGAAAGGGAGTTATTAGATGTCCAGAATGTTGTGACCTGCCGTCGTATTATCATTAATAAAGATGGCATCAGAACTCCTATCAATACATATATTCTCACTTTTCAAGCAACACAGCTACCACAATCAATCAAAGTTAGATATTCAAATGTAAGAGTCCACTGCTTGTTTCAAATGCCAGAAATATGGTCATGGCTCAGACAAATGCAAAGGCAACTTAACATGTCCTAAATGTGCTGGTCAACATGACAGTGAACACTGTTAATCCTCATTTTTTAAATGTGTGAATTGTCAGGATGATCATCCAACTTATTCTAAAAATTGTCCTTTGTATTTAAAAGAAAAAGAAATTCAGAGAATACATCATACAGAAAATAGTTAATTTCCAGAGGCAAAAAAACGTATTGAAACTCAAAATAGCACTACTGTGAATTCATATGCTTCCACTGTAAAGAAAAAAGAGATGAAAATCAGTTTCAATTCAAACATTTATTACATTGTCAATTAATGAAAAGAATTATAGTTCTATTACAAATACCCCAATTCACGCAGGCTCCTGTATCCTCTCCTACAGTGATAGATTTTCCTACAGGAGAATTTATTTCAAATAAATCAAATAAACCAAACAAAAAAAGTATAGATCATAACCAGCAATCAAATACCATCAAACATGGAAAGATCAATAGTGTAACTGCATCAGTACCTCAACAATCACAATCTCTTGAAAGAACGGAAACAAACCATTTCTCTGAACCCCAAGTCATTAAGCTCCAATGCAATCAAAACAAATAACCCTCAACATTTATTGACCTCTCCATGTGGTCTCCAAACCTTTTACTAGATTATACATGGGAGGTTGAGGAGGATTATTGGGGTAGTGATCATAACCCCATTGTTTTGAATAATCACTTTCCCCCTCCCAATGAAAGAACTATTAAATGGCAACTTCATAAAGCTGATTGGAGCAAACTTCAAACCTCCTGTTTCAACCAAATAACTCCTGAAATATTTGAATATGTTGATGATCCCCTTAAAATATTCACTGACTCTCTTTATGATATGGCCAATAGCTGTATTCCTAAATCTAAGCCTAATTCCAAAATCAAAATAAAACCATAGTTTAATGACAAATTTTTATGCATATTTTTTAGATATATCATTATTAATTAATATTTCAATTTAAATTGCAACAAATGCTGCACTTCAAATTTTTATTTTAAAAATGACATGGTTTTGTAGCCTGCAAATCTGAACTTGCAAGGTGCATCAAAGTGTATATGGCAACATTAGATATTTTCAAAATTAAATTTCTAACTAATCTGATTGATCAGAATTAATCATTTGAGAATTAAAAGATTGTAATACAACTTTGAAATCTTGAAATAAGTTGAAAATTTTGACTTTTGCCCTTTTTGAAGCTTAGCCATATTGTGTATAAGAATGTAAAACATTAAAAAGATTAAGCAAAATTTTGATCAATCAGATTAGTCCCAAATTTCATCTAGTTTATACAAAAGCTTATCTGTTCTCAATTTATTTGTGTATAAATGCAGAATCTGCAGGCTACAACACTCACATTTTAACAGCTGACATGAAAATAACCTTCCTTTGACTTGTAATGATGCCATATTACTACTCACTGAATGGAGGACAAGTTCAGGCCTTTTGGGATGTTTTTTGTTTTGATCATAAGATTTATTCAGGTCAAATATAAGCAGCCAACATGTTTGTTTCAAAATATCAGTCTCCATTGTTGCATAAACTGTTACAACAGCACAGACTTTTCACTACTATGTAACAATTTTGAGTGATTGGGCCAACTTTACATTGACCTACTTTATTTGGTCAAAATTTGTGATGCAATAAAAGACACATGCAGGACACAACATAAATAAAACAAGGTGAGTTACATTGATTTTATCAAAGCTTTCATACATTATTTCATGTTAATTATAAGCACATACATGTGTAGAATAATTGTTGTTTCCAACATTTTTATATTTTTGGTATAACTCATTGAAATTGAAGGAATTCCAAGGGGGATAATTTCTGTAAGAAAAGAATAAAAAATGGAGAACTTTTTGTCTGTATTGTCAGAGCATATCATAATTTCTAAGCAGTACACAATGTAATTTTTGTTATCAGCCTCTCAAATGTACAGGGATATGTATGTGTTCACAATATGGAAAAAAGTTTGTGGATATGGAAGGGTCACTTTTTCATGAGAAGCTTGTAAAGTTTAGGTTGCTAAGCTGGGAGAGTCCATGGTTACTGATAAGGGGGAGGTTCCTTTTGGGGCTACTTTTTGAAAATGTTCTTCATGTTCATTCTTTACTTTTTAAAAAACGGTAATTTTTCTCACTGCTTTTCACAGTAGCTAGGTTGATAATTTCAGGATGTGTCAACTTGCCATTCCATACAGGATGTGTCAACTTGCTATCACATATAGGACATGGCAAGTTGCCATCACATACAAAGATGTGTCAACTTGTCATTCCATACAGGATGTGTCAACTTGCCATCACATATAGGACATGGCAACTTGCCATCACATATAGGACATGGCAACTTATCAAATCCAGTTTGTATCAACTTGCCATCACAAACTTGATATGTCAATGTGTCATCACATCCAGGACATTTTAACTTGTCAATTTCTCATAAAAATGTACCTTCCTATTCAAATAAAATACAATAAACAAACATTAATTGCAAAGTTTTCATTATAGATCACATTTAGAACTGTTTTAAAACTTTTTATCCTATTTTGGGATCCCCTTATTAGCCAGTGGGCCCCCCTAAAAAGTAGTTCCAAGATTGGGCCTCTTTTAGGGACAAATATTAAATATTTTGGAAAAACCCCTTTGAAAGATGGAGGCAGACCCTTAAAAGGCTCTAAAGAAATTTAATAGACAACT
Organism: Amphiduros pacificus; assembly: GCA_949316495.1. NCBI lineage: Eukaryota > Metazoa > Annelida > Polychaeta > Phyllodocida > Hesionidae > Amphiduros > Amphiduros pacificus. The sequence goes on along the minus strand of OX439006.1, from coordinate 33,014,537 downwards.
ACTCTTTACAACTTGCATCAGTTTAGAATTAAAAGAGCTAAGGCCCGCTATGTTATCAAAATGAGTAAAAAGAAAATCTGGAAAGATTATGTTTCTGAAATAAATTCACAAATGCCAAATAAAAAATGCTGGGACATGCTAAGTAAGATTACTGGGAAGGGAGGTGGTTTGAGGATTAAACACCTTCATAAAAATGGTCAGTCCATCGCAGATCCCACAGAAATAGCTAATACAATAGGTCAAACAATTTCGAACAATTCCTCCTCTGAGTTATTCTGCAAAATTCCAACAAATTAAAAATAGAAAGGAAAAAAACAACTGAATTTCATTTCTAATAATTTTGTACAATATAATCGGTCATTTACAATATCAGATTTAAAACTTGCCTTAGATAAATCTCATGATACAGCTCCTGCAGCTGGACCTGATGAAATTCACTATCAAATCCTTAAACACTTTTCTGACCAGACACTTTGACATCTTTTGGATGTTTTTAATAAAATTTGAGAAAGTGGTGATTTTCCTCCTTCATGGAGTGAAGCCACTGTTAGTCCCATTCCTAAACCTGGCAAAGACTCATCAGACTCATATATTTATTGTCCCATTGCTTTGACCAGTTGTATCTGTAAAACACTGGATGATTAACAAGTAGACAGTTCAGGGTCCAAGTTTCTGATGTATTTGATCAGGAAATGGGTGTTCCACAGGGTAGTATTTTATCTGTAACCCTATTAATAAAAATCAACAGAATTGAGACCTGGAACAGATTGCTCACTTTTTGTTGATGATTTCAATTTGAGTTACAGGTCTACAAGCATGCATACAATAGAACAACAGCTCCAACAACACCTTAATAGAATACAAAAATGGGCTGAAAATAATGGATTCAAATTTTCTCTGAAGAAAACTGTATGTATACACTTTTGTAAAAAATGGAAAATTCACTCAGATCCTGATCTTTATTTAGGCCAAACTCGGATTCCTGTTGTAGAAGAAACAACTTCCAAGTTTCTTGGACTTATTTTTGACAGGGAATTATCTTTTAACCCTCACATTAAATATGTCCAAAATAAATGCCAGAAGGCTTTATTGCGAGATTTATTGCAAGTTCTTGCCCACACTGATTGGGGAGGGGACCGTAATGTATTATTACAATTATATAGAGCACTTGTACGTTCCAAACTTGATTATGGATGTATGGTATATGGATCAGCACGTCCATCGTATTAAAATGCTTGATCCTGTATAAAATCAAGGTTTAAGACTATGCCTTGGTGCATTTCGTACATCGCCTGCAGATACCTTGGCAGTTGAGGCAGATGAACTGCCTCTTGATTTAAGTATAAGCACTTTTGAGCTTTGCGTATCCTTTTCACTCTCTACAAACGCGTTACTAGGTCTGACCTGGCAGTGGTACCTTCACTACAGTCGTGGCCATTGCTGGTTGTTGTTTATTGCTACACCCGATACGTACCTTTACTTTGCCACCTGAAATCAACACATTCTCCATTGCCTAACCTGAAAGGCCAAGGGCCGTGGTGCAGTTGGTTAGAGCACCAGCTTATTAGCACCAGTTCCTCTGTGGTGATCCAAAGGTCGTGGGTTCGATCCCCGGCCATGCAGAGATTGAACTCATAATTCAATTTCCCATATGAGTTGAGGCCCGTGCCAAAGGGTTAACCCGTTGTCCTTGTAAATCTGTGACCGGGTGGGTTGTCATGTCAAGGACCTTCGACATAACAATTCAGTGAGGCAGCACTATATCTGCTACAAGTAGGTCTCATCACGAAATGACTTAAATAATGTTGAAAGTGATGTAAAACCCCAAACAAACAAACAAACCTAAACTGAAATAACCACTTGTCGACTGGAGATCATCCATGTGATTGTTTTTTACGTAGAATTGCTTGACTCATGTAAATTTCGTCCATAGCTTAAAACTGTTCAAATCTTGTCAGTGCGGCTCTGACCCTCAAACAGTGAACAACAAATCTCTACGAAACCTGTATCCACGATTCTACGCAACACTTAGTCTACACAACTTCATCAAAACACAAAGTCTACATTATATCAACTCATACACAAGTTTTCACTCCATTACTGTAGTGAGCTAACTCATTAAAATTGTGTTTTATAGCCTAAATCTTTTCAAGTAAAAACAGTTGAGCACAAAGAGCCATCTTTGTGTGAGCAGAAAAGTTGACCACCTCAGCTAAGCATAATAGCCAGTTGTCTCACTACTTATACTGTGCAAAATAGCCAGAAAAGTTGGGAACACAAAGTTAATTTTCTAAAAAATCTTGCATAACAGCCAGTTTTTCACACTTTTACTGAGCATAACAGCCAGGAAAGTTTTCGCTGGTATTTTTTACCGGTGCTTTTCACTGTGCATAACAGCCAGTTTTTCACACTTTTACTGAGCATAACAGCCAGGAAAGTTTTCGCTGGTATTTTTTACCGGTGCTTTTCATTGTGCATAACAGTCAGGAAAAGAAACCACACCTTTTACTGTGCATAACAGCCAGAAAAGCTAACTATCTTTTACTGTGCATAAGAACCAGAAAAGTTACCACCTTTCTTTACTGAGCATAACAGCCAGAAAGGTTAGAATTGTTTCTCTCACTGTGCATTACATAAAATCCTTTTATTTACAAAAACGCCATCATAGACTCTGTACTGAGGAAAATAAAGAGATTCGTTTTTGTTGGATTCCCAGTCATATTGGAATCCTTGGAAATGAGGCTGCTGACCAAGCTGCCAAAGCAGCATTGGATAAGTGGCCAATAAATATGCCTATACCTAATACAGAGTTTAATCAAGAACTGCGAAACATCAGATGGTATTTAAAGTCTTTTAAATTGAATTTATTTATACAAATTTGTTGATAACTGATATATTGAAAGGATTTTGTTGATATTTTGCTGATATATTGAAAGGATTTTGTTGATATTTTGTGTTGTTAAAATTATTTACATATCATATTCATTTTAGAAACATTTATGTTTTTACCACTTTTAGGCACTGGATAACCTTTAAAGTTAGTGGTTGGTGTGCCTCTAAGCAGCCATTCATTCATTCATAACAGCCAGGACAGACAACACTCTCACTGTGCATAACAGCCCAGTGAAAATCCCATAAGTATCTTTCATTGTACATATTAGCCAAAGAATAGATACTACTCTTCTATTCTCTGGTGCAAGTGTTATATCATCATAAATCATTTTATTCATTCACATCATATTAACATAATGGAATAGAGGTTTACATCATAATAGCACAAACACAATTACAAAAAAAAAAAAAAAAAAAAAAAAAAAATATAAATTGACTAGAATTAAAATCGTAATTTAGTTCACACAAACATCATATAAAATATCTTTCACCTCCTCAACACCAAAACCATTTATCACAGCTTCACCTGTCAGGAAACCTTTCATTTCTAGTATAAGACTGACAGCTATGTGATCCTGTTCAGAGCTTTCAGAGATATATGCACTTTTCAGTCTCCTTTGACCTTCACTGCGTATTGTGACAATATCAGCACTCAATCTATTGGCAATAACCCTGAGGTTACCCCCACAGATGCTTTTTGCAAATTCACTACTCAGCTTGGCAATAAACTGCACTCTGGTGTTTAGGCTTCTCTCCATCTTGAATAAAAGGGTTAAAAATCTACAATAGATTTGGTCCATTGCACAACTTTCCTCCAGCAGACATGCGAGGAATCTCCTGTGTGTTGCATAGGGCAGTTTCAGAATTCTTCTGACACAACGGTTCCACATTGTTTGATACTCAGCTACAGATCTGTCTGCCAAGTTCCAGGCCTGAGATCCGTACATATGTGCACACTGTGACTTGAACACTTTGATCCCCTGTGGGTGCGGGGATTAAAGAATAGCCCCACTGCCCCCCAGCATGTCGTAAAAGGCGACTAAAGGGGCGTCCTGTTTGCCGTGGGATGCGACCTGTGTCGGGGAGGATATGGAATCCTGACGGGCTGAGCACTGGGCTGGTTTGGCAGTAATACCGGTCCAGTTGCAACACGCCTGTCTTGGATCCAAATGTTCACCAGACAGGCAGATCAGATTAGGCCTGGATCTGATTTAACCGGCTTGTGGTATATTTCCTTTAATATATTCTGGCTATTTGATTTTTATTTATGACAATTTCAATGTTTAAAATTTAAGAATAATTGATAAATTTTTTATTTATACTTCCTGAAAGGAGATTACTGCTGATTGGGTCAATCGAGGGATATAAATAAAATCCGAAAGGGTGGAGTTTTTATTCTTAGAGTATGTCATGTTGGGTATCCTCATGGCGTCAGGGCTTGGAGTTACCGGCCCAGAAAGGCGTCCCCTTGTTGGGCTCCGTGGTGGGTAGGGGACCTAACTGATGAAATTTAAAATAACACACATGGCACAAAACAAACAAAAACGACCTAGGAATGACATAGATAGTGATGACGACTCAAATAAAACAGAAAAATGGCCTAGATTTTTAATTGCGGAAAGTTCCGATGCAGAACATACCCTGGCAAAAATGTCCCCCTTTGCAATTGCAAAGGGGATACAAGGCATTGCCGGGGTACCAAAAACCGTTAAAAAGATGGGAAATAAATTATTGATTGAGGTTGAGCGGAAAAGCCATGCGGACAATCTACTACGATGCCGAATGTTGGCCACAGTTCCTGTTATTATAACAGCTCACAAAACTCTCAACAATAAAAAAGGAGTAATCAGATGCCCAGATTTAGTGGGAGTTTCTGAGGAGGAGATAGTGGATGAGCTCAAAGACCAGGATGTTGTTCAATGCAAGCGGATATTTATAAAAAAGGACGGTGTCAAAATTCCTATCAATACGTTTATTCTGACATTTGAAGCAGCGCAGCTTCCAACATCTATTAAAGTTGGATATTTGAACGTTAGAGTTGATGTATTTATTCCAAATCCTCTGCGCTGCTTCAAGTGTCAGAGGTATGGACATGGATCTGATCGATGTAAAGGTAATGAAACATGTCCAAAATGTACCGCTCAGCACAGTGGAGACGATTGTTCTTCAAATATAATAAAATGTGTCAATTGCCAAGGCAATCATCCATCGTATTCGCGGAATTGTCCTTCCTTTTTAAAAGAGAAGGAAATTCAGCGAATACGCCACACTGAAAACATTTCTTTTCCTGAGGCACGTAAACGTGTAGAAAGTTTGAACAATACAAAAACATCCTATGCTAGCACTGTAAAAACAAAAGAAACCAAATCAATAGCGATTCAAACCGAAATAACATGGCCAATCAATGACAAAAATTATTCCTTTTTTACAAAAACCTCTAAATCTTCAGTAACATCAACTCAGACTACAACATCCACTATCCCAGTTATAACTCCACCAACAGCAACATCCACTAAACCCTCTTCACAAACTCCCTCCACATCATCCAATAATACAAGTATCAATAGCAATAGACACAAATCAGACAAAAAAGAAATCAAAGATCAAGTTAAAAGTAAAATTAATAGAACTAAATCCTTAGAAAGGATGGACACAGGTGATCCTCCGGATATGAATTTTACTCCTGTGCACTCAAAGCATAATCGTAAACTTAATAAGTGATTATGCTGAATCATATATTTTTTCTCATTATTCTTAATATGGCTATCGGCAATATCATACAATGGAATTGTAGAGGATTTGAGGCAAACAGACCAGAACTGGAGTTATTAGCCCAAAAATATAATGCATCTGTTATTTGTTTACAGGAAACTAATTTTAAAGATAACTCAACAACATTTAAGGGATATGTACCTTATAATAAAGTTGGTTCAATAGATGCAATGGACCGAGCACATGGCGGAGTTTCTGTTTTTGTTAAATCCTGTATACCCCAGAGTAAAATAACTTTAAATACTAATTTACAAGCTTCTGCAGTCAGGGTTACCCTGCACAATACATTAACTATATGTTCAATATATCTACCACCTAGTGAGCCAGTTAATATTACAGATTTAAATAATTTGGTAACCCAGCTGCCACAGCCATATATGTTAGTTGGTGACTTTAATGCTCACAACTATCTTTGGGGTGGTAGAAACAATACTGATGCCAAAGGACGTATAATAGAAGATTTCTTAAATAACAATAGTTTGTGCCTTTGGAATGACGATTCTCCAACCTATTTACATCCAGCTACAGGCTCTTTAACATCAATAGATCTCTCCATGTGCACTCCAAATTTATTTTTAGACTATTCCTGGGAAGTGGAGGAAGATCAATGGGGTAGTGATCATTACCCCATTATTCTAAATAACCATTTTCCTCCACCAGACGAACGAATCCCCAAGTGGAAGTTTCATAAAGCCGATTGGGCAAAATTTCAAACATCCTGTTATAATAGAATAACTCCAGAAATTTTAAACAATGTAGATGATCCTCTTCAAGTTTTTACAGATACATTGTATGATATTGCTAATGGGTGTATTCCCAAATCAAAGCCAAATTCTAAAATTAAAGAAAAACCCTGGTTTAATGATGAGTGCAAAAAAGCTGTCAAGGAGCGCAAAAAAGCTCTGAAAAAATTTAATCGACAGCCAACTCAATATAATTTGCACCAATTTCGAGTAAAAAGAGCTAAAGCCCGTTATATTATTAAAATAAGCAAAAGAAAAAGTTGGAAGGATTATGTTTCCAAATTAAATACGCGTACACCGATTAAAAAATGCTGGGATATGGTGCGTAAAATTTCGGGGAAGGGAGGTGGAGCAAGGATCAAACATCTAACTCATAATGGCCAATTAATTACAAATCCCACTGAAATAGGTAACACAATAGGTCAAACAATTTCCAAGAATTCCTCATCCAATAATTATTCTGCAAAATTTCAACAAATAAAAAATAGAAAAGAAAGAAACCAACTAAACTTTATATCTCATAACTTGGAACAATATAATAAATCATTTACAATAGAAGATTTGAAACTTGCTTTGGATAAATCTCATGATACCGCTCCTGGGCCTGATCAAATTCACTACCAAATCCTTAAACACCTCCCTGATCAATCACTTGGGCATCTTTTAAATATTTTTAATAACATTTGGGAAAGTGGTGATTTTCCTCCTTCATGGAGTGAAGCCACTATTATTCCCATTCCTAAGCCTGGCAAAGACTCCTCAGATTCAAATAATTATCGCCCCATTGCTTTAACCAGTTGTATCTGTAAAACAATGGAGCGAATGATTAATGAGCGTTTAGTTTGGTATTTAGAAACTGCAACTTATATTTCTGTTGCACAGAGTGGCTTTAGAAAAACTCGAAGTACCATTGACCACCTGGTACGTTTAGAGACATTTATAAGAGAGGGTTTTTTAAAAGGTGAGCATGTGGTTAGCATTTTCTTTGATTTAGAGAAAGCGTACGATACTACATGGAAATTTGGAATAATGAGCGATTTATATGATATGGGATTAAGGGGTCGTTTACCCCTTTTTATTCAAAATTTTTTGTCAAATAGACATTTCAGGGTCCGAGTTGGTTCATCACTTTCTGATGCTTTTGATCAGGAAATGGGTGTTCCACAGGGAAGTATATTATCAGTCACCCTTTTTATTATTAAAATTAACAGCATTGTTGATTGTATGAGGCCTGGAGCAGATTGCTCACTTTTTGTTGATGATTTCAACTTAAGCTACAGGTCCACAAGCATGCATACAATAGAACGACAGCTCCAACAACACTTAAATAGATTACAAGAATGGGCTGATCATAACGGATTTAAATTTTCTTTAAAGAAAACTATGTGTATGCACTTTTGTAAAAAATGGAAGGTTCACCCAGATCCTGATCTTTATTTAGGCCAAACTCGGATACCTGTTGTCGAAGAAACCAAGTTTCTTGGACTTATTTTTGACAGAAAATTATCTTTTATTCCCCACATTAAATACGTTAAGAAGAAATGCCAGAAGGCATTAGATTTATTACGGGTTCTTGCCCATACCGATTGGGGAGGGGACCGTAATATTTTATTACAATTGTATAGAGCATTGGTACGTTCTAAGCTTGATTATGGGTGTATGGTATATGGATCAGCACGTCCATCTTATATTAAAATGCTTGATCCTATACAAAATCAAGGTTTACGACTTTGCCTAGGTGCATTTCGTACATCGCCTGCAGATAGCTTGGCAGTTGAGGCAGATGAGCTGCCTCTTGATTTAAGAAGAGAAAAGCTTGCCCTTCAGTATGCTGCAAAAATTGCAGCTTGTCCAGACAATCCTGCACATGATACTATATTTAATCCAAATTATGTTGACATTTTTGAAAGTAAACCTAATACAATACCAACTTTTGGTATTCGCATCAAAGAATCTTTACAATCTTTAAATTTAAATCCAAATCAAATAGCTAAATTTCAATATCCAGAAACACCTCCATGGACATACGAAACTTTAAATATTAATGTAGCCATGTCAGAATTAAAGAAATACTCAACTGATCCATCCCTTTATATAAATAGATACAAAGAAATAAAATCTATTTTCATTGGATATCAGTGTATATACACTGATGGATCATTTGATGATGACAAGGCTGCTGCAGCTGCTGTTAAGGGCAATCATGTTTATTCAGAACGTCTGCCAAATAAATCTTCTATTTATTCTGCAGAACTTCATGCTTTATACCTGGCTTTAGATCATGTGGAGACTTCTCCACATCGAAAATTTTTAATATTTTCTGATTCATTGTCTTCTTTACAAGCAATGAAAGCAAAGGATTGGAAAAATCCTTTTATTTACAATATCCTTGAGCGGCATCACAAACTCTCTACTGAGGAAAATAAAGAAATTCATTTTTATTGGATACCAAGTCATATTGGAATCCTTGGAAATGAGGCTGCTGACCAAGCTGCCAAAGCAGCATTGGATAAGCGCCCAATAGATATGCCTATACCTTATACAGAGTTTAAGAAATATATTACTGTTTTTTTACGTTCTAAATGGCAATTGCGCTGGAACGAAGTTATTTTTAATAAATTACACGAAATTAAGCCTGTTTTAGGTAAAACCAAAGGTGCTATTAGAATTAACCGAAGAGAAGAGTCTGTTTTAACACGTATAAGAATTGGACATAGTCATTTGACACACTGCTATCTTCTTAAAGGCGAAGATCAGCCTCAGTGTATTGGCTGTCAAAGGGCTTTGACGATCAAACATGTTTTAATTGAATGTATCGATTTTGATATAATTAGGACTCAATATTTTAATGTGCAAGATTTACATTCGTTATTTGATACTGTAGATACTTCTGTGATAGTATCGTTTTTAAACCAAATAGGACTTTACAACCAATTTTAAGTGTGGAGCTCTTGTTTACTTAGGTCATTGGCCTATTTATCAAGAACCGCGAAACATCAGATGGTATTTAAAGTCTTTTAAATTGAATTTATTTATACAAATTTGTTTTGTTTATAACTGATATATTGAAAGGATTTTGTGATTTTGTGTTGTTAAGATTATTTACATATATTGATTTTATAAATGTTAATGTTTTTACCACTTTTAGGCACTGAATAACCTTAGTGGTTGATGTGCCTCTAAGCAACCATTCATTCATTCATTCATTACTTGAACACTTTGGTGAGTATTTGATCTCTACTTTTCCCCAGTGTAACAAGAAGTGAGTTTGTTCTCTGAATGAGATCATTCTGTTTCTTGGTCACTTCAGCTCTCTCACTAAGATCTGAGTTGATATGGTTTCCAAGGTGCTTCACGGTGTCAACCCACTTCAAAAGTTCACCATTGAGATATATGCAGGGCTTTGTCACCTTTTTGCGACTAAACAACATACATACTGTTTTTGAAGCATTATATGCCACATCGTATTCTATGCCGAATTCCTCACATGTAGAAACCATTTTCCTTAGACCATCAGCACTAGGAACTAGGAGAGCGAGGTCATCAGCATATCCTAATGAGCCGAAGAAGTGACTGCCTACCCAGCAACCTACTCCATCCTCTTCTAGTCTCTTCATGAGTACATCCATATAAATACAAAACAACACAGGGGAGATAATCCCCCCCTGTCGAATTCCATTCTTTGTACTAAATTCTCGTGAGTAGTGCCTTTTCCAAACTGTTCTCATCACTTGTCTCTGGTAAAGATCCAACATGGCTCTGAGAACTATTGGTGGTACATTTCTATCAATTAAAATCTGGAACAACTTATCATGTCGTACACGGTCGAAAGCCTTTGTAGCGTCAATGAAGCATGCATACACTTCTGAATTTCTGTTCAGATAGTAATTCACGACTTCCTTTAAAACCAGAGAACACATGGCAGTACTGTGGCCCTTTTTGAAAGAATATTGCATTTCACTTGTAGCCAGCAGCTCCGAGTATCTTATGATTGTTATGACATCAATCAGCTTGGCAATAGAGCTACATAGTGTTATACCTCTGTAGTTTTTGTCTGTACATATATTTCCTTTTGAGTCTTTTGGTATAGATGCTATGGTACCCAACAGCGCATCACGCGGTTGATACCCATGTGTCATAATAGCAGTTATCAACTTGGCCAGTTCGCATTTAAAATTCTCTCCACTATACAGTAAGTGATTTGACATAAAACCTTTGTCACCATCTGACTTGTTTGCTTTGAGATGTTTGATGGCTTCAGACACATCCTCAGTGCTAACTACTCTGTCCATCTCATTGTAATGGGGACATTGACTCTTTATAAAATCTGTGATACGCTCCATCTCCTCCACATCAGAGGGGACAGAATTGTACAATGTCTCATACTTATCTCCCAGATGGTCAGCTATGTCATCATGTTTTACATATCCATCCATACTTGGAGCAGACTTATCTTTGGGGTTTGCCTTTTTGACTTCCCGGTAGAAGTCTCTGGAGCGATTGTCAGCAATAGCTTCAGCCATTTTTTCATTTCTTTGCACATTCTCTTTCCGTTTACTTCTGCGATTGGCATATGCTAACTGTCTTTTGGCTTCTCTCATTGAGTCATAAACAATTCCATCTCCTGGTCTACCACATTCAATCCATAAGTTGTGCCACCAGATACTTTCTGTCTTGTATGGCTGCACATTTTCATTCCAATATGGTCTATTTCTTTTAGTTTTCCTAACATGTGGAAACACAACATCAGCATCTAGGCAGCATTCAATAAGGCTAGCACACCACTGATCTATCTGTTGTCTATGATCATTATCTTCACAAGTATACGCTTGGTCTCAAACATATTGCTACCATCACTTTCGGCTTGGACAAAGACACTCCTTTGTACTGATTAATCACGAATCCAACAAAATATCAACAAGTAAAGCACTTTTCATCGGGGCTTTACATTACTGCTTCCATATTAGTAATCTACATAAAATTAACTACACGATAAACTTAATAATAATAATAATAATAATAAAATTTATATAGCGCTGAATACCAGATAAAATCTGTTCATAGCGCTTTATTCAGAACGTGTGTTCTGAAAAGATGCGTTTTCAGCTTCCTTTTGAAAAGGTCCGCTGAGATGCAAGTCCTGAGGTCAGAGGGAAGGTCATTCCATAGCTTAGGACCTACAGACGACAAAGCCCGATCCCCAATCGTCCTCAGGCGGGTGCTGGGAACACAAAGGTAGGTTCCATTGTTTGATCTAAGGCATCTTTCACCCGTCTTAACCTGTAATAGGTCTTTTATGTAACTCGGCGCCTTACCATTTAATGCCTTCCACAGGTGGAGTGTTATGCCTTTCATAGCAAGCCAGCATCTCAGTTTTGCTGTCATTTATTTTCATCTTATTTGATATCAAGAAGGCTCTGACCTCGTCCACGCATTGTTCCAATTTAGTCTTGCTCCTGTCATAGTCTAGTCCAGAGGTGTGATCAACAGGTATGTAAATCTGGGTGTCATCTGTGTAAATGTGGTATCCCAGGTCATATTTCATCAAAATATCAGTCAGGGGTGACATATACAATGTAAAGAGGATTGGTCCCAGTACCGATCCCTGTGGGACTCCATACTTGATTGGTCTAGTAGTAGACCTCTCACTGGCGTCCTGTTTGCCGTGGGATGCGACCTGTGTCGGGGAGGATATGGAATCCTGACGGGCTGAGCACTGGGCTGGTTTGGCAGTAATACCGGTCCAGTTGCAACACGCCTGTCTTGGATCCAAATGTTCACCAGACAGGCAGATCAGATTAGGCCTGGATCTGATTTAACCGGCTTGTGGTATATTTCCTTTAATATATTCTGGCTATTTGATTTTTATTTTTGACAATTTTAATGTTTGAAATTTAGGAACAATTGATAAATTTTTGATAAATATTTCTTGAAAGGAGATTACTGCTAATTGGGTCAATCGAGGGATATAAATAAAATCCGAAAGGGTGGAGTTTTTATTCTAAGAGTATGTCATGTTGGGTATCCTCATGGCGTCAGGGCTTGGAGTTACCGGCCCAGAAAGGCGTCCCCTTGTTGGGCTCCGTGGTGGGTAGGGGACCTAACTGATGAAATATAAAATAACACACATGGCGCAAAACAAACAAAAACGACCTAGGAATGACATAGACAGTGATGACGATTCAAATAAAACAGAAAAATGGCCGAGATTTTTAATTGCGGAAAGTTCCGATGCTGAACATACCCTGGCAAAAATGTCCCCCTTTGCAATTGCAAAGGGGATTCAAGGCATTGCCGGGGTGCCGAAAACAGTTAAAAAGATGGGAACACGGTTATTAATTGAAGTTGAGCGGAAGAGCCATGCGGACAATCTTTTAAGATGCCGAATGTTGGCCACAGTTCCAGTTTTGATAACAGCTCATAAGACCCTCAATAACAAAAAAGGAGTGATAAGATGCCCAGATCTGGTGGGAGTTTCTGAAGAGGAAATAGTGGAAGAATTAAAAGATCAAGATGTTGTCCAATGCAAACGAATTTTTATTAAGAAGGATGGAGCCAAAATTCCAATTAACACATTCATTCTGACATTTGAAGCAGTGCAGCTTCCAACATCTATTAAAGTTGGATATTTAAACGTCCGAGTTGATGTTTTCATTCCAAACCCTCTGCGCTGCTTCAAGTGTCAGAGGTATGGACATGGATCTGATCGATGCAAAGGAAACATAACTTGCCCGAAATGTACAGCCCAGCATAGTGGAGAAGAGTGTTCTTCGGAAACCATGAAATGTGTGAATTGTCAAGGCAATCACCCATCGTATTCGCGGAATTGTCCTTCATTTTTAAAAGAGAAGGAAATTCAGCGAATACGCCACACCGAAAACATTTCTTTTCCTGAGGCACGTAAACGTGTAGAAAGTTTTAATAATTCCAAAACATCCTATGCTACCGCCTTAAAAACCAAAGAGACAAAAACAATAGCAATACAGACAGAAATAACCTGGCCAATCGATGAAAAGAATTATTCCTATTTTTCAAATACCTCCAAATCTTCAGGAACATCCACTCAAACCCAAACACCCACTACCCCAGCAATAAATATACCAACAGTTCAATCCACTAAAACCTCTTCACAAACTCCCTCCACATCATCCAGTAAAAATGTCAATAGCAACAGACCAGTTAAGAAATCAGACAAAAAAGAAATCAAAGATCAAAGCAAAACTAAAATAAATAGAACTAAATCCTTAGAAAGGATGGACACAGGTGATCCTTCCGATATACATTTTACACCTGTTCACTCAAAACATAATCATAAACTTAAATGATTATGTTAAATCCTATATTTATCCTCATTATTTTTAATATGGCTATCAGCAGTATCATACAGTGGAACTGCAGAGGATTCGAGGCAAACAGGCCAGAACTGGAGTTATTAGCCCAAAAATATAACGCATCTGTAATTTGTTTACAAGAAACTAAATTCAAAGATAATTCCACAACATTTAAGGGGTATGTACCTTATAATAAAGTTGGTTCAATAGATGCAATGGACCGAGCACATGGCGGAGTTTCTGTTTTTGTTAAATCCTGTATACCACAAAGTAAAGTAACATTAAATACTAATTTACAAGCTTCTGCAGTCAGGGTTACCCTGCATAATACATTAACTATATGTTCAATATATTTACCGCCTAGTGAGCCAGTTAGTATTACAGATTTAAATAATTTGATAACCCAGCTGCCACAGCCATATATGTTAGTTGGTGACTTTAATGCACACAACTATCTTTGGGGTGGCAGAAATAATACTGATGCCAAAGGACGTATAATAGAAGATTTTTTAAATAATAATAGTTTGTGTCTTTGGAATGACGATTCCCCGACATATTTACATCCTGCTACAGGCTCTTTAACATCAATAGATCTCTCCATGTGCACTCCAAATTTATTTTTAGACTATTCCTGGGAAGTAGAGGAAGATCAATGGGGTAGTGATCATTATCCCATTATTTTAAATAACTATTTTCCTCCACCAGACGAACGAATCCCCAAGTGGAAATTTCATAAAGCCGATTGGGCAAAATTTCAAACATACTGTTTTAATAAAATAACTCCAGAACTTTTTAACAATGTAGATGATCCTCTTCAAGTTTTTACAGATACATTGTATGATATTGCTGATGGGTGTATTCCCAAATCAAAGCCAAATTCTAAAATTAAAGAAAAACCCTGGTTTAATGATGAGTGCAAAAAAGCTGTCAAGGAGCGCAAAAAAGCTCTGAAAAAATTTAATCGACAGCCAACTCAATATAATTTGCACCAATTTCGAGTAAAAAGAGCTAAAGCCCGTTATATTATTAAAATAAGCAAGAGAAAAAGTTGGAAGGATTATGTTTCCAAATTAAATACGCGTACACCGATTAAAAAATGCTGGGATATGGTGCGTAAAATTTCGGGGAAGGGAGGTGGAGCAAGGATCAAACATTTAACTCATAATGGCCAATTAATTACAAATCCCACTGAAATAGGTAACACAATAGGTCAAACAATTTCTAAGAATTCCTCATCCAATAATTATTCTGCAAAATTTCAACAAATAAAAAATAGAAAAGAAAGAAACCAACTAAATTTTACATCTCATAACTTGGAACAATATAATAAATCATTTACAATAGAAGATTTGAAACTTGCTTTGGATAAATCTCATGATACCGCTCCTGGGCCTGATCAAATTCACTACCAAATCCTTAAACACCTCCCTGATCAATCACTTGGGCATCTTTTAAATATTTTTAATAACATTTGGGAAAGTGGTGATTTTCCTCCTTCATGGAGTGAAGCCACTATTATTCCCATTCCTAAGCCTGGCAAAGACTCCTCAGATTCAAATAATTATCGCCCCATTGCTTTAACCAGTTGTATCTGTAAAACAATGGAGCGAATGATTAACGAGCGTTTAGTTTGGTTTTTAGAAACTGCAGCTTTTATTTCTGTTGCACAGAGTGGCTTTAGAAAAACTCGAAGTACCATTGACCACCTGGTACGTTTAGAGACATTTATAAGAGAGGGTTTTTTAAAAGGTGAGCATGTGGTTAGCATTTTCTTTGATTTAGAGAAAGCGTATGATACTACATGGAAATTTGGAATAATGAGCGATTTATATGATATGGGATTAAGGGGTCGTTTACCCCTTTTTATTCAAAATTTTTTGTCAAATAGACAATTCAGGGTCCGAGTTGGTTCATCACTTTCTGATGCTTTTGATCAGGAAATGGGTGTTCCACAGGGAAGTATATTATCAGTCACCCTTTTTATTATTAAAATTAACAGCATTGTTGATTGTATGAGGCCTGGAGCAGATTGCTCACTTTTTGTTGATGATTTCAACTTAAGCTACAGGTCCACAAGCATGCATACAATAGAACGACAGCTCCAACAACATTTAAATAGATTACAAGAATGGGCTGATCATAACGGATTTAAATTTTCTTTAAAGAAAACTATGTGTATGCACTTTTGTAAAAAATGGAAGGTTCACCCAGATCCTGATCTTTATTTAGGCCAAACTCGGATACCTGTTGTCGAAGAAACCAAGTTTCTTGGACTTATTTTTGACAGGAAATTATCTTTTATTCCTCACATTAAATATGTTAAAAAGAAATGCCAGAAGGCATTGGATTTATTACGAGTTCTTGCCCATACCGATTGGGGAGGGGACCGTAATATTTTATTGCAATTTTACAGAGCGCTCGTACGTTCTAAGCTTGATTATGGATGTATGATATATGGATCAGCACGTCCATCTTATATTAAAATGCTTGATCCTATACAAAATCAAGGTTTGCGACTTTGCCTTGGTGCATTTCGTACATCGCCTGCAGATAGCTTGGCAGTTGAGGCAGATGAGCTGCCTCTTGATTTAAGAAGAGAAAAGCTTGCCCTTCAGTATGCTGCAAAAATTGCAGCTTGTCCAGACAATCCTGCACATGATATTATATTCAATCCAAATTATGTTGATCTTTTTGAAAATAAACCAAATACAATACCAACTTTTGGCATTCGCATCAAGGAATCTTTACAATCCTTAAATTTAAATCCGAATCAAATAGCTAAATTTCAATATCCAGAAACACCTCCATGGACCTACGAAACTTTAAATATTAATTTAGCCATGACGGAATTAAAGAAATACTCAACCGATCCATCCCTGTATATAAATAGATATAATGAAATAAAATCTATCTTCACTGGATATCAGTGTATATACACTGATGGATCGTTTAATGATGACAAGGCTGCTGCAGCTGCTGTTAAGGGCAATCATATTTATTCAGAACGTCTGCCAAATAAATCATCTATTTATTCTGCAGAACTTCATGCTTTATACCTAGCTTTAGATCATGTGGAGACTTCTCCACATCGGAATTTTTTAATATTTTCTGATTCTTTGTCTTGTTTACAAGCATTAAAAGCCAAGGATTGGAAAAATCCATTTATTTTAAATATCCTTGAACGGTATCATAAACTCTGTACTGAGGAAAATAAAGAGATTCGTTTTTACTGGATTCCCAGTCATATTGGAATCCTTGGAAATGAGGCTGCGGACCAAGCTGCCAAGGCAGCATTGGATAAGCGGCCAATAAATATGTTTATACCTTATACAGAATTTAAGAAATATATTACTGTTTTTTTACGTTCTAAGTGGCAATCACGATGGAACGAAGCTATTTTTAATAAACTACATGAAATTAAGCCCGTTCTAGGCAAAACTAAAGGTGCTATTAGAATTAACCGTAGAGAAGAGTCAGTTTTAACCCGTATAAGAATAGGTCATAGTCATTTGACTCACTGTTATCTGCTTAAAGGTGAAGATCAACCGGAATGTATTGGTTGTCAAAGGGCTTTGACTATTAAACATATTTTAATTGAGTGTATCGATTTTGATATTATAAGAACTCAATATTTTAATGTACAAGATTTACATACGTTATTTGATACTGTAGATACTTCTGTGATAGTATCGTTTTTAACTCACATAGGACTTTATAATCAGTTTTAAGGGCAGAGCTTTTGTTTATTTATGTCATTGACTTATTTATCAAGAACTGCAAAACATCATACTGATAAAGTCTTTTAAACAAATTATACATATTTATTATATTTGATTGATATTATATAAATGCTGTTAATAAATCCTTGTGTTATCTACATATTGTATTAACATTTACATTTTGTTTCTAGTCAATATTACGTTTCTATTTTTACTGTTTTGGCACTTTATTGTGTCAATGTCAAACCATTCATTCATTCATTCTTACCATTTTTAGGCACTAAATAACCTTAGTGGTTGATGTGCCTCTAAGCAACCATTCATTCATTCATTCATTAGACCTCTCACTTCCTACTTTCACACATTGTCTTCTATTTTCTAGATATGATCTTATCCATGTGAGCGCTTGACCTCTGATACCATATCTTGATTCCAATCTATTGTATAATATCTGGTGGTCAATAGTATCAAAAGCAGCCGATAGGTCTAATAAAAGTAGTATTACTGTTTTCCTCTCATCAATTTCTCTTAGAATGTCATTCTGAACTCTAAGTAGTGCTGTTTCTGTGCTATGGTATTTTTTGTACGCCGATTGAAATTTATCAGTTAGTTTATTAATTATGAGGTATGATATTAGTTGATCTGCTACTGCTCTTTCAGTCAGCTTTGAGACAAAACTTAGGTTTGAGACTGGTCTGTAATTTTTCTCGATCAATTTCAGTCCTAGTTTCTTCAATAGGGGTTTAATTATTGCAATTTTCATATTTTCAGATACTTCTGATTCCATTAATGATTTGTTTATAATGGCCGTTATGATTGGGAGAAGGTCATCTATCATGTCGTGAAGTAGCCAGGATGGGATTGGGTCTAACTCACATGATTTATTTGCCGCCTTCCTCACTAATTTTCTCACATCATTTACTGTCAGTGTGTTAAATCTGTCAAGAGTTGGTTGATTTTTGTGTGTATGTGGTTTGGTTCTTGTGGTGTCCTCTGGCGGTGATTTTCTAGTGATATTCTGATCATCAATATTTTTTCTAATTGTGTCTATTTTTTCAAGAAAGTGAGAATTGAATCTTTCCGCTAATTCCGTATCCCCATTAGCTGATGGCATAGGGACCTCTGTCGGCTTGTGCATGACCTTATCTATGACTTTGAATAATCTTTTCGGGTCATGCTTGTTCTCACTCACAAGATTTGAAAAGTAAGTAGATTGAGTGGTTATCAGTAGAGCATTATATTTATTTCTGTGTGAGTTATATATTTCTTTGTCAATTTGTAGTCCTGATTTTTTCATTTTTCTTTCTAGTCTTCTCTTTCGGGATCTTTCTTGTTTAATAGTATTATTCATCCATGGTGCTGGTTTATGCCTGGATATATTTGCAACCTTAATCGGTGCGTGGTTATCCATTATGGTTGTCAATTTCTTTTCATAGAAATCTACCATGTTCACCAGCGATAAGGACTCCCATTCTGTGGTATCAGTCATTAATGCTTTAATGTCATGTCTTAATGCTTCCACCTTAATGTTTTTGTAGTCCCTGTATTGTATAGTCTTTTTCTTGGGTTTTGGTGGATACATGTCAAGAACCATAAGAACCATTTTGTGATCAGATATGTAATCATCCACCCAGTGCCTCTTAATGAACTTGTTATCTTTAAAGGTGATGATCAGATCCAGTGTATTACCTAATCTATGAGTAGGTTCAGTTACTAATTGTTCCATTTCAAAAGTGGTTAAGACATCATTGAATTTTACTACATCAGGTTTGTTTGGCTTATTAACATGAAAATTATAATCTCCCAGGAATATAACTTCATGATTGAGGGAACCATAGTGTGAGATCAGTTGAGTGAACTCATCATAGAACTCAGTGTAGGTGAACCTGTTTCCACCAGATGGCTCTGGTCGGTAAATGGTTACTATTGTAACCTTTTTTCCTTTGAGATATAGAGATGCTTCCATTAGTTCCATTGTCTTAACTGATGGGGGATCTAATCTGTTTGTCTCAAAAGGAAGCTCACAACGATGCAGCAGACCAATCCCGCCTCCATTCCGACCTATCCTAGGAAATGAGTGAAATTTTAGGCCGCCTTCCTCAAGTTCACAAATTATTTTTTCATCACCAACCTCATGTAACCACGTTTCTGTAATAAATAGAGCATGTAGTTGGTTTGTGTCAAAATAATCTTTTACCGTTAAAACTTTGTGTTTAATACTTTGTACATTACATGTTCCCATATTTATGCCATTAATTAATTTACAGTTTTTTCCCGTTGCTTGTGTTTGATTTTGATGTCTTTTTGTCTTTTCATATGTTTTATGTATATTTGTAGAATTAACTTCTTCTGATCCATGTGCGGGTGCCCTGTGACTCGTGTTTAATGTGGTTGGCATTAATGTCGGGCCACATGTTTCTATACGATGCGTATTTAGTCTTAAGCGTGGCCTACAGCCCAATATCGATTTAACACCCTCGCTGGTATCAGTAGTTAGATTAATTTTATTTGTTGCAGTGTATTTTACTATTTCAATTTTGACTTTTCTGTTTTCTTTTATATACTCCCAAATCTCACCTCGTGGTAGTCTTTTTATTTTTCTTGGGATGTTTTTGCGTGGATAGAGGATTATATCAATTGAATCTCTAGATTTATTTATTGGAACTATTGTAATATTATATATGCAATTATTGAATAATAATGCAATTATATGATCATATATTGAAGTATTATCTTTATGTTCATCTTTGAGTTTTATGACAATTTTTACATTTTTTCATGTAGGCATATTACATGCACATGGTTCATATACACATACAGAAGACAGAAAATGAAAATATCTTGCAATATTTAACTTTTTATTCGATATTATACAATTTTCCAGTTCACATATATTGTTTTTAATCCTATCAACCATATAAGTGTTCTTCTTGCATTTTTCACATGTATATGAGTTAACCCTCAATCCACTATCAGAATGTCAGAATTTCCTCGGGCGTTTCGCCCTGCTGTCTTTTCTGGGGCTTCTTGGAGCCGGCTTCTTGTCCGATGCTTTTCCCCTGCGTGCTTCTTGTTTCTTTTTTACATCATGAGAGAAGTTACACCTATTCCCTTTTTTACATGTGCCATGCATATGATAATGGCACACTTCTTTCTTCCCACTTTCTTGTTCTTTCTGATATTCTCTCACCACATTCCGTATCTCGACAATTGCCCTAGCAATTCCTAGCGGTGTCCCCCTCACTTTCACTTCATCTTCATCATCATCATCACCATCCAACTTAATCACTGTTGCCTTTGATTTTGTCTTAATCTGTTTAATTGTCGACCCCCCAGACCCTATTAATTTAGGCGTGGAGTTTCTAGGGACCTTCGTGATGACCTCTTCCTCCTGATAATCTGCGTTATCAAAATCAATTAGTGTTCTAACTTCATCATCATCAGAAGTACTTTCATCATCATCATTATTTCTAGCTGGTTCATCATGTACATACCAGTCGTCACTGGGATCATTAGGATATGTCTCAGTGTTCGACATAATAACTTTACATAGCCCATCGATCCAGTCTCTTGATGCCCCCTCCAATAAAGTAGGGTCATCTACTGATACCACAATGTCCTCTGTTGCACAGATATTTACATCACTGGACGTCTCAAATACCCTAATCTGACCACTCTGAACTGTACTGCCTAGCTTACCCAGGTTGTGGTTTAGAACTGTGTGCGACATAATCATCTTGCTATTTCCCTCTATTGATATTGGGGGCACCTGGCACAGGTAAATCGGGCACTCTGTGCACTTACCTATTCTGAAAACAATACTTTTCAGCTGTTTGAGAATAGTCCTGCCTATTGTTCCCTTTCCTATCTGGTCAAGCCCAAGGCAAACCACTATCGCTACATACTTGTTCAGGCTGTTTCTATTTGATTCTAGTCTAAGCCATTTGGACATGTCAGTAGCACTAGCAACACTTTTCACATGTTCCCATTTCCATGGGATATTCTCATTACAGTAGTTTGTCAGATTTTTATACACTTTATTTGACACAAACAATACTTTCTCTCTACCAGACATATTGTCTCCTGACTCATCCTCACTTGGCGATGGGGGCGCTGTTTCCGCCTCAGCCATAGCCTTAATATGTTTGACATGGTCCTCGTTTTTACTTTCCAGTTTGGATATGTACTCATTATTTCTCTCTACCCTCTTGTTTAACTCATCAATCTTTACCTCTGCCCGTTTCAACTTAGCTTTGTCATACGAGCTACTTAGCTTGAGAGCATTCAGTTTCTTAACTACTTCTTCCTTCTCACGTTCTAATTCTTTGATTCTTTCTGTCTTTATTTCTACTTGATTGTTCAAACTCGTGAAACTATCAGTCTTTTCTTTTACCAAGTTCACTAATTCCACCATGCTCAATTCCATATCGTCCTGAGGAGCAGGTATTTCATTGGATTCTTCCTTCCCACCTGTTGCACCACCAGTTGCTTCCTCCTTGCTTGTTTCATCAGGTGGCGCCACCTCCTTTGGGGCCTCCACCCCTGTTATCCATACCGGTGGTGCCACCTTGTCTGAAACCTCTTGGGGCATTGCAGGTATCTCCACCGGTCCCTCATTCTCTTCTTCCAGATTTACCAAGTCGGACCAGTCCACGTGGGAGGATCGTGAGGAGGATCTAGACTTCGACTCCCTCTTCTTGCTACCCGCACGTGTCTTGCCACTTGTCTTGGCACTTGCCTTGGAAGCCATCTGTAAGGACATGTACATATCATTAATTCTCAAGTTTTCATAAGTAGTTTTCTTTTTTCCCACTTTCATGTCACATTTTTTACCTTTATTTTCTGATTTTGTGGATTTTTTCACATTTTTTGTGACATTTGAATTATTTTTCAATGCCATGTAGTTTTTAATCAATTCCTTTCCAATATTTTCGTCTGGCTCATATGTACATTCTTTCTTTGTGTACCCATCCCACCATATCTTATAGAATCTGGTTTTGGAAGTCCTGTCATAGAAATCATTAATTATTGATTTCACCTTGTACACTTGCAATTCCATTTTCAACCAATCTATACAGAGTGTTCAGGTAGTTCAGCTTTGTCACAGTTTGTTCAGAATCTTCTAATAATTTTAGCTTCAACAATTCTATCCACACTTTCCACACTATTCTTTCTATATGCTTCAATTTCTGTGTAGTAACCACCAGGGTGATTCAACCTTGGTCTTCTAGTTTTTCACAGCACTTTTATTCACAGTTTTTCACACTGTTTTCAATCTAACCAGGGGATTCAGCCTAGTCAATTTGTATTTTCTTTTCAGTACCAAGGGGGTTCAGCCTTGGAATTATTTTATATATATGTATAGATAGTCAATTTGTATTTTCTTTTCAGTACCAAGGGGGTTCAGCCTTGGAATTATTTTATATATATGTATATATGACAGCCCCCAGGCAAAAAGGGTCCTAATGGACTAGATTTTCGAAAATGAGTTAACACCAGATTTAGACACTATGAGGCATCACTCGATAAAAATTGCCACTTTCGATATCAAATTACCTTCTTAAAGGGTCACACGGTGACCTTCAGACGACCTTGACCTTGACACAGGTCAGATCGACAAAGAGTAGCTTGCTCGCAAAGGTAAAGAGGAAAGAGAGGCAAAAAGGCACTGGAAATGAAGCCAAAATAACAAAATCGTAGCCCTTCGGCCAAGCATGGTTTGACCAGGGTGCAGAATCTAGAATACACCCTATATAAGGCCCTTATGGGGGTTGCTTGATGGGGAGGAGACCATACGAAGCGTGACAGCCCCCAGGCAAAAAGGGTCCTAATGGACTAGATTTTCGAAAATGAGTTAACACCAGATTTAGACACTATGAGGCATCACTCGATAAAAATTGCCACTTTCGATATCAAATTACCTTCTTAAAGGGTCACACGGTGACCTTCAGACGACCTTGACCTTGACACAGGTCAGATCGACAAAGAGTAGCTTGCTCGCAAAGGTAAAGAGGAAAGAGAGGCAAAAAGGCACTGGAAATGAAGCCAAAATAACAAAATCGTAGCCCTTCGGCCAAGCATGGTTTGACCAGGGTGCAGAATCTAGAATACACCCTATATAAGGCCCTTATGGGGGTTGCTTGATGGGGAGGAGACCATACGAAGCGTGACAGCCCCCAGGCAAAAAGGGTCCTAATGGACTAGATTTTCGAAAATGAGTTAACACCAGATTTAGACACTATGAGGCATCACTCGATAAAAATTGCCACTTTCGATATCAAATTACCTTCTTAAAGGGTCACACGGTGACCTTCAGACGACCTTGACCTTGACACAGGTCAGATCGACAAAGAGTAGCTTGCTCGCAAAGGTAAAGAGGAAAGAGAGGCAAAAAGGCACTGGAAATGAAGCCAAAATAACAAAATCGTAGCCCTTCGGCCAAGCATGGTTTGACCAGGGTGCAGAATCTAGAATACACCCTATATAAGGCCCTTATGGGGGTTGCTTGATGGGGAGGAGACCATACGAAGCGTGACAGCCCCCAGGCAAAAAGGGTCCTAATGGACTAGATTTTCGAAAATGAGTTAACACCAGATTTAGACACTATGAGGCATCACTCGATAAAAATTGCCACTTTCGATATCAAATTACCTTCTTAAAGGGTCACACTGTGACCTTCA
The DNA here is from genome assembly GCA_949316495.1 of Amphiduros pacificus. Classification (NCBI taxonomy): domain Eukaryota; kingdom Metazoa; phylum Annelida; class Polychaeta; order Phyllodocida; family Hesionidae; genus Amphiduros; species Amphiduros pacificus. Next base: position 32,990,400 of record OX439006.1, on the reverse strand, counting down.
GACGACCTTGACCTTGACACAGGTCAGATCGACAAAGAGTAGCTTGCTCGCAAAGGTAAAGAGGAAAGAGAGGCAAAAAGGCACTGGAAATGAAGCCAAAATAACAAAATCATAGCCCTTTGGCCAAGCATGGTTTGACCAGGGTGCAGAATCTAGAATACACCCTATATAAGGCCCTTATGGGGGTTGCTTGATGGGGAGGAGACCATACGAAGCGACGTATATTTGTGTGTGCGCAGGCACCAGAATTCAATTCCCGTACAGGAGTTCAGCCCTGCTACAGGTTACAGTGGTCACAACTAAATTTCGAATCGAGTCTCTGCTATATATCAATAAGTAGTTTGATTCTTTTTAGAGAAAAAAAGCTTACCGTTTTTTATTTTATGCTAGCAGCGATATTTTACGGCAATACTGTACGGCGATACTGTGCGGCAATACGTTGTAGTGGAAAACACCTCACTTTGTCTTTGAAGATTCGATACACGTCTTTTCTCCACTATTTTTGAGCTTCAACTGATTCAAAGTATTTGCATACACTGGTAGCGCTAAAATAGATGAGATTAAGAGTTTACCTGTGTAACTTATACTTGTGAGCACACCTGAGAATGAGTTTGAGATGTGTCAGGTAAGAGTTCTACTGTTCTCTTAACTTTTAGTTAATGATTCGATTATATAATTATGTTAATGTCAGCTGCAGTTCGCACAGGTAAGTTGCTTGATTTATGTAATATGTTTAATCTTTGTTGTGTCTGGATCTTAACAATTTACTCCATTTGCAGGTAGAAAACAGTTTAGATCCAAGATGGCGAAAATAAAGCTTTCACAATCCCTCGCCAAGAAAAAGTTGAAAATAATGTTTTTGACGCGATTTAGGTTCACAAATAATGTTCACAACGGCAACACCAATGTTATTCGTTCGAATCAGGATAGTTTTGAAACAATACGATCCGGTTTTCGATCGGAAAAAAGGTATAATCAATCAGAAATGAGTCCTCAATTAATAAATGACCACCATCGATGTTGCGCACGCGTCCTATCAATATTCTTAAAGTGATCTACAATATTCTTAAAGTGATCTACATAACTTAGTGATCTACATAACGTTAACAAAACACTGCCAGCCATGGAAACGAGCTATAATGAAGCTATAATGAATGACTTCTATGAAAAAAAACTCAGACCAGATATGCAGCAATGAAAACCAGGGTTTATGAGAGTGTTGCCAAAGGTGATAAGGGGGATGAGGGGGACCTATAAAATATGGAGTCCCACAAGGCTCTGTCCTGGGTCCTATACTTTTTACTATATACATGTCACCATCTGACATTCTATAAATGTATGGATTGAATTATCATATATATGCTGATGCCACCCAATGTTACATTCCCATTGGCCACGCCTCCACCAAGGACATTAAAAACAGCATACAGAGGCTAAAGGAATGTGTCCAGGAAGTTTGACTCTTCCTCATCAGAAACAAAATGAAAATAAATGATGGTAAAACTGAGATGCTGATATGATAAAGATATTCATTTTTACTGGATTTCCAGCCACATTGATATTCAGGGAAATGAGGCTGCTGACCAAGCTGCCAAAGCATCATTGGAAAAATGTCCAATTTATATGGTTATTTCCTATATAGAGTTTAAGAATCACATACCAACTTTTGTTCGTTCTTGATGGCAATTGCAATGGGATGAAGCTGTTTTTAATAAGTTACATGAAATTAATCAAGCCAGTTCTTGGTAAATCTAAAGGTTCTTCTAGAAAGAACCAAAGAGAAGAATCAGTTTAAAAATCATATTAGGATAGGACATATTCATTTGATGCACTGTTATCTTCTTAAAGGCGAAGATCAACCTGAATGCATTGGTTGTCAAAGAGCTTTGATTATTAAACATATTTTAATTGAGAGTATTGATTTTGATATTATACAAGCTAAATGTTTCAATGTGCAACGTTTACATACGTTATTTTGATAATGTAGATACTTCTGTGATTGTATCATTTTTAACTAACATAGGACTTTATAATCAGTTTTAAGGGTAGAGCTTTTGTTTATTTATGTCATTGACACCAACCAAAGAGAAGAATCAGTTTAAAAATCATATTAGGATAGGACATATTCATTTGACGCACTGTTATCTTCTTAAAGGCGAAGATCAATCTGAATGCATTGGTTGTCAAAGGGCTTTGATTATTAAACATTTTAATTGAGTGTATTGATTTTGATATTATACAAGCTCAATATTTTAATGTGCAACGTTTACATACGTTATTTTGATAATCTAGATACTTCTGTGATTGTATCATTTTTAACTAACATTGGACTTTATAATCAGTTTTAAGGGTAGAGCTTTTGTTTATTTATGTCATTGACTTATTTATCAAGAACTGCAAAACATCATTCTGAAAAAGTCTTTTAAACAAATTATACATATTTATTATATTTGATTGATGTTATATAAATGCTGTTGTTAAATTTTTGTGTTATCTACATATTGTATTAACATTTACATTTTGTTTCTAGTCAATATTACATTTCTGTTTTTACTCTTTTGGCACTGAATGACCTCAATGTGGTGATGTGCGGTAAAGAAATTAATTAATTCATTAATTATTCCAGCAGGATTTCACTATTTTTTACAGATAATTTGTCACTTTATACCAGTGATTCTCCAGTATATTTCATCATCCACAAATACAAATGGATAATTGATTTCTGTGCAGCTGAAGTAAACATTTATATTCACACATGTAAACATGCTACAATGATCTTTTGTAACTAATCTGTTGGCTATTCATGAAGTGTACTTCCGTTAAGAGAAGCACATTCTCAGCCAGCATGCAGCAATCTTGGTTTGTGTTATGCGTGATCTCATTGAGTACATGTCAATATGTTACCTCCCAATGAGACCAACATCTTAATGGACTGCGTTCCATCTGGCTTCTCCAGAAAAATATGCATCATTTCAGTTTATCTCTTACCCCGGTAAGCCAGCAAGGAGTGCATTACCATAATCAAGGGTAGAAGTAACAAAAGCATGAGCCAGGGTATTTGCAGTCTTTTCATGTAAACAATTTCTGATCTGTGCTAATTTTTTTACATGAAAGAACCCATTTTTACACATTTTTTGGATTTGTGATTTCATTGATAATTCTTGATCTAGGATAACCCCCAGATCTTTAACAGTTTTTGATCTAGGGATTTTAGTTTCCCCAATTAATACATCTTTTGGTATATTTTCTTTTCTGAATTCACAGCTTTGACCACATAAAAGCATTTCTGTTTTTCCATCATTTATCTTCATTTTATTTTCTATTAGCAAACCTTTATAATACAATTCTCCATCGCTTTACAAGACCTATCTCTGGTTTCTTCAGACTTTGGATCAATGGTGATGTAAAGCTGTGTGTCATCAGCATAGATATGATGCCTGAGACCATAATTACCAATAATATCTGATAAAGGCTCCATGTATGCTGTAAATAATAAAGACTACCAGCTGTTCACCCTGCATGCCCTGGTGGAGGGATGCACAGTGCCCTGCATATAAGCGCTTCTCCCGAATAAGACGAGGCAGACATACGTCTGCCTTCTGCAGGCTCTGACTGCCCTGCAGCTCAACTTCATCCCAGAGACAGTGATGATAGACTTCGAGTCGGCTGCCAAGCAGGGTGTGCAGCAGGTTCTTCCGGGCACTGAGGGGGAGTAATGTCCGGGGGGTTATTGTCCTAGAACCATAAGTTATAGATATCTACTTTTGCATAACTTTTGATATCATCTTAGACAAACACATTTATGGAAGATTTTAGTCTATAAATTTAACTCAGGCTGCTGTGTGAAATTACTAAATATCTTCATTTATAAAATAACTTGATAAAGTGATAAGGATGTTGACTATTTGTGTGATTTACCAGTGAGAAGGTCATATTATACTTTTTAACATGACTCAGTGGGAAAGACAAAATTCTTAATACTAAAAACAAAGGTGATATCTTCATATGCACTTCAGAAACATGATTGGATATATTTATTGTGAATGTAGAAGAATATAAAATAGTAGAAATGATTTAATACCAAAAATATATGTTACATTGGGGTTCTAATCAAGCACATCAGAATTTAATTATTTTTTTTACATATAGAATTTGATTGGGTTCTTTAGACAGCTATGGATATCAATGTTAGTGAGCTGGAGGTGATAAACCAGCTGTTCACCCTGCATGCACTGGTGGAGGGATGCACAGTGCCCTGCATATATGCGCTTCTCCCGAATAAGACGAGGCAGACATACGTCTGCCTTCTGCAGGCTCTGACTGCCCAGCAGCTCAACTTCAACCCAGTGACAGTGATGATAGACTTCGAGCTGGCTGCCAAGCAGGGTGTGCAGCAGGTTCTTCCGGGCACTGAGGTGAAGGGCTGCTTCTTCCACTTCAGCCAGAATATCTATAGTAAGCTCCAGGCAGAGGGGCTCCAGCAGCGGTACCAAGTGGAAAAGCAGTTTGCACTGGAGGCCCGCCAGATCGCCGCCATGGCATTTATCCCAGAGGCTGCTGTGGACCTCACGTTCAATCTTCTCGCTGGCCAGGTTGACCCAGCCCTCACACCCGTCCTCGACTACTTTGAGGACAACTACATTGGATCAGCTATGCCATGTGGGGCATGCATGGCCGGGTGGGAGACCACCTGCCCCGTACCAACAACTCAGTTGAGGGGTGGCACTCAACCTTCAGTACCAATGTTGGCGGGTGCCACATGAACTTCTGGAAGTTCCTAGAGGTCCTCCAGCGTGAAGAGTCAGTCTCCCAGGTACTGCTCACCCACATCCGCCAGGGCCGCGATCCCCCAAGGCCACACCCTGTCTACTCCAGGATCAACGTCCGACTCACCACCAATGTCCTAGTTGGGGGGGGGGGGGGGTAGTGTCCAGAGGGGTAATGTCTGGGGGGGTAATGTCCAGGGGGTTATTGTCCTAGAACCATAAGTTATAGATATCTACTTTTGCATTACTTTTGATATCATCTTAGACAAACACATTTATAGAAGATTTTAGTCTATAAATTTAACTCAGGCTGCTGTGTGAAATTACTAAATATCTTCATTTATAAAATAACTTGATAAAGTGATAAGGATGTTGACTATTTGTGTGATTTACCAGTGAGAAGGTCATATCATACTTTTCAACATGACTCAGTGGAAAAGACAATAATCTTTATACTAAAAACAAACTAATGCATTTAACTTTCATGCTTGACAGAAATGTTCAGTCCCATGAGAATGAATATTAGAATATCTATTTTCCCAGAGTCCATATAAATGAATATTGGAATATCTGGCAAGTTTACAAGAATTTTCAGTCCATCCAAATGAATAGTAGAATATTTGGCAAGTTTCAAAGATTTTTTCACTCCATTTAAGTGAATATTGGTATATCTGGCTAGAATTTTTCAGTCAATGTAAATGAATATTAGAATATTAGACAAGTTTCCACAATTTTGGAATAATGAAAGTGGATTAATATACTTAAAATAAAGACAGACTAATTTCCCTGTGTATTAAGTTGTACATAGTTGTCTATTGAAATGAATATTGGAATATCTAGCAGGTTTCCAAGAATTCTTCAGTCCAATTAAATGAATATTGGACTAAATGACAAGTTTTCAAGATATTTTCACTCAATTGAAATGAATATTGGAAGTTTGGCAAGCTGTCAAGAAGTTTTAAATTAAATAGTAATGGCAGTGATCTTGATATATTGAGAGCAAAGACAGAATAATTTCTATGTGCTCTGTGTGTTAATCTGTGTGTAGTTGTCAAATGAAATGAATGTTGGGATATCTGGTATGTTTCCAAGAATATTCAGTCAATTAAATGAATATTGGTATTTGGCCAGCATTCAGTAGTCATTTTAAATGAATAATGGAGTATTTGGTAAGTTTCCAAGAAGAGTTCAATTTAAACAATAATGGATTAATATACTTAAAATAAAGACAGAATAATTTCTATGTGCCCTGTGTATTAAGTTGTACGCAGTTGTCGATTGAAATGAATATTTGAATATCTTGCAAGTTTCCAAGAATTCTAAATTTAAAATAGTATGACATTCAATCTGAAGTTCAGTTAAATTAATATGTCATTCCAACCAGGCAGTCAGGCATATCCTTCATTGGATTGGGCCTCTGGGGTTGACATCTGGTGAGTTGGAGGGATGGCACGTGTTTCCGGGGCAATACACGGTGTTTAGAAAATTATTTATAGAAGAAGGTTCAGCAATTAAAGTCACTGTTCAAGAGGCCAAAGAACAGACCAAATAGGGACTTGGTTAAATAAAAAAAGGCATCCTGAACGATAAGAGGAAGGAATTATTAATTCAAAAATTTTAGATGATTTATACCCTGGTACATTGTTATCCTGGGCTTTTTATCATAATTGATATCTTTGGTACATCGTTACCTATATATCCTGGTACACTGTTGCCAAGGGGCGTATTCAGCTTCATTGTCTGATCCTGGCACATAGTTTCAAAGGAGTTCATGTTATATCATGACTAATTAACTTGGTACATGTTACCTATATATCCTGGTACACTGTTACCAAGGGGCTATATGGCGCTATCACTAATTATTTCAGTAATGTTGGTACCTATTTATCCTGGTAAAGTATTACCAAAAGGCTATTCACACATCATTACCAATATATTTGGTACATTGTTACCTATATATCCGATTACATTGTTACATTGTATATTGAATCATTGCTATTAGTCTAGCACATGAGCAGTTTTGTTCCTGTATAATAGATTTTGAAATGATATATTAAAAAATCTCTACCACTTAAATAGTGCATATAAACAAAAATATAAAACACTTTTTCCAGTAAACAGATAATGAGTGTGTATATATGGACAAATCAAAAAGAAATAATTTCTAGGGAGTATATAAATTATCTATAGAAGGAAAAAAAATTAGGATATAATCATGATTTATTCTACAAATTGTTCAGGAAATAATATGAAACGTGAAGACACAAATATATTATATCAATGTACTGTTAAATAGTATCAAAGTCATTGAAATAATGGGTTTATCAATTCAAACTGGCCAAATATAATAATTTTTTACCCTGGCACATGGTAATCATGGGACTAACATTTGGTACATCGTTACCTTTATACCCTGGTACAGTGTTGTCATGGGACTTGCACTTTATTTTCCTGGTACATGGTTATCACGGGACTAACAATTATATACCCTGGTACATTTTTATCACAGGACTAACATGTTTTTGGTACATTGTTACCTTTATACCCATCATGGGATTAAAATTTGTGATAAATTGTTAGCTATTCACCCAGGTACATTGTAATCTTGGGATTTACAGTTTTGCTTAATAAGTTTTCAAAATAATACACTGCAAAATCTTTATCATGTGAAATATTAGGTAATTTAAAATATTAAACACATTTCCGGTAAATAGGAAATAGGTGTATATTATGATTTTTCTTAAATTGTAATATTAAAGTATGAGAAAGAGGTCACAAGACTCTGAGTAAATCGAACATCATGGTAAAAATCATTTACTTGTGGATATTTGTAGCATGGAAGGGTACACGAAGAACAATAAGGGCAAAAGGTAAACCCCAGAATGCAGAAGGTTCCTCTCAGTCTGTTAGCATGACATTGCCGGAGCAAGATGCAGAATGTTCCTCTCAGTCTGTTAGCATGACATTGCCGGAGCAAGATGCAGAATGTTCCTCTCAGTCTGTTAGCATGACATTGCCGGAGCAAGATGCAAAAAGTTCCTCTCAGTTTGTTAGCATGACATTGCCGGAGCAAGATGCAAAAAGTTCCTCTCAGTTTGTTAGCATGACATTGCCGGTGCAAGATGCAGAATGTTCCTCTCAGTTTGTTAGCATGACATTGCCGGAGCAATATGCAGAAAGTTCCTCTCAGTCCGTTAGCAAGACATTGCCGGAGCAAGATGCAAAGAGTTCCTCTCAGTCTGTTAGCATGACATTGCCGGAGCAAGATGCAGAATGTTCCTCTCAGTCTGTTAGCATGACATTGCCGGAGCAAGATGCAGAATGTTCCTCTCAGTCCGTTAGCATGACATTGCCGGAGCAAAATGCAAAGAGTTCCTCTCAGTCTGTTAGCATGACATTGCCGGAGCAAGATGCAGAATGTTCCTCTCAGTCTGTTAGCATGACATTGCCGGAGCAAGATGCAGAAAGTTCCTCTCAGTCTGTTAGCATGACATTGCCGGAGCAAGATGCAGAATGTTCCTCTCAGTCTGTTAGCATGACATTGCCGGAGCAAGATGCAGAATGTTCCTCTCAGCCTGTTAGCATGACATTGCCGGAGCAAGATGCAGAATGTTCCTCTCAGTCTGTTAGCATGATATTGCCGGAGCAAGATGCAGAATGTTCCTCTCAGTCTGTTAGCATGACATTGCCGGAGCAAGATGCAGAATGTTCCTCTCAGTCTGTTAGCATGACATTGCCAGAGCAAGATGCAGAATGTTCCTCTCAGTCTGTTAGCATGACATTGCCGGAGCAAGATGCAGAATGTTCCTCTCAGTCTGTTAGTATGACATTGCCGTTCCTCTCAGTCTGTTTGCATGACATTTCTTTTGAGCGCATTTTGTTTCTCTATGGTGAATCCAATAGATTCTAAATATTCAGATATTCCTCCATATCTGAAATACAATTAGAATCATCATATCAATCATCGTGTCCTCACCATTAAGGGCTTTTGAGGTATATGTTCAAAAATTATGAAATCCCCTAACTTCCAAGTGGAAAGTTGCAAATCACTGGAAGCCTTCAAAAAGAAAAGTATACCTTTTTCATAACAAGAGCGCAATGAGCTAGTCTGATTTAGCGCTATATTAATGTTTAATATTATTTTTATGATAATTACTATACTATTACCTGGGTGTTTCATTCTATGAGAAGCAAATTTGCACCTTTATTTCCTATCCTACCTCTTGCATGATATTGAATGTAAACTTACTTTGTTCTGATGAACTGAAGCAGTTCAATCATCCACTCGTATTTAGATTCTCTGAATGAAGAATCCAGGTAGTGTTTTTTCAGATCTATCGTCATCTGTTCCATCATATCATTTAATTCTACCTGAAAGGATTAATTATTATACAATTATAATAATAGATTTAAAGTATCTATTTAACAATAGATAGCATGGCCTTTGGTTACGGCACATAAATACTGGATTTTACCTCTGACTTTGCATAGTCCTTGGCAATAGCGTGGTCATCGAGGCCGCAGCAGGCTTGTACCAGAGCGGCTATGATGCCCGTCCTGTCCTTGCCATAGGCACATATCACCAGCGAGGGCACATTGCACGGCTCTGACAACAACTCCAAAGCTGAAATGATACAATGTGATGCAATATATATACACTGTTCAGAGATTCTTTTGAAAATATATATATATATATATATATATATATATATATATATATATATATATATATATATATATATATATATATATATATATATATATATATATATATATATATTTGTGTGTGCACAATGTATTATAATACATTGTAGTTGAATCAGTCTGAAGTGTGTGCCACGATCTCAAATAGACAATCATATTATCTTTATGTTCTTTGTAGGTATAATTTCAACAGTATTAAATTGGTACCCTCACAGGTTTATTGGCTCTACAAGTTTAAATATGTTGATAGATCTTGATATTGAAAGATTTACTAGGATAGTCAATCTTACCAATGCATAAAGGTTTTCCACAAAGTCTGATCATGTCTTTGTACTGACCAATAAGGCCTCTTTCATTGATGACATAATAAACTACCGCCTTGAAGCAGATATACCTCTGAACAACTAGGTCAAGTACATACAAAATATAAAAGAGTATTCTGAACCACCAGTTGCTCTCTTTAACAATAGTGTTGATGTATTTTTTTGATATAATATCCAGCATATAATGATTTCCAAAGCGATTATTTTCCTCTTCTTTCTTATCAGAATTGTGTTCTTTGGTGTGCACAATGTCATTGTTAGCGTCACGCCGCGCTGAATACAACAAGTAATTGTTGTCGATTGATCTGGCCTTCCGTCCAAGTTCTCTGTTTGACCTCATATCAACAATACTCTGGATGTTGTACTTTCTGTGCATAGTTTCCACATCATATTTGCTCAGTTTGTCTGTCTTGGATGATCTGTACAGTCGTGTACCAGTTATTTTGCGGAAATTGGGCAACATCATCAGTTTATTAGGTTCTGTATGAGTGATACAAATGAAACAAAAACTCAGACTTTAATCCCAACGTAACGATATCAGAACGAGGCTTCCTCTGTGACGATGTGTTTTATATGTAATATGATGTAACCAAAACATACAGCACCTCATGGGGAATCCCTGCTTCCAATAAACATCTTTATTAGCTCAATTTGTGTCTCAGCGATTGAAACAGAAAATAACACCGCAATACAATACTCTCCCATGTCCATGAGTCCGTAGTTCACCCCATCAGATTGTAAAGCAAACAAGCTGGGTCGGGGTAATGAGGGTAATGATATCATTGTTTGTGTGTTAATTGATACCAGACTTTGCATCATTTCTCTCTGTTATTTAATATTGGTCATGTGTTATCATTATACAATGTCGTTATGAGGGGATAGGAGATGGCTGCATTTATATAAGTGAGAGATATATCATGCTTAAAGCTGCATAAGTGATATGAGTGATAGATATATATCATGCTTATAGCTGCATAATTGATAGATATATCATGCTTATAGCTGCATAAGTGAGAGATATATAGCTGCATAAGTGAGAGATATATCATGCTTATAGCTGCATAAGTGAGAGATATATAGCTGCTTATAGCTGCATAAGTGATAGATATATAGCTGCTTATAGCTACATAAGTGAGAGATTTATAGCTGCATAAGTGAGAGATATATCATGCTTATAGCTGCATAAGTGAGATATATAGCTGCATAAGTGAGAGATATATCAAGCTTATAGCTGCATAAGTGAGAGATATATAGCTGCATAAGTGAGAGATATATAGCTGTTTATAGCTGCATAAGTGAGAGATATATCATGCTTATAGCTGCATAAGTGAGAGATATATAGCTGCTTATAGCTGCATAAGTGAGAGATATATAGCTGCTTATAGCTGCATAAGTGAGAGATATATAGCTGCTTATAGCTACATAAGTGATAGATATATAGCTGCTTATAGCTGCATAAGTGAGAGATATATAGCTGCTTATAGCTGCATAAGTGAGAGATATATCATGCTTATAGCTGCATAAGTGAGAGATATATAGCTGCATAAGTGAGAGATATATAGCTGTTTATAGCTGCATAAGTGAGAGATATATCATGCTTATAGCTGCATGAGTGAGAGATATATAGCTGCTTATTACTGCATAAGTGATAGATATATAGCTGCTTATAGCTGCATAAGTGAGAGATATATAGCTGCTTATATCTGCATAAGTGAAAGATATATCATGCTTATAGCTGCATAAATGAGAGATATATAGCTACATAAGTGAGAGAAATATAGCTGATTATAGCTGCATAAGTGAGAGAAAGCGACCCAGTTAAGTGAGGTATGGTTTTGGGTTATTCCAGCTGTGCTCTGACTGACTTCACTCTTTCAGAACCGAAACCTTGAACTTTGGGAAAGAGATGATCCCTCCTGACCAATAGTTAAGCGCTAGTAGAGGTCAGCTGACTTGGCACTATGACAGATTTTTCCACTCACATACTGTTTGTTTGCAATGCCTTTCAAATAACTGGTGCCCAAAAAAAGTAAAGGCAGTACTTGGCACTTTCAGCAAAACATAATAACCATTGTCAATATATTTTGATTGCTTTTAGTGAGATAGCTTGCTTGTATCACGGTTTCGAGGCCACATATGATTTAAGCTAAATTAAGCATTCCCCACACCTCAGTTAAATTGCCTGTGACCTCCGTGACTTTATGAATGCATTACGTATGTGTTCAGATCGAGCGAAGACAGTATGAAATATAAGACACTTGTAAAGTTTGGATCTTGATGGTTTGTGAGACGTTATGATTAGAATTCAGAAGAATTCACCACATGATAGTTGCTCACAACGTTTAAACACAATAACAATATATGCTCAATGTTGGCACCATGGCCAACTTACTCGAAGTTTGAAATCCATTATTAAACTTCGAAATCATCAGCTTTGTATCAACAATATTTTCCTTGCAAACGTGTCTAAGCTCCGAAAATCGCTCAAATAAAATCCAAATATGAAGATTTCATCAATGTTTTCTGTCTCAAACTAGTATTTTACAAAAGCTGATTCAAGTCTACATGCTTGAGCCCAATATGAAATCCTAATATGTAATATGTTTCTCTGTATAAACTCAATTCAATTCTAAATATTTAGCATATTGTTGAAAAAGATACCCAATATGATGATTTCGTCTTTGTTTTCTGCCTTAAGTCATTTTTTTATTTTTTCTACGTTTGCAAAAATGATTCAATTTTTAATGTTTAGACGTGCATATCGCCCACGTAAAACCTTAATATGAAGATTTCATCTTTAGCATGAAAAAAAAATACTATATTATGTTAAACTAACTTAAGTAAATTTGGAGAATCGGTCTTCTCACCTGCAAGAATGGGCCGTGCGCCATGGACTACTATGTGTCGGTATAACTGTGGTAGATAACGTCCTATGACACAGAACAGTAGCTGGTACTTAAGCCATCTAAACTTCAAGATTTTACCGACTAGGTTGGCCAGTATGAGTATGACGGTTGTTAACCAGGAGCCTCTAGCAGCCTCCTTGGCCGACCCTGTCACGATGTCTATATTATAATGAGCACCCCGAGCCTCCTGTGTATCATCACAGCTTTGCTTATCTTCCAGTCTGTGCTCCAGTCTCCCCGCTTTCCAGGAGGTTGTGTACTTGGTGTAGAATTGATCCACTTCGCATACTTTAGGTGTTCTGTCTGAGTCATTTATATAGGGTTCATTCCTGAGGTCTATTATGGTTTTGATGCCAAACTTCTCAAATAAAGCTCTTGCCTTGGTGGAATCAAGCCCGTCTGTATGTTTTGATCGGAAATGTTTAGTGCCAAGTATCTTCCTGAAGTTGGCTTGAATCCTGGGAGAGTTTACATTTCTTTGCACTGCCATTGTGGCTTGCGTTAGAACCGCAACAAGAAGTGTGTAACCCTTATAAGCGTTCAGCCAAGTCGGGAGCCTATGTGAACTCTCTGGCGGGCGGCGGTGTGTGAGTCCTGCTTGAGGCCAGCACACAGGACACTACACATGACTGGCGCCTGAAAACAGCCACGTGGACCTGATGATTTAATGGGGATGACGGTATGGAAAATGCTTATCTCATGCTGTTAATTTCCTTATTTTATTAGGTATATATTATTGAAGTCATATGCCACTATATTCCGATGCATGTATCAAGCTATATCATTTTACTACAGTCTCACCTGATAATACCATATATGTTAAGTTACTGAACAGTATATTTCTAACTTCTGACGTTTTATAACCATCTTAAACACTGATAACCAAAACACCTCGAGTTTTTACCTCATTGTCAATGTGAAAGTCAAATTAGACACATCATGCCGGTTTGTTTTAAACAATTCAGTACCAATCAATCATGATTTCACAAATCACATTTTGGTAATAATATGACAAATGTTGGGAAATTACATTAGTTTACAGGAAAATTGGAAATGAAATCATCTCTCAATAATTGTTTCGTGGTTAATAAATATCGTGTTCCATCTCTCGTAGTTCTTAGTATTCAGCACATATAGAAAGCGGACGTCTGATTGGTTGGATCTGTCCGCGGCGTCTCATGTTTGTAAACCCAGCTTGCTTATTGTTTAACTTTGGATTAAACTTTTTGATGATCTTAAAATCATATATATGAACTCTTTGCCTTCTCAAATAGTGTACAGAGATATATTTTTTATCTTCTCAAATACTATATAGATATCTCGTATAAAATGTTCTTGAACAGGCATAAGGTTATAGAGACAGCTTGATATTGTGTACCAGCCTAACATCCTAGATGGGCAATGATATTATTAAAATAATAGAAACCGTGAAAATTGGCTATATCTGCGGCTCGTTAACTAATGCATTGATATGATTTAAATGGCAATTCAAGTTTTATGATATAAACCAACATCAGGCAAGAATAATGACTATTATTCATGCAACATGAAATACTATGAAAATCAGTTTAAAGAAAAATGTAACTTTAAAAGGCAAATAACAATCTAGGTGTGTTTACTTTTTTTAAATCCTTCAAAGGCACCATGTTTGATTTTGTTTAATTTTATAAAATACGAGATCAGTCTATTTGACAAAGTTGGTTTCTTCTTGATGTAGCCCTTCCAATTTGGCAAAGTTGGTTTCTTCTTGATGTAGCCCTTCCAATTTGGCATATTAAATCACGTAAAGAGTGGATTAAATATGATTGGCCTAGGATGATTTTAAGATGCATTAAATGATGATGTTTATTGTTGTATATCTAAATATAATTTGCCATTATCACGTGATATTGTGTGTCTTTACGCTTGTTTTCACTTTTACAATAGTCACGTTGTTAAGAAACGTCTTAATACATGTTCCATAGACCTTACTTCAGCGGGAGCTATGAACCGAGAGTCTTTTATCATTGTCATATAAACTGTTTATTGTATTATTGTAAGTAGTAGTAGCAGGAAGTACCACACATTACACTCCATCATTGTAACGGGTCGATGTGCCTTAAGGAATGATGATAAACCCTCTTCTATGGGAACTCTTTGTACGTGATATCACTGGGCATCTGTGACATGCAATACATTTCTACGATTTCACATATGTTTTCCACAGTGGCAGTTTAAATGCTTGTGCAAATATATGTTTGATAGTGTACCCTTGTAGTGCTCCTGACAAGACTCTTGGTGGAAAGAAAGGTTTGTTACATGACCTATTATTTTTTTCTTGAGATCAAGAATATTTTTAACCTCTCTATTCAGGCACAGGGGCACACTCCCAGCGATTTGACAATTGTCTTTTAAATTGGTTGACCCTGCTCTGTTCTGCAATGAGAGGTTATCATGTGGGGAAATTAACATGGATAAGTTGTATATGGCATAACATTGTTGATGTCAATCCATTTTATGCCTCAATAAAAGATCTTTTACTTCAAAGTTTCAACTCCAGATAATATTTTATTTTTGCAAAGTATCATATACCATAAAGGAGATAAGATTGACCTTATAAAAAATCTTCAAAATGTGGAGGTCAGCCATGATGAAAGTCAACAACTCACATGTCACCTGTATGTGACAATTATTTAATTTCCTCCCCATATACTACGTTTTGCTTCAATAACCTTCAAATGCTATATACTACAGATGAATGGTTCTATATAAAGGATTTTTTTGACCCATGTGAGAATTCAAATTCTTTGAGAAAATGTCAATAAATGGAGATTTATTTAATCATTATGGGCTACGTTATCCAATGATAAACTTCATAATCAAACTTTTATATTAAAACACTGATCAGTAATTTCAAAATAATTTTACCAAAGATGTGGTTCCGTTCACTGAGATATATTCACATAGCAAGCATATATGCCACATGTCCGCTTTAAAACAATGTATGGCTCATGCTAAGGTTGATAAAAGGTCTATGATTAAGGTCATAATCTCGATTTCATGGTAATCATTAGAACTTGATTGTTGCCTTATTTTGGAGCCATACCAATTATAAAAGCTAAATTGTTGCATGTGAACCTACATATGAGATTATTGCAACAGAACTTTCAAAGGTCTTCATAATAAAATTTCTTTTCAGTTTTGGAGCAATTAAATCATTAGCTTAATCATTAACATTGGAATGACCTTGATAGTGCACGTGAATAGACCTTCTGTGAAGGCAAACCTGTTGCACATGTTCTTGTATATGATATATCTGCTGGTTAATTGTTGATATTCAGAGCATTACCGTATCAACCTAGGGAGTGATGCAGCACTATATCTGCTACAGGTAGGTCTCATTACGAAATGACTGAAATAATGTTGATGGTGATGTAAAACCCCAAACAAACAAACCAATGTAATTTGTGCCTGGAGAACATGTTGCATAATCTGCATAAGACTCTTTCATCCAGATAGCAAAGGTGCTATGATGCCATTAGCATTGGCATGATGTGAAATGTGCTTTCTCATAATACTTGTATAATAGGCTCACTTCTAAGCTTTTCCAAGCTAGGCCCCTTCACGCCACCAACTTCAGCACAGTCTGTTATAGGATTCACCTTGCCACCTATAGATATCTAGTTCTTACAGTACTTTACAATACAAGATCATTTCTTGTGTATACTTGAAACTGTATTATATTTGTATAAGCTTAAATATGTTAGCTGATACCACTTATTCTGTTAAATAATATTCATTGAGGTTCTCCTTTCATCTTCTGGTATTTATAATACTGATGGCGTGCTGTTATGTGGAATGTACATGGGTGGGTAAATGTGATGCAATATATTTTATTCTTAATCTAATTTTTAATTATATATAACAATTTTACTTAAATATTTATTGGTTAAAGAGATGTGCCACGACATCAGATCTGAAGATATAGCAGTATAGTGGATGTGTATATTTGTGGGTGGGAAAACTGGCATAAATATTAATTTATGGCTGATACGACATTTAAATGTGAGTTTTAGTCTCATATTGAATTTGGGAGGATGCCTACCAAACAGGACAAGAAAAGAACAATGTTGTGCTGTAAATGAAAGCAAACCAAACTTAGCATCACGACAAGACTATGTCATAATACAAACCATTTAATTTAACCTGCTCAATTATTATAATCATCTTCTGTGAATAAATGATGCTTTACACACCAAAATATTTGTGCAATTAAACACAAAGTTCACTATTGTCTTTAAACACTTTTATTGTCTTAAACTTTTTCATTTGACAGAGAATGTATTTTGTTATGTACTTTCAACACAATGCAATATGATATTTCTTATATCACCTAAAGATTGCAAGTCGTCCTAGGTCGGGTCTGCACAGATGTGAGAAATTTGATATCAAGAGAATATTGCATTTTTGTGATTGTTTAGGTTATCATTTTTTCTATTCTAGTGTATATTATTTCGGGTTTTACATTGTTTACAAAATAACATGAATATAGTTTGTGACCTTGTGGTGTGAGAAATGAACTAATCTGTATATGTTGCCAAAGACACAATACCAAACTCAATTTGCCTACAATACGATTGTGCATATAATGTGATCACAGTTTAAACAAAATCTATATTTCTCTATCTATCTCGGCAATGCACAATTTCCTTTTTCTATAGATATTTAAGGAATATTGGCTGGCTGACATCTTGATGATAAACACTCAGGGTTACAGAAGGATTACAACAGCTTAGTGACTGCTTGGTGACTGCTTGGTGACTGCTTAGTGACTGAGTGTTACCAGCGGGTCACAGATTGCCTTGCTTTGGTAGTTGAACATTTCTTCTCAAATCATCCTGTTTCTCAGATGTAAATCCTATAGACTCCAAATATTGGGGGATTCCTCCGTATCTACAAGAATACAACTTACTTTTGAAAATGAAACTCAAACTCTATGGATTATAGGCTGTAGTAGAACATTTATAATAATCGATTAGAAAATAGAATGTATCTATTATATCAACAGAATATATAATTTCCAGTAACTTTTTATAATTTATATTCCATTTGTTTTGATATGTTTATTTAGACTTCCGTTTAATATAAACATTTTATTTTACTTACTGTTTTCTGATGAATCCCAAAAGTTCCATCATCACCTCATATTTAGCTTCTTTAAAAGAGGAATTGAGCGAGTATTTCTTCTCATTTGATTCCATCTCAGCCATTAATTCTCCTAGTTCCTCCTGAAAGTAATATTTCGCGGAATGACAAACTGGTGGAATGTTATACACAGGGGCCTAAATATATTTCACAGGAAATCAGGGTCAGGGTGGGGAAGTATGAAGAATATCAAAGGATTATATTTGCATACTTATTTAAATTGCCCCAAAGTATTGTTTTGTTTATAATTATGCAATACATTTCTTTGAGAATATTTAACAATATGTATAATAGGGTTTGAAAGTAATTTATTTAATTTTGTAAACACTTTGATGATGTCACTCCCAAGGTACCAAGTGTGTTTACTTACACCACATGCAGTGAAAACAATAAATGTCCTACCAGTCAAACAGACACGGACTGCATTCTCCCCCACTTCACACCCCAGACTGATTCTATTGCAAGGAATTTAAATTGCGGAACGTGATCCATAACCTTTGTGCTTGTTTCATATTTCTTTTAGTGACATTTACATGGAACACTATTTTGATATCTCAATCAAAATATAAACAACCTCACTTTTCTAAACATAACATTCTTTGGTCATATTGTTGTAATCAAGTTATCAAAATATTGGATTTTACCTCTGATTTTGCAAAATCTTTAGCAATAGCGTGGTCATCGAGGCCGCAGCAGGCCTGTACCAGGGCGGCTATGATGCCCGTCCTATCCTTGCCATAGGCACATATCACCAGCGAGGGCACATTGCTCGGCTCTGACAACAACTCCAAAGCTGAAATGATACAACACTTATTATCAACGTTATCATTTCACAGGACTTAGCCCCAAAACATTCCTCATATGACATACTCTGTGTAAAACATGCCCACATGTCTGAACCGTTATATTACAAGCTTTACTTGCCTCCAATCACCACTTGCCCCAATATGCTCAATACAAATTACCCCCAAACATCACACACCCAATATTAGTAACCTTAAATTAATTGTTTGGTTTTTTTTTCTTCATTTTTACCAACATTTCAGCTTTTTTTACATAATATACAACATGCCCAAAAAACATGTCATGGCTTACCCAATATATAACATGCTCTGTATGACTTACTCCGCATATAACTTACCCTCATATGACTTACCCTCATATGACTTACCCCCATGTGACTGACCCTTAATGACTTACCCCCATATGACTTACCCCCATATGACTTACCCCCATATGACTTACCCCCATATGACTTACCCCCATATGACTTACCCCCATATGACCTACCCCCATATGACTTACCCCCATATGACTTACCCTATGTGACTTACCCCCATATGACCTACCCCCATATGACTTACCCCCATATGACTTACCCCCATATGACTTACCCCCATATGACTTACCCCCATATGACTTACCTTGATATATTATACCTCCTCCATACTGCACTATTTCCTTGTATGTGTCTAGCATATGTATTGTGCCAGATACATATAGAAGAGTTTTCATTGCGATATTAGACCCAAACAGCTTTTCCAGCAGGTATGCAATGAATAAGATTGCCTTGACCCAGAGGGGTCTGTTTTTCAAGTGCTTGGTTATGACGATGGTCATGATATCCAGCATATAGTGCCTACCATACACTGACGTCTCATCCTTCTTATCAGCCTCAGACTCCTCAGCTGCACAGTGTGTAACATTCCCATCCTTATCCTTGCGTATGATATATCTGGGATAATACCTATCCACACCCCATTTGTATGTTTTTTGGGTTTCCGGGTCCAGTATGCTGTGTTCCGATCTGAGATCCCTCATACTTCTCATGTCCACAATGCTGTGGATGTTATACTTTGCCCCTAAGTCCTTGGCATGCTGGAGATCCAAGCCGTCCGTACGGCTACTTCTATAATGTCTCGTCCCCAATATTGGTCTGAAGTTGGGAAGCATGTTTCTGACCTCCAGTTACAGTTGTTATATGTGAAAGATGAAATTATGCTGCAAGAGAAATATCCAGTCTTATTAACAATTGTCTGATTTTGAGGTTTTCAGTAGAATGCACTAAGCCTATCCGTTACCTCTAACTGAATGAATGACACGGGCTGCAGCGCTGGCTTTATATTTGTCCAGATTTGTGCAAACATTGCCAGATATGAATGATTCACAGCGTTTACCTTTTAAGAGTTGGGTGAGTAATGTTTTAAGTCAATAGGGCATCTGGGGGCCTTTAATAGCAATGCACATATTGCATCAGCATAATCATGACATACAATGCCATTTTGGATATATATCTTCTCAATCAAATAATGACTAAAATTCTCTATTGAAATATAGAAATGTCATGAAAATAGGCAGCCGTTATGTGAATCTATCTGTATCTCATTGCACATTGTTCATATCAGAAAATGTAGGTCACCTGACCCAGATTTAATAACAATGCGCAAACCATCTCCTGGTGGAAAGTCAAAGTTGGGCCGGTAATGGAACATAATGAAAATGTTCCAGCAGTCTACTGTGATAATTTCATGAAATTTACTACACTTGAGCAAATTTAATGTAGACCTTTTTATGTAAATGAGGTATCGTTTTATTCTACCTTCATATTGAGTCTTTCACATACACTATCCCAAGTCTGTTCGATGTTTGCTTTATCCAGGACATGGGGTCTGCAATAGACGCGCTACAATGTATATATGGTGTCAGTAAAGTGGATCTCTATCACATGCACTGAGGACAATGTAGAGTTATCAAATCAGACACGGAACTCTCCATAATGTATACATGTGAGGAGAGATCAATCTTCTTTGATGATCTGTGTAAACAGCTTTTATAACACCTGAATGTACTCTTGTTTATTTCCATCCTGGTTGTTAACCTCACTTTGAATGCAAAGTACATACAGTCAGGTGAATAGTTCATACAAAGAATGTTATTTGGTCCAATAAAGAAAACCTTAACTAATTTTCCTAATTATTAAATTTAATTTTAACAGTCGCATATTCAAATGGAAAATATGACATTCAGGTGTGACTTATTACGCCAAAATTAAAATATTGTCACAATAAATATTGTATCATAAAACACAAAAGAGTAAAAAAAAACCATATATATATTACAAGTTTTCATTGTAAATTTTGAGATATTTCAAGTTTGCCTAGCTTTGACTTGACTCCCTGGTGAAAACCCAAAGGCTTTGGAGAACTGCAAAGTGAAACCTACACACAATACGAGGGCATCCTCTTGGTTTGAGATTGCATTGATGTTAGAATTTCTGTGACAAAAGTGTCAAAAGGGTCAACCTTTTGTGGATTAGTGTCTGTTTTTTCAGATGCACCTATCCCTTAGAGATTACACTGAAAGGTGCTATGACCAGGCTGTCTGTTATCATTTAACTTCCACAAGCATGTTGCATCATGAAATGACTGAAATAATATTGAAAGCCCCAAACAAAATATATTTGTAAATTATGCAATCTTTGGACTCGAAAAACACTAAAATTATGTAAAGAATCCCCTAACATAACATCAATCCATCATAAAAGAGAATCATGAGGATTAAGTAGGAAATATACACATAATTTCACATCATTATGGCATATGATATTCAGGTCAATTGACACTTTCATGAACCGAGCTGATACAGGTTTTCATTATGTCTGAGTATTTGTTTAATCTATTCACAGCTAATTTTGTTGGTAATTTTCTCTATTTCGAATCTTCACTTCTCGCTATTTAAGTGGATGAGCTGCCACCTGGTGTGAAATTATTTATCACTCACGGTTGGGACTGTATGGACGTGCATATCATAAGCAATGACATTGCAATAGCGCAATAAGCCTTGTGAACATAGTGTCTCAGGTAAACACAATTACTCTACTCTTAAATATAATTTAATAGGCCAATTCTTTTTAAAATCAAAACAGCATCAACTGTGTCAAATAAATATTTATATTTCTGATTACTAAATGTGTGCGCATGCGTGTGGCATGATGGCAGCTTTTCTTGATTTCTCCCAGTATTTTGTCTTCTATCGGCATTTATTGTTGCCTTACCAAACATACAGTGTATTGGTGTGATATTGACTGACCTATTGTATCGGCTATTTCATTAGAATAATATTAACCCTTTAGGCACGGGCCTTAGCCCATGTGTGAACTTGTATCATGATTTTAATCTCGTCACGGCCGGGTATCGAACCCACGACCTTTGAATCACCACAAGAGGAACGGGTGCTAATAAGGTGGCGCTCTAACCAACTGCGCCACGGCCTGGGGCCCCAGAATGTACTGGATGTCAAAGAGGGTTTAAAAGAAAACGAATAAAAAAGATATTGACGAGATCACAATAGATAAATTCGGTATCATTGGAAATATTCCTTAAAGTGTAGAAAATTATTAAAACTATTTTTATTACATTAATTACAAAAATAGTAAATACGCCATGTAAATGGCTTGTAATTGTATGATTACGTTGTGGTTATAAATGAGTAATTCAATACGGTTTAAAACGATGTTATCGAGGATATCTACTGTATCAAAAAAAGGATTGCAAATTTAACACCTTAAAATGTGAAAATTGCGCTGTTTGCCATCCAATATACTGCAGCTTATCTTTGTCCTGAAGATGATGGTATGTCAAAAAACGTCAATCTGACCTGAACAGATCCTAAAACAGGCTTAATTTCATGTAACCTATTAGAAATAGCTATAGCTTTGATTTATAACTCTGTATAGGGACAGTGTTGCAATTTTAATCAAGATACTTTAATTCCAATAGGCACTCCCTGGATGTGCAGTTAATGTTTCCCATCACTATGTATGTGGTCATACATGAACATCTCATATATTTGATGTATCTTGATTCTTACTATGGTTTCACTCTGTAATATCAATGATATGAAAATATTGAAACCTTTTTTTGATAATATATTTGTATTTTTATTCCAAAGACTTTGAGTTTTAAAGTACAAAATATATAACAGAAATACGTTTTATGATTACAAAAGGATCAGCACAGAAAATAATACATCAACATTTGTATCACAGTGCATTTTAATATCTGTTAAATACAGTTTTATGCAAAGAGGATTATTCACTATGATATTCCGAGAATCTGTTACATCATGTATTTTATTTCTACATCTTATATTTGTTTATATTTTTACAATAAACTATCAAAGATAAACCGATTGTGAATCTAGATATTTGTTATTGCCATTTATTTCTTTATATTATTTCTCAAAGCCTCTTGTTTTTCTTTGGTGAAACCAATTGAGTCCAAATATTCAGGAACAGACCCATAACTGAAACAGATTTAATACATGGATAAGAAAATGAGCGTATATGCACCGGAAATGTGGTTCTATATAAATACAGTGGTGGCATAACTACTTTCAAATTCGTTCAGAACAACCGTGATCTTTATGATATAAGTATGAGAATTTATAAAGTCATTTTCAGAAATTCGTACACCCAGAGCAATCTTTTAATCGTCACATTTAATAAATTTGTATTTGATTGTTGGATTTTTGTATTTGAAGTTTTGTTGGGCCAGGATGTGAATTGTTTCCGTGGTTAGTGAATAAGAGACTTTCGCAACTAAAGATATGACGACCTTGTTCATGGCACCAGGCTTGCCCCATTTGATACATATTATTATAAACGCTCACAGGTTGTTTCGAAATTCTTTGGTTGTTGTCAAGAAATCAGGAAATTCAGAAAATGTGATTGTTGTTTTCTGGCTCCATGTACGTACTTATCATCTATGTATGTGAGAACTGTCTCCATAGTTTCTGGGAGGGTGGTAAAAAAAGATTCATCCAAGCCGACATCTCGACGATAATGATCCAGTTCATCCTTCATCCGATCCAAGTGTATCTGGAAAATAATAACAAGTCTCAATGCATCTGTCTTACGTACTGCGTCAGAATAAAATAAAAGGCGAAACACGCTGATAGGAATCTGATGCAAATATGGCGTCTAGTTTATTGAAGAGGTCGACCCAAAATACCAACCGGAGCCGAACCGGCGAAACGGCGAAAGCACAAATAAATGACATGGCGCAACACCTCCTTTCTTCATCTCTCTATGTACTGTCTATTCTTTTATCTCTCTCTCTACTGTCTTGTATATGTATGACTACTGTCTTTACGATATATCTACAGTCTTTATGATATATAACTACAGTCTTTATGATATATATATACCAATGATATGTCTCTACTGTGTTTACATAATGTCATGTAACAGGTTTTCGTGGAGTGTCAATTCTGGAGTATACTACATACTGTAAATATTATGACTTAGTACACATAGCTAAATACTAACTTAAACAATATAATTAACTACAGAACGAGAAGTGCACAGAGGTTCCAGAACATGTGCAGCCGTTGGAAGTGAGCTTGAACTTAGCTACTTTATATCAATTCATATCCCATGATGAGCTGGTTTGCCACTTTGGAGCCTTTCTGTCTCTATTTGACCTGCGTAGGTTTTTAGGTGTGCTTGGCGTGTCGTTGGCGACACGTGGCATAGCGTCCATATCGCCAGGTATTGCAGGGGTATTGTCTCTTGGTAATACATTACCGCATTCAGGTACTGGCACGTAATTGTCTTGTGGACTGCGGACTGTGGGTCTTACTGGGGTAAGATCTGGCAAGGCTGGTATACCCATAGTCGGCTGTGTAGGAACAGGACGTGGCGGTGTGTTTTGTAAGGGCTGGACATGTTCGTTGCTGACAACTGAGGTGTCAGCGATATATTGGTCCCTACCGCCAGGGGGCGCTGCCTGTTCCATTGGGGCCAGAGGTGTGATGATCACATTCGGTAGGGGTGGCGGAGTGTGTACTGGATCAGCTGATGTGGCACATGATGGGTCTGGAGTGGAGCGAAGTGAGCCTTGTGATGGGGTAGGAATTGTATTATCCAACAGTCCTCTAACTGGGCCCGATGCTGATCCGGGTAGCATAGATGACTGAATCGGGTAGCAATCACACATTTTGACCGCGTAGAGCTTTGACCTAAACTGGGACTTTGTAAACTTTCTGATGTGGCATATGTCATCAGTAATGTCTGCTATAATATATTTGTCCCTGGCCTTGCACTTGTCGCGTTCCCCTTTCAGGTAGACCAAATCACCGGCCCGCACAGGCTGTGTGTTATTGTTGCGAGACGTGCGATTCTTGGCCTTGGCACTGGAAGCATGATTCTGTATCGGTTCCCAGTTTTGTAATAATATCAATTGTCTGTCCTCAATAGGGAGTTGCTCACCCGTTAATTGATCTCGTTGAGTCCACAATTCGCGTGCCGATAACCCACTCCTGCGTAATCTTGAGTTGAGGTTGGCTGTGACGAGAGCTAGAGTGACTTTGGAGATGGGACCGCCCTCAGGTGACAGGTGTAGACACTCTACTCCAAACTCTTCTATGGCGCGTTCTGCGACAGGATTTTTGTTCACATTTTTGGCCTCGCCAACCTCAAGGGAGATGCCGTGTTGTAGCAGGATAGGATCATTCACGAGAGCCTGTAGACCCGGGGCAGGGTCAACTCTGATGGTGATGCCTCCGTCTCCAAGGGACCGTACTTCCGAGCATAGTGGCGCAGTTGGTTAGAGCGCCAGCTTATTAGCACCAGTTCCTCTGTGGTGATCCAAAGGTCGTGGGTTCGAACCCCGGCCGTGCCGGGATTGAACTCATGATACAATTTCCTACATGAGCTGAGGCCCGTGCCTAAAGGGTTAACCCGTTGTCCTTGTAAATCTGTGACCGGGTGAGTTGTCATGTCAAGGACCTGCGACATGACAATTCAGTGAGGCAGCACTATATCTGCTACAAGTAGGTCTCATCACGAAATGACTGAAATAATGTTGAAAGTGATGTAAAACCCCAAAAACAAACAAACAAACAATGAGGAGACCATTGCGTAGATCATCATGTTTTTCACTGTCTATAAAGCATGTTAGGGTGTAAGCGGAAACTGTCTCTCGTTATAAGAGGATTAATTGGCGCTTCCTCTTAATGACGTCAGCAGCAAAGGACGAGCCGATGGACTGGGGGGGGGGGTCACTCGTGGTCTATGGGTGCAGATGAGACGGGAGGGACTTAATTGCTGAGCAGTGATGACATCCTTCCGTGACCTCTGTCAGTGTTTTATCGAGATCCAGAGAGAAAAAGTATCTCATGGATAACTGTTTAAGTTGGTGTTGTGATGGGTGATTGAAGCGTATGTGCAGGGCAGTCAGTAGTCCTGCTACTACCTTGCGTGGGACGACGACTCTCTCCCGGGCGGGTTGGAATGGTTGGTTTTCCCGCACAACTAGTAATCCATCATTGGAGATGGTTGCTACTCTTAAGTATCTCTTGACATCAGGTATCTTGGTAGACTTTTTGGTGGGGCGGGTACCTTGTGACAAGTGAGAATGTGTGCGACGTAGGTTGGGACACTCACGTTGTGTGGCTAGCCATGCTGCTCTGCTTGTAAATGGCATGTTCGCGGCGCCTGACATCACATCCTTGACTGTTAGGTGTCTGACCACTGTGTCGTCAGCTTCACCTACAAACTTACATATTTGGCACTTATTGTCGATGCAATCTTCTGGGTGCCTGCTTGAGTAGTCTGAAGGCAGGTTTGCCGCACCCGCAATGTGTCTTATTGTGATGTGAAATCTGCCAACCGTAGATAAGAAGGATGTTACTCTCGCGCTGTTTGAGAACTCCCCATGTAGCAACTTTTCATACGCCTGCACGCACGGCTTACTGTCGGTCAGAACTTGTGCTGTGTGCTTGCTCTGTATAATGAAAGGGGCAAAGTGTTTGACGGCAGAGCTAATTGCGAGGGCTTCTAGTTCACAGGGTACCCAGGCCATTTGGTAAGACTTTAACTTAGCATTGAAGAAGCCTGCTAGGTTGGGGTTTCCTTCACGAAATGCGTACAAAGTGGCTGCGATGCCCTTGGTTTTGATTGAGGCATCAGTAACAATCCATAAGTCGTCCTCTGGTTTTGGTACTACTATCTGTTTGCAGTCCTTTAGTGATCCCTGGGCTTGTTTGAAAGCCTGTAGTAGCTCGTCTGACCAGGTGATCTTTTCATTTGAGGGGCGGCCAGCAGTGGTTTTGTCAAGCGGGTCCAGAAGATGGGCATATCCATTGAGAACTCTGCTGAGTACCTTGAATGCACCTATAAAGGATCTTAATCCTGATACTGTTTTGGGTGGCTCTACAGACATGAGTGCTGATACTTTGTGTGGACTGGCTTTTAGGGTACCGGAAGACCAGATCCAGCCCAGGGTTGTAGTCGATTTGGGGCAAATGATGGTTTTAGGTGCCTTGAGTCCCAAGTTGTTTTCGTGGAGTCTAGTGAGGAGTGCAGACCAGTTTTGTTGAGCTTCCTCAGGGGTATCCCCGCCGCAAAAGAGGTCGTCAGCGATTTTGGCTAGAGCGCCTTCTTGGATGAGATCACCGACTACACGCGACATCAGCTCCTCCAAACATGTCTCGGAACCAGGCATTCCCATAGCGCATCTTGTATAGACCCTGATGCCCTTGTATGGGGTGGCTACTCCGCAGTATTTCATTGAAGATCTCGACAGGGGGATTTGATAGAAGGATTGGGATAGGTCTGTGACTATGATGTACCGCCACTTTGTGATGTCACGGAGGACGCTGTCAACGTTGGGCATAAGTGAGGGCTGAGGTTTGGAATATTTACCAACTTCACCGAACGAGGTCACCAGTCTGCTTCCGCCACTTGGTTTTCGGATGAGGAACGAAGGGTTCAGATATTCTACTACTATATCCTCGTCTTCAGGTTTTGAGAAAACGCCAGCCGCTTCAAGTTCATCAAACTTGTGTTGTAGCTCCATGAGAGAGTCCTTGTTATACATGGGTAGTCTTCCTTTCCTTTGAGGAGGTAATGTGGGACCCATATTGACGACTGATTCGATTTTGCCACTGTTTCCATTGTAGAGGGGGATGGTGGGATTGAACACTGCGTCATACTGTCTGTTTATGTTAACGAACTTTCTCTGTAACTCAGGGGGTAGGATATTGTCGGGATCCACGCTAATACTATCGGAATACCAGGAGGTAGAGGGGGGTTGAGCACCATTGGGGGGGACTGGAACTTTGTCTGCGACTGCAGGTATAGTGACCGGTCTGAGCTGGCAAAAGTGTTCGTTTTTCTTTAGCATGACTGGAAAGTCTGACGAGTTGACGACACGGATTGTGGCACCGACCGATTCTATCTCTTGGGGTGGGGGCCAGGCGTGCTCTTCTTTATTATGTATGTTGACTGGGCTGTCGAGTTTGGGTTCTAGTGCCCATACTGAGTCGGGCTCGGAGCCATCGGGTGTAGCTACGTCAACAAACTGGCCCGGTAGGACTATTGTCTTGTACGGAGGGGCCCTTACCACATGTGCCTGTGTGCGTCTGATCTTTGGGGGTCCGTGCTGTTGTTTGTTGTGGTACTTAATTGTTTTGGAGCCGGCTATGGTTATCTCCCTGGTAGCTGGGCGGACTGAGATGTCGTTGGTCACTAGAAACGGGTTACCTGCCAGTACATCCCATCAAGCTGGGATACGACGAGCGCTTCTAGCTTGTATGTTGTCCCATCTCGGGTCAATTCACCGATGATCTCTCCCACGACTTCTAGTTTGGTGACGCCGTCCTCTTGTCTGGCATGTTGCGTGGAGTGCATGATGGGCAATCTAAGTTTCCTTGCTGTAGATGCTCTCATCATGTTTGTTGTGGCACCTGTATCCAAAGTGATGCGCAGACGGTGGCTGCCATAGTATGTATTGAAAAATGGGGATTGTACGATATTGACTCTTCTCACTGTGGGGACTGTGTCTTCTGAGTCAACCCATTCATCGTTATCCTCGGCCTCAGTGTCAATATAATCTCCCTCGTCATCGCCGATCACCATGCGTGAGATGCCGAAACTGGCACGATCAGCTTCAGGTAGGGAGCGGCAGTTTATGAGGTTGTGGTTGTTAAATGTCCTACCGTTGGCTTTGCAGAGGCAGCAAGATTTAGGGGAGCTGCTTGGTTTGTATGGTACGAGCTGTTTGGTTTGTTGGTACAAGCGTCGGGGAGGGGGGCGCCGGCGGTTAAACTGTCCGATTGAGCTGCCCGTACAGAGTACTTTCGTGTCCTCGATGCTCCTTATCTCATCAAGTAGGGAGGTAAGGGCCTGGGAGATTTCTGGTTTTAGAGATGCTAAAGTCCGGTTCCTGAGCTCTGACCCGTATTTTTGTTTTACTAACTGAGGTAGGCCAGGGTGGACTAAACGCAGCCATGTTACTACTATTGTGTTTTCTATGGTGGGCGTCCAGTCTTCGTCCACCGCAATATCTTCCCCATTGTGGGTGAGACCACAACCGTGGGTCAAAAGATTATCTTCATAAAAGGCCATGATTCGTTGGAAGAGATCTTCTGGTTTATCGTCGGCCTTCATGGCGATGGAAGCTAGATCCAAGAAATGTGCTCCTGTGCTCTGGAAACCATAATGCTCTCTGATTTTCTGCCAAATGTTGTTAATACTGGTAGAGTTTTTGACAATACTGCTCCGGGCAATGACAGGGCAGTAATTAGCTATTTGCCCTAACAGCATGTCTTGGGTAGCGCTTTTTTGAGCAGCGGTCTGTCGCTGGTTTTCGGGGATAGGGGCAACATCATTGGTTAGGCCTCGGTGGGGTCCCGCTGCAGTTTTCTTTTGCCAGTTGCGAGTCAGATAGGGCACAAAGTTCTGGTCAAGGGAGAGTGTGTAGACTAGATTCTCCTTCCAACACTCAAATGTGTTGATAGTTTCATTGGTTGTGAGGGACCACTGCTTGGGTGCTCTGTAATGAGCCATGATAATAGTCAGTTGAATGACGTTTGTGTACAGGTGAAGTGTCTATGACAGTGGTTCCTTTCCGTTTATGTTACAGTGGTTTTGTATTTTACATGTGTGTGGGCAGAAAACTGGGTGCTGAAGGCAACATGTGCTCGTTTCAACCTTCTGACCTGTCAAAACTAGGCATTTACAAGTTCCTTTTTTCAGGTGAGTAGCTTCTACATATACTTAACAGTCTCTAGGCGTGAATCCCACCGCTGCCACCACGTCAGAATAAAATAGAAGGCGAAACACGCTGATAGGAATCTGATGCAAATATGGTGTCTAGTTTATTGAAGAGGTCGACCCAAAATACCAACCGGAGCCGAACCGGCGAAACGGCGAAAGCACAAATAAATGACATGGCGCTGCCCTCTGGTGTCAGTTACCCTTACCCGTGATTGCATTATGTGCTGCCCTCTGGTGTCAGTTATCCTTACCTGTGATTGCATTATGTGCTGCCCTCTGGTGTCAGTTACCCTTACCTGTGATTGCATTATGTGATGCCCTCTGGTGTCAGTTACCCTTACCTGTGTTTGCATTATGTGCTGCCCTCTGGTGTCAGTTATCCTTACCTGTGATTGCATTATGTGATGCCCTCTGGTGTCAGTTATCCCTACCTGTGATTGCCTTATGTGCTGTCCTCTGGTGTCAGTTTTCCTTACCTGTGATGCAGCATAGCCGTCGATGATCTCCTGCCTGGGCACGCCACACACATACTGGGCAAGTGCTGATATGCAGCCCGTCCTGTCCTTGCCGTGCATACAGCAAACCACTGAGGGCACATTGTCTGGCTCACTCAGCATGGTCAGAGCTGCAAGCACAAATACCATATAGTATGATATATATTGCAAACACAAATACCATATAGTATCATATATATTGCAAACACATATACCATGTAGTATGATATATATTGCAAACACAAATACCATATAGTATGATATATATTGCAAACACATATACCATGTAGTATGATATATATTGCAAACACAAATACCATATAGTATGATATATATTGTAAACACAAATACCATATAGTATGATATATATTGCAAGCACAAATACCATATAGTATGATATATATTGCAAGCACAAATACCATATAGTATGATATATATTGCAAACACAATTACCATATAGTATGATATATATTGCAAACACAAATACCATATAGTATGATATATATTGCAAACACAAATACCATATAGTATGATATATATTGCAAACACATATGCCATATAGTATGATATATATTGCAAACACAGATACCATATAGTATGATATATATTGCAAACACATATATCATATAGTATGATATATATTGCAAACACAAATACCATATAGTATGATATATATTGCAAACACAAATACCATATAGTATGATATATATTGCAAACACAGATACCATATAGTATGATATATATTGCAAACACATATATCATATAGTATGATATATATTGCAAAGCACAAATACCATATTGTATGATATATATTGCAAGCACATATGCCATATAGTATGATATATATTGCAAACACATATATCATATAGTATCATATATATTGCAAACACAAATACCATATAGTATGATATATATTGCAAACACAAATACCATATAGTATGATATATATTGCAAACACATATGCCATATAGTAGGATATATATTGCAAAGACATATGCCATATAGTATGATATATATTGCAAACACAAATACCATATAGTGTGATATATATTGCAAACACATATGCCATATAGTATGATATATATTGTAGGTGTATATATATATATATATATATATATTTGGGATTCGGTTTACTCTGTTGTAAAATAATGACATCATGTTAAGTGCATATTGTCGAACAAACAATGATTGGTTATACATGTGCATTATAAGGTCAAAGAAAATAGAGTCTCGTTTCTCAATGCCTTCCATCGTTATAGGGAATGGGTTCTTAGTGCCGACTGGAAGAAAATGATTCAAGACTATGATCCCTTTTATGACGCTGTATAATTATTGCACCAGAAAATGTATCGATGAGCCACAAGTTTTACTGGCCCATAAAAGGTTAAAAATTTAAAACACCTCCGTCCTACTATTTGTCAAAAATAGATTGATAAGGAACGTATTGTTAAGGGTTGATAAGGAAGGTTTTTTAAGGATTGATCAGGAAAGTTTTTTAAGGATTGGTAAGGAAAGTCTTTTTGTCTGCTTTAATCATGTCCTAAATCTTGTAATATTATCTCACCAATGGTTGATTGATCTTGATAACAAATGTCAATAACAGTGCTGTCCCTTCCTCTGCTTACTTTGATCAAGTTTGTTCAAATACCTCGAATAATTAATATCTAAACAAGATTAAGTTTGGGATATACCGTTTGGCAAAATAAATATTATAGTAGTTAATTGAATAAAATGTCACCAGAAATATGAAAAACTCTATTTCTAAAATAATATGCTTTAAGTTACGAGCGTGAAGTTCTTTTGATATTTGACATTTGACGTTTTTTCACCTTTTATAATTATGCACATTATCAGAAAATCAGGTGTCAGTCTATACATCTATAGTTCTTCAACTATATTTTGTTTTTGCTTTTGACATCAAACAAGGCCATGTAAGATAATAAGAAAAACAATTCTTCAGTAAAATGTTGATATTGTAACTGTTTGCCTTTGGTCTGATCCGAGAGTAATGATAATGTTGCTCTTGGGTCTGATCTGATCAAAGGTGAGCATATATATATATGGCAATTGCAAGAAGGGCAAATGCAATCAGTGGACATTGTGCAAAAGCCGATGATCCTGTGACTATACATTAACCTGAATGAATCATTGAGGAATAGTCATTATCATAATCAAGAATGGTAGTAATACCTGCATTAATCCTGCTGCCGCTATATTTCAGCATGGACTGGTAATTAGACACAACCATGGATTGATTTGGCTTGAGCATTGCCCATTCTGTCACCTTCCTCAGAACAGCCCTGTGCCCAAAGGCATAGAAGGTGAAACCGTAGCCAAGCAAAGCAATCTTCCTGTACCATGCCACCTCACTGCATATACCAACAGCATATTCCATAGATACCATATTAGAATAAAAATGGCCTCCTAAATGTTCAGCAGTCATTTCACTGTTCTCTTCTTGGGTCTGTGGTTTCTTCTTTGTGATTAACTCTTCATAATTGAGTGAGCCATCTTTGTTGGGATTTACAACGTATGGAGTATAGAACTTATCAATTAGTTTCTCCTCTCTCTGTGCGGTGTCTTCCCAGGATTTGGGAGACCTGAGATCTATGAATGATTTAATCCCCAATTCTTTAATCCTTTTAAGATCTTCAATTGTCATATCATCAGGGCGACATGACCTGTATAGTATTGTACCTGTGACAGGTCTGAAATTGGGTGTTGAGTCAAAATGTAAATCAATGTCTGAGGTCTCCATTTCTGCCATGATTCTTGCAGCAGTGAAATTTGAATTCAAAGGTTAAAATTTGGGATGACAGTATGCAAACATGAAGAGGACTCCACAACATTGTGCAATCTCTTTTATATTTGTATATCTGACCTACATCTAGCAATATCAACATCACTTCTCCTTTACACTGAAGCAGTCGTCAAACATAAATCCTGTTAAGTAGGTCACACCGGGGCTACCAATGGGGATTCTATTATATTTGATGGTCAGACCATCTATGGTATTACATGTATATATTTCAAATAACACCACGGGTTATCTGTCTAGTAATGTGATATGAATAACTATCAACAGATTGTCACTGAAGACACTTTTTATTATTATTCTATAATAACTCAATCATCAACACAGTAATTAATTCATTCTATGGTGCTGTCATGCGCAAAGTAGGAATCTTGCACAATGTAGGAATAATTCCTACATTGTGCAGGACAGAGTAGGAATTCCTACATTGCGCAAATAAGTAGGAATATCAGAGTCAAGAATCCAAATATCAGGAAGCTGAATGAGGTCATTGAGGAGGTTTAGGCTATATGAATGTTGGACTTTATGAACGTAGGACTGTTATAAAAATAATTATAATTATATGAGCATGCACTGATATCAGTTGTGTGCATAATAAAATATGATTTTATCAGTACATTTCTGATTGGCAAAAAGGCAGATATCTGGATGTGGGCCTGTAAACGTATTATTAAGACACAAATATTTAAAAAAAATGTTTGTACATTTTTTGTAAAATTAAAGTGACAATCAACATTTCTATTTCCAAATATGTCATATTTCCATTATAATGTACGAGTCAATCCAAATGTGTGACCACATTCTCCAATGCCAATAACGTCCAATTAAGCAGGAAGTGTCTGTTATTTTTTTTAAATACAAAATTTAATATAAAACTGATAAACATTGTAATTATATTGGCCACATCCAGTGATCTCAGTTATTGATATATCTTAAAATTCCTACTTATTTGCACAAAGTAGGAATTCCTACTTTGGGCAGTTGCACAATGCAGGAATTTCTACTGGGCCACGATTCCTACTGGGTGCAAGACACCGCCACCTGGTCCATAGGATGGTCAACCATACCTCAGTGTCACCTGGTTGTGATTCACAGAACAAAAATAAAATGTGTAAAACTTCAAAACCCTTTACTTGTATATATGCATGCATGAGCAAGTTGACCAAGTATTGAAAATCAACAGGTTATGCTTGCAAGATGTCAGTTGCGAAAGAACTTATCAATTTTGATTACCGATCATTTCAATGTACAAAGCCTGCACGAGCTTGTTTTTTTTTCTTTTTTCCCATATCACCACATACAATCATGTCTTTAACAAAATGATGATTTGTTCTGCCAAATATCCAATTTCCGATTTGACCATATATATTTCTCATACTCAATTCTTAATATCACAAAATTAGTTGTCTGCAGCAAGCTAGAGCATTTATACATACAATTCTGGAACTTCACTT
This sequence comes from Amphiduros pacificus, assembly GCA_949316495.1. Classification (NCBI taxonomy): domain Eukaryota; kingdom Metazoa; phylum Annelida; class Polychaeta; order Phyllodocida; family Hesionidae; genus Amphiduros; species Amphiduros pacificus. Next base: position 32,955,693 of record OX439006.1, on the reverse strand, counting down.
CTTGTAACTCAGTCACTCCAGCCATAAAGGATTAATGACATGGCAAATGCCCACTGAATGGTTCGTTGGCACTTGTAGCCCAGTCACTCCAGCCATAAAGGATTAATGACATGGCAACTGCCCACTGAATGGTTCGTTGGCACTTGTAGCCCAGTCACTCCAGCCATAAAGGATTAATGACATGGCAACTTCCCACTGGATGGTTCATTGGCACTTGTAGCCCAGTCACTCCAGCCATAAAGGATTAATGACATGGCAAATGCCCACTGGATGGTTCATTGGCACTTGTAGCCCAGTCACTCCAGCCATAAAGGATTAATGACATGGCAACTGCCCATTGAATGGTTCATTGGCACTTGTAGCCCAGTCACTCCAGCCATAAAGGATTAATGACATGGCAACTTCCCACTGGATGGTTCATTGGCACTTGTAGCCCAGTCACTCCAGCCATAAAGGATTAAAGACATGGCAACTGCCCACTGGATGGTTCGTTGGCACTTGTAACTCAGTCACTCCAGCCATAAAGGATTAATGACATGGCAACTTTCCACTGGATGGTTCATTGGCACTTGTAGCCAAGTCACTCCAGCCATAAAGGATTACTGACATGGCAAATGCCCACTGGATGGTTCGTTGGCACTTGTAGCCCAGTCACTCCAGCCATAAAGGATTAATGACATGGCAACTGCCCATTGAATGGTTCGTTGGCACTTGTAGCCCAGTCACTCCAGCCATAAAGGATTAATGACATGGCAACTGCCCACTGAATGGTTCGTTGGCACTTGTAGCCCAGTCACTCCAGCCATAAAGGATTAATGACATGGCAACTTCCCACTGGATGGTTCATTGGTACTTGTAGCCAAGTCACTCCAGCCATAAAGGATTAATGACATGGCAACTGCCCATTAGATGGTTCGTTGGCACTTGTAACTCAGTCACTCCAGCCATAAAGGATTAATGACATGGCAACTTCCCACTGGATGGTTCATTGGTACTTGTAGCCAAGTCACTCCAGCCATAAAGGATTACTGACATGGCAACTGCCCACTGGATGGTTCGTTGGCACTTGTAGCCCAGTCACTCCAGCCATAAAGGATTACTGACATGGCAACTGCCCACTGGATGGTTCGTTGGCACTTGTAGCCCAGTCACTCCAGCCATAAAGGATTAATGACATGGCAACTGCCCATTGAATGGTTCGTTGGCACTTGTAGCCCAGTCACTCCAGCCATAAAGGATTAATGACATGGCAACTGCCCACTGAATGGTTCGTTGGCACTTGTAGCCCAGTCACTCCAGCCATAAAGGATTAATGACATGGCAACTTCCCACTGGATGGTTCATTGGCACTTGTAGCCCAGTCACTCCAGCCATAAAGGATTAATGACATGGCAACTGCCCACTGGATGGTTCGTTGGCACTTGTAGCCCAGTCACTCCAGCCATAAAGGATTAATGACATGGCAACTGCCCACTGAATGGTTCATTGGCACTTGTAGCCCAGTCACTCCAGCCATAAAGGATTAAAGACATGGCAACTGCCCACTGAATGGTTCATTGGCATTTGCACATCCAAAAGAGCAACTTTATACACATCACAACTTCACTTTAAATATGGGCAGTCTGACAACACATAACTTTTTTAACATTTTTTAGATTAACATTTATTCTTGGAATACAAATCTTGTGGGGGATAAAACACCTCAATAACTTGAGAATGAAGGAGCAAAAATCAAAATGTTGGAGGATTGTTAGACAAATTAACCTTTTCATGTGATTCTATCTTGCACAGGCTAACCCTGACTTATCTAACCACTGCAATATCATCTTGTTCACTAGTCAGTTTATTATTTTTGGTCATTTATCAGAGAATAGTGAATATTGAGTAGTTTGTCCTTTCCTTGTTATGTGTTAGCAATTTTTCAACTGACATTGTCTTATATCAGTGTCACCTGGTGGCAAATTGTGCAAGCAGCACCTGCACGTATCTCAAAATAAATCGCTGTTGGTGAAAATGAGTGGTTTGTCAAAATAATAATTAGTTCTTTTTTGGAATATATTATGAACCTCTCATCTGTTTATCTAGATTATTTCTTGCATTTTCAGATAATCTGAATTGTCCCAGCCAAATTGTGACAAACCCATCATCATATCAATACTCACCAGATTTCAATTCTCAACAAATTTCTCACCTCAAGTGTGCTCCTCAATATACATCAAATTGAATTTTAAAAAACTGTTTAAAGGATTTGTGAGTAATGGTTGCAATTATTTACAGAGATTTGTTTTTTCTTTCAAAAGATTAGGGCAGTGAGTACTGGTGACTGTTCTGTCTGACTGTATAATCTCAGGTAGAACTAATGGGAGAAAATAAATAAGTCTAGACCTTGCATTTAATGCACATAGATTTTTATTCTATCAGAGTTCCATGCTTATTTTCTTATTGTCATTATATAATAACTTTTTCATACAAGGTGTTTGTGTGCAAAAAGCATTACAAAGTTCTGGTGAATTTCCAATACAGTGTCATATTTAAGAATACGGCTCAATATGTACAGCCATAATTAACAGATAGGTATTTATTTTACAATTCTGTCAAAGATCATGTTAGTATCATGTGACAAGCTTTTCTCATCTCGCATCCAAATATAGTCATAAGATAGCGAGTCACATGATGATAACATGACTCAAGTTCACCTTTAAATCTTATTGAGAACGATGGCCATGTGATCCAAGTGTATTTCACAACAGTCTTGTGAGAATGGTGTGAATGACCCAAAGAAATCACACGAGAAGTTAAAATGAGTTTCTCCATAGAGTAACAATACAGTGCCAGAATGGCATAGTGGAAAGCACCATTATTCCATACAGCAGACAGACATATAATTCACTATACACTGTAGCACAAATTGCTTTAACATTTATGTCTGGCTGCCATAGCAGTGTTTGTGCACTTGCAATATTGCAGAAATATAATCGATTATTTAGGTTAAGCATGTGGCCAGAAGCAGATGGATATGTCTTTTCACCTTTTCCTGTCTGGTGCTGGCAACAAGCTTTACCTGAATCAGATATAGAGCACCTGTGATCAACTATCCAGGCCTACGTATGACACACTGGGCAGGAATGATTAGATGCTGTACACAATATTTGCCAAGCATAACTCTACAACAAAATGCCATACAATAGCCTGCAAAACAATAGAAAAGCAAAACAAGCGCATCTTAGTCATCACCAGCTTCGTGTATATCTTGTATTGCTTCTCATCTTAAAAAAACCACCTCACAGTTATGTTAATGGTGCACATATCCTGAATAACTGAAATACATTTTGATTTTTGTTTTGTGTTTGGTATTATTTCTGTCTATGTGTTTTAGTTCAATCTTTTCCATCATGGCTTCAGTCCTTTAATACCATTTGAATATATGTTTTGCCACACATCATGCTGGACATATATTGCTTTTCAGAACTCAAATTCCATGGATATTACACCAACTTAAATATAAAGAAAAAGGTCTGTATTTCTAGCACCATTTGTACAGATTCATGGCAATTAATGCATTGACATACTGCATATCCTTTCAGTACCTCACTGAACATAATGTGGGTACGTTAGATTGGCAATACAGTTTGCCAGTGTCACTCTGCCAAAAGTTGTCATTCTTTATTATCTTATCTAATTAATAACTGAAGTCCTCATTTCCTGAATCTACCAAACAGGTGGTATAAACATGGATGAGTCAATTTTCTGATAAATGTAGATAAAAGAATATTACATCTGGAATGCGCTATATTTACCTTATGACAATAGGTTATAAAATCCAAGATATTTGCTGTCCCTTATTACATTTAAAAATACATTACATAAAATTTACCAAAGGTCCCAAAGATTTGCACATAACAAAACTGAGCACATCTCCCTGTCTCATGGGCACATCATTTTCTCAAACTCTAAATCATTTTTCTGACAATAAATATCTTGATCATTGCAACAATTCAGTTTTAACTTAACTGATTTTTATTTTAGAATATCCCAACATATGTTTCGCTTATAACACTGGATTCTTAGAAATTTAGTACCAAAACAATTCCAAAACCCTATGAAAACTCATTTTCAATATGTGTTTTGGTATATTGGCAATTCACTCTTTCACTGATGACAGAATGAACCGATTCTTAATGGAATACACTTATAATACATAAACAAATCCAGATATATATTGCATTTCTCAAGACCACAACAAACTGCTTGTTTTCATCACAAATAAAAAAAACCTAGGCCAATGGCCTTAGAGCTATGCTGACCATTGCTTTTTTGTAATGTTTGTGAACATAACTGGAAATGCCTGCAAATTGCTTCATAAATGATAAATTAAAGTATTTACCCAGCTCTGGAGGTCGAGAACAATCAATGTGGGAAATATAATGTACTCAATACTAGGACTGATGCCATTGCATTACCCCTAAATTGTTTTATTTCAAAGGTTTTGAAAAAGGCTATATCAGTAAAATAAGGCACTGGATTTTCCAGGTGTTTTCAATGATAGAAGACTATACCATTATTTTTGAACACCTTTTTCAAAGAACTAGGGCCAAATTGTACCAAATACCACCTGTACCCGACCCAAATAACAAAATTGCTTCAGTTAGCCTGAGACACAAGTGGTGCAGCCAACTTATCAAATCAAATCTATGATATTCCTCATGAGACATAAGTGGAGAGGCCAACTTCTCAAATCAAATCTATTCAAATCAAATCAAATCAAATAATCTCAACTGAGAAGTAGCAGGCATATTTGAAAATAAACTGGCAAAATATGTTATTTGGCATACTTTGCAACCAAAGAGCAGCTGTTATTGCCATGGTAATTGCTTCAGACTTTTTGGGCGGCATTTCCTGCAGTTGAAAATTCTTTCCCACTGCAGATTTGAGTGGAAAATAATTTGGGCAGATCAAAATGCATCAAAATATCTGTCATGTTATTCAAGTGGCTAACAACATGAAAAATTAGTTTGTTGTTTTTTTTTTTTTTTTTTTTTTTTTTTCAAAATCAAAATATATGGAAAAATTTGCCCAATGGAAAATAAGATAAAATTGGTCCTCTGAAAATACAAAATCTTGCTTACTAATAGCTAAGAACTCCAAACAGTAATTTCAACAGAGAAGATCAAAGTAGATGGACAGACAAAATGACAGAAAAATTCTCCCCTATCACCGTAGAAGCATTGCTGACATTGTCAACATAGCTAATAAAAAACAAGCGTTGCTGTCTTTAAGTAGAGGCAAGCAGAATATCATCACAAACAGGTGGACTAACCAATAATAACACTTTATATATAAATAAGAAGGGTGCATATATATATATGTATGATCCCCTGCTTGAATATGTACAAAAATCTTTCTATATACAACACACAATGTCCTTTCTGTAAAGAGCAGTACATTTTCTCAAATGTAACTGCTTTTCCCCTAAAGAACCCTGCATACTGGCTTCTGAGCATAAGCTTCTTTACACATAATAATTGAAACCTTATGTGGATATGGTTCTCATTTACTACAATGAAAATCAAGTTGTGGAGAACAAGAGTAAAACATTTCCTATGCAACATTTCTATATATCTTTGGATAGTTTCATCCAAATTTATGCAGGCTGAAGATACATAAAGATTTAAGTTCCAGCACAGTTTTGGTCATATGTGAAATTTTGTGAAGTTAAACACTAAATCCAATAACTTAAAAACACATAGAGAGGAAGAGCTGTGGCTGTTCAATATTACTGGAGTATATCAAACATGCACCTCACTTACATAACAATCATTATTCCCACACTAAGCATAAGAATGGCCTATTCCCCCCCACTGTCTGCCTGGTGCATGTTTCACCACACCCTATCAATGCCATGACACAGCTTCAAAACCAGCTCCAAATTTACAGATTCAATTCCGGGAAGTTTTCATTGGAAAACCTTACTCTGGCACTGGCCATTATTATTAAAATATTGGCCATTCAAACTTGTATTTTAAACATTATTCTATTACTTGGAGAATTTGTTCAGGATTTCTACACATACTCAAGAATATAAATGTGCCCGTTTGACATTATTTTTGTTATTACTCAATATATCTAATTCTGCTAGACACCATTTTTATCTATTTGTGTTGCATGAAATTTGTTACACATAAAAACTGCCTGTCACACCAAAGTTTAGAGTAAACTACATTTCCAGTCACTCAAAAATTGCTGAATTGAATGTTTTTCCAATTGACACTCTCCACTTGAGGAGTATGGTACACATTGGGACTAGGGACTTGAACAACACAGATACAAATACGGTATCATGAAAATACAACATATTAAATAGTCACTGACTATACAATGTAACAAGCTATTCTCCAAACAAATTAAGTCCAAGGCATCCATTTCACAAAGTCGCACCAACCTTCCAGTCTAAGTGAACAGAGGGAGACAAGAAATGTGACTGCTGAGAATACGCTGGATGAGGATGGAATCACAGATTCACAGATACAATGCCCAAACGTGACAGATAAATAAACACATAGCAGCCAGAAGGTGATTGTTATATATAGTCAGGCTATGCTGCCTTCCTGCCTGTCTCCATCGTTTAGTACCCGTATTGTATGGACAATTCCTTTATATTTCATATTTCCCTGTTAGTGTAACAAGGTGTAAGCAAAACTGACAACCACAACAAAGCTGCAAGCAGCGATAATTAATATGGTTATTTTTGTTGCACCATGTACTGAGAGTTAAAGAGTCATAAAATGTTGTTTGTGGGATAACATATGCAAACAAATACTGTGTACACATGGAGGATACACACTCTTTACCTATTGGAATACCCTGTTAATAATTTGCTTGATATGATTTGTTGTCTTTGGGGAATCTGGTGAGGTAAAACATTTTGTGTGGTTAAAACTTCCATGCAGGATCAAAAATTGGTGAATGTTCAAAAATTACAACTCTATCATGCTATTATTCAGTGTATTCTCTAGGCTGAAGCAGTATCACAATTGGTCTGCTCACACTGAAAAACCAAATATATCTCTTATAAAAAATAGTTTGGTATGTGTTATATCCTCATTTCGTATGCACTACTAATTTGCATTGAGTATCAAGCCCTGATTTGCATTATTAGATATAACCAACTGACAGAATACAAGCTAAGTATTTTATTGCAAATTAGCAATAGAAAGCAAAGATCATGACAATTTCCATTAACTTATAGTATTCTCATTACAAATACTACATACACATATTTCTATTAATAGCACAAGTTATACCAACAGATCAATTTTTTAAATACCATAATTCAAATTGTAATGTCAAGCATTTGTTTATATAACATTCAAATGAATTTAAGTTATTACAAGGTTTCCATAAATTGTTATTTCAAGGAGGCTTATTTCTAAGACATCCTATTATGTCAAACTTTGTCGCAAATAAACGGGGCACATAGAATCAGCCTATTCAATGAATTTCATTCATATGTAAAATATTCTAATTAAATTATGTCCAATCTACATAATAAATTATGTAAGGCTTCAACACTAAGTGTACTGCTAGCAGAAACATCAATATGACACACAAGATATGTACAACATTAATGTAAATCCATCACCTTGGAAATACATCACATGTAATTTAGATAAATCTATAACAATAATTTGCAAAACTTGTGCCGTGCAAGACCAAAAAAAGGACAATTTGGCCTCAGTCTGGTCCCACAATGGTGTATCACCATGGAAACCTCCATTGTATCTCTCCTCTGAGCAGACTGTATGCATTCACACCAAGAAGCCAGGTCCAAGCCAAATTATTGCACAAGCGGATATCATTTGACAATTTTTTTCATAAGAGTTGTTCACATATCACAAATGCTTTCCGAAGTTTTCAGCTACCTAAATCTCAGTCTGTTGAGGTAATAACCTTCACTCCTTCTCCTCTCCGCAAATCCTTGCATAAAGCAAAGGTCCGTTACGGTTACTTGGCAACAGGAGTATGTTGCTGAGCAACCATCATAGCACCTGTTGTACTTGAGGTAATGACCCGCTGACCTTGTAAGTGACCTTGAGGGGTCATAATTGAGGTCATTGCCATAGGTTGCATTGTTGCTGCAGTGGCAGTAGTATTTTGGTTCTCGTCTTTGCCAGCAGGTTGCATCAGTGTTATGTGCCTGGACACTGTGCCACCCTGTCCAATCACTATGGCCTTGCTGAGGTTGGAGTCTGTTGCCGTGGTGACGGTTGCCAGGGTGTTGGGTGTGCTGGGGGGATCCTCCTCGATCTCATCCATGTGTGTGTGTGCCATCATCTTCTGCCTGACCTCCCGGATCTTCAGCTGGAGACATACCTTACTCGGGAAGATGTCGCAGTGCTTCACCTGGAAAGCTGAAGTGGCTGTTGCTGAAATGGACAACCAAAACATTACTGTCAGTAATATTCTAGTAGAAACAATTCAATTTAGAACTGAATGAAGAAAAGCCATAACAGAACAATATCGCATGTTCAAAAGATGCCTTTTCATGCAAATCACCTTTAAAAAAATCTTTTAAAAGGATTTCAACCCAATTAGATCTGCATTCTTGGGTATGTTTATCAACTTGTATCTACAGATATGCTAACATAGTTTCTACAAACCAACCTGAGGGGAACAGGCCATGTTCCTCAAAGAGCTGCATGACGAGGGTGCGTCTCTGGTCGAGGATGCGTCTGAGGGAGGAGAAGCTTCCTGGAGAGCTGGGGGTGCGGGGAGTACGGGGAGATCCCACCAGGTCTCCCTCCATCAGCTCACCTACAACAATCACATCACACACTATTACACACAGACCAACATTAATCTGGAGTACGGGGAGTACGGGGAGATCCCACCAGGTCTCCCTCCATCAGCTCACCTACAACAATCACATCACACGCAGATAGCACAGCCACGCATAGCAACATTAATCTACTTGACACGGTAACAGGACCAACACTATTACAAAACTATACAGAGTTATGAAATAACTGCAAAAAAGAGAATTTGAATTGTGATATAAATTATATAGAGTTGTCAATTAACAAAATATTATGTGATATTATTTTAGCATTTCAAATTAATTTTATAATATTTCACTATTCATAATCATGTCGGTCCTTTTGGTTAAATTTTTTGTCTTTAAAGCTAGAGCCTTGAAGGGACTGACAAGAATAAATGGAGTTTCTAATAAGCATATGATCTACTATAGGATAGAGAAGCCACTGACTGAGTCCGGGGCGCTGGAGAGAAGCCACCTCCGCCAGAGCTTCCAGGCTGAAGTTGCTGCCAAAGAACTTGGTGTCTTCAAACTTGGCACTCTTGGGTGTCATGGGGGTGTCCTGTGCTTCCGAACTGCTGGACATGCAGCGTTGCCGTGGAAACCGGGGAGACACTGTATCCTCGCTGTCAGGATCTTTGGCAGACGACGTGTCTGAATCATAATATACAAGACATTGTCAATAATATTCCTCTCAGTAAAGTCTGACACATTCAATAATATAAATGCCAATATCTATTTTATGTCTGCTTTAATATTCGTTATGCTCTCTAAATAAGATTCCTTTTCAACTATTTCTAATAGTTGTCATGTGATTAGTCACGTGGCCAGCTTTTTGGTCTATATTTATTGCTTTATAGTGAGGACTGACTCACCTATGGAGAGTTTCCTCTTCTTGCGGTAGTTGCTGACGATGGCACGGGGACTTTTGGGCAGTGGGGTGCCAGTTTCAGAGTTGTCAGGGTTGAACTGAGGCAGCTGGGCAAAATGCCGTTCAAAATCCACTTCTTCCAGAACCCTGCATTGTACAGGAGCCTTAGTCTTGCACATTCTTTATTTACAAAAATAACAAACTAAATATTAACAATGTACCAAGTAGCAATAACAAAGTATAGAAATAATTGAAATGTGTCTTCTCTATATATCTATATGTGGATATACACCTTCTTATTTCTGTTGACTATTTGATGTGTCATTTATATTTTAGACATAAAAACAACTCTGTATCTGGCTTTATATTCTGGACGAGGTATATGTATGAGAGTCACCTTTCCATGCCGTCATCAATGTTCCTTTTGAGGAACGCTTTGCGTGGACTCATGGAACTCGGGGAGGCTGTGGGCGTGGACATCACGTGACTCGGGATGGGAATTGGTGGAGGTATCATCTTTTGCTTCACAGGTGGCGCCACATTCATATCGGAGGTGGATAATGTACTGGCAGCTGTAGATGGCGCCTCTGCCTTTTCCTCAGCGCCCTCTGGAGGTTTTACTGAGGAAGACTGCAATGTATATCCAATTCCATTAATAACACGTAACGTTATTACATCTAAGTCTATAATTATTATCTAATACAGAAAAGATCTGATTGATTTTGTAAATAGCCTATTTTACCTTCCTCTCTCTCTTGGCTTTCAGACCACTCTCCGCCATCAGCTCCTTGTAGCGCTTTCCCTTGGACGACCTCTGCCGCCGACCTTCACCCTCAACATCCTTGACCTCTTCTTGACCTTTGACCTCATTCTGGCCAGGAACAAGTGTATTATCATTCTCGCTTTGTGGCTGAGGTTGTGGAGTTGAAGGGAGCGTGACATGGAACTTCACCTTAGGAAAGCTTGGAGCTGGGCTTGATGGAACCCCGTCCTGAGACATGCCCGTAGATGGCACTGTCGTAGCCATACTGGACACAATGCTGTTCACTGTAGGTACTGCCAGCTGATTGGCTGATGACGTTAATAACATACTCTTCACTCCTGGAAAAGAAATTGAAATATTCAGTCCAATACATGACAGTATTCTGAAAATGCTACACCATTTCCATGTCAATAACTTACAGTACTTAACTAACAAAATAAATATTTCTTGGCCATTCACAGCTCAATTAAGTAAATCAAATTTTTACATTGGTACATTGGGGACAATAAAGCACAGATTTCCTCTCAATCAACTGGCTGCATATATATGGAGGTTATATGTTTGCCGGGTACGCACCTGTATTGACTGCTGTTTTCTGCAGTGATTCTGTGGCCACTGGGATGTTGGCGGTGGTAGCTTTCACCTTGAGAGGTCGATGCTGGGCGAGACTCGCCCCTGAGATGTATCCTATCTCACCCTTTCTATCCGGCGACGTGGTCATCCGAATCACATTTGGAGACTTCAAATTCATAACACCTAAAAGATATATTTTAACTATTATCCTTTATCTAAAAATCATCACCTAAAAGTTAAGTTACACCATATTTTATGGCAATTGATATTTGAAATATTCAAAAACATTTTTCTTTTAATTCTGGGCCCCAAAAATCTTCACAAAGAATTGAAGTGCGAGCTTACTCTGGTAGAACATTGGGCTCTGTGGTGGCTGTTGCTGTTGCTGTTGAGAGGCCTGTACCATATTAGGGGCTACGGTCTTCAGGAGAGGTGTGGTCATCTTTGGAGCAAGGCTTGTTGCCATGGTGACTGCTGGAGACTTGGCTGCTGGGGGAGGTTGCAGAACTAGCTGCGGTGGTGCCCCCTGGGTTGCACCGTTTTGACCTGTCATGACATTGAAATGAATACAAAATCCTTACTTTTATAATCCTGATGACTTCTTAGAAAATTCTAATTATTGCTTAATTATATTTTATTATTGTATTTGTCCTGTGTTCAACCTATCAACATTGCCTGAAGGCAAGATTAAATCGAGGTCAACAAGACTGTTCAGTGTTTCTGAGGCATTTGAGTTCATATTCTCACATACCAAGTTGTGTTGTGACAAATGCCTGGAGATAGGTAGGTTGAGAAGAAGGCTGCTCCATTGTCTTGGACACGGGTGTAAGTGGCGCCATCTGTACAGACATAGATGTTGGGGTCCCTGGCGGCACATATGTCAGCCTAAAAATAGCAATAGCAATATGATTGTGAGTTTCTTTAAAAATTGAATCAAATTTACTGATTGACTGAAAAAAATTACTAAAAAAAGTCACAGGGAATTATAAAAAGAATCAAATCATCTAATAGGGAAGATATTTCCATGAATATAATACATGCCTATCAATACACACAGATATATTTTAACATGTATTACTTTTGTGTTGATGGGAGAAGTATCTTCTGGACTTGCATCTGTTGTACTTGTGCTTGCTGTTGCATCTGTTGTTGCACATGTTGCTGTGCCTGTTGTTGTACTTGTTGTTGTACTTGTTGCATTTGTTGTTGCACTTGTTGTTGTACTTGCTGCTGTGACTGATGTTGCACCTGCTGTTGGACAGATACTGGTTGTTGCACTTGCACCTGTGGTTGCACCTGCACCTGTTGCTGCTGGAACTGCATCTGCTGTACTTGCTGCACCTGCTGCTGAATCTGCTGAACCTGCTGAACTTGCTGAACCTGCTGCTGTTGCTGAACTTGCTGCTGTTGTACCTGTTGTTGTGTTGTTGCCAGGGAGACAGGGGTGAGTTGTAGTTGTTGACCTGTTGCTAGGGTAACAGTTGGCTGCTGGTTCAGAGTGACGACCTGAGTACCTACCACCTGGGCTCCCATCATCTGAGGCGCCATCACCTGGATGTTTTGTTGCTGTGGTTTATTGGCTGTGATACTTTGATTAATGACCTGCAGAGTCTGTGAGGCTAGGTTCTGCCCAAGTGGCAGCGTCTGCCCCTGAGAGGTAGCCACAAACTTTGCCTGCTGCTGTTGCTGCTGTTGTACAAGATGCTGCTGTTGGATGAGCTGCTGTTGGGCAACAGCTGGAGCAGCTGTAAGAGTAAGTTTATTGGGCGTCGTGGGCTGCTGCAGGTGCTGGGTGGCAGTCAGCTGGGCTTTGCCTAACTGTAGCTGTTGCGCAGCTGCAGCTGTCTGTAACGTGGGTGTGCTGGGCAGTGTCAACTGGAAGTTGCCAGGTTGTACCTGTGTTCCGGGCAGGGCGAGGACGTTCTGCAGCTTCCCATTGGGTCCTGTGTGGACGTGCAGGGAGGGCAGAATGTACTGCAGGGTGGCTGTGCGTGGTGCGTTCTGCTGGTTGATGCTGATGGTCTGGGCCAAGTTCTGGGCAGTGGCCATGGCCTGACCTTGAGGAGAGGGACTCTGGGGGTTGGCCTTAAGTACCAGGTTAGTGAGCACAGTTGTGGGCTGTGTGGGGTGGACAGATGATGCTGGCTGCTGCTGCTGCTGCTGCTGCTGGACACTGTGAGTGGCCCCAAGATTCCTCACAGCTGTGCTGAGGTAGCCTGTAGACACACCAGTGGCCTGAGTTGTGGTTGTCAAGGCAACTGGCTTAGCAACGGAGCTCATTGGTCCCGGGCTGAGGATGGCCATGTTGCTGTACTGACTGCCCTGAAGCAGGAATCCCTTGACGAGAGCGTTGCCTTGTTGTTGGTTGCTGGCGAGGAGTGCGGTCTGCCCCTGCATGGTCACCGCTGCCCCGCTAGGCTTCACCCCGGGCACTGTGGGCGTGGTGGGGAGGGGCGATGCCAGCATGGGTTTAGATGCTATGGGGACTGGCGTGGTGATTGTCTTAATGGTGGAGGTGACATTGGTCCAGGGTATGCTGGCTGGTGCTGCCATGGTCGCTGGCGCCATGGAGACACACTTTGCTGCCAGACTCTGCGCCGCAGCTACGCTCGATGCCATACTCGCTGGCATCGCCTTAAGTGCACCTTTGGTCAGTCTTTGGGACATTTTTCCTAATATTGAGCCTTTGCCATTTACTTTGGGTAGGGCTAATTGTGTATTAGACGAGAGAACAATATTATTGTCTGAAGTTTTCATAGTGATATTATGTATAGTTTTGACTCTCGTGACTGGCGTGCTGGTGACGATGTTCTGCATGCCACTGATGCTACGACTACGCTGCAGGGCCGCCTGAGCCATCTCGCCCCCCTGCGAAGACAACGACTGAGTCCTCTGCATCAACTGCACGCCTGTGTCACTCTTAACACTGGACGGCCTACTGTCACCATTTTCAGTCTTTGGTATCAAGAGGTCTACTTTGGCCTTCGGGGAGTGGACCTTGAAGACGGCGCCTTTAGGCTGGAATATGGAACCGTTGCTGGCGGGGCGAGGAAGCAGCTCCTCCCCGCGGTTTCTCCCCAGCGAGTTCTCCGGCTTCATCTTTATGGGAGTGGGTCTGTATGGGATGTCCGACATGGGAATATGCTTCTGTACCGGTGAGAATCTCTGCTGGGGGAACGCTTTGTTCTCAATTAAGCCCTCATCGTCGGACTGGCTGTCGGTCTCGGAGTCGGAGACATGTTCCTTGCAGTTTAGATCTATGCCACCCATGTCATCCGACTGGTCTGCATTAGCTACTTCCTCATCATCTGCAAACATAGAGTCAATCTTAGTGCCTACTCTGTAAAAAACAATCCTCAATTTTCAATTTACCAAAAATATATTTGGAGCTTTGAATAGGAAATGAGTTGTTTCATATTGTAAATATATGATGTTACCGTATTAAGTTTCTTCTTCCCTCAGAAAAAAATTACATCTTTCATAAAATATTTTACATCAATCAAGCAAGGATTACCCTTCATTTTTCATATTTTGCAAGTACTAAACTAAGAAGGTAACTTATTTGCGAACAGATTTTTATTACTTTTATTATTATGGGATATAGCATTCTCCTAACAGAAGACCACACAACCAAAAGTTCACACTGAAAATGCACATCAATATTTCTCCATGTTGAATTTATCACATGTTACTGTGTGAGTGAGTAACACATTATTGTTGTGCTGAGATAGTGAGTACATACTGGGGTCTTCACATATGACCATTCTCTCGTCATCGCTCGCATCATCCTCAGTATTGTTACCATGGCCACCGCCGCCCTGTGATCCTGCTTTCCCAGCCAAAATGGCTGCCTGCAACTAAGAACAACAAAATATCATCCACAAATTACAATCTCTAATCACAGTTTACAACTCCTTAATTTCACTTAATGCTTAATCTTAATCAAATATTCCATATTTAGTCCAGTCAAAATATGAAATGACCCAGAACAAATTAGAACAGAAACCATTTTGGTGTTATTTGTCTCTGAATGTTACCCAGATGAACATATAAAAAGTCTACCAAAATCAACTCAGTGGAACACCACCTAATTTGCATAAATTCAAAATGGCTGCCTCTCATTGACGTTTCACCCAATTTCAGGCTTACATATAGGTTTTTTGTATGATTAAAGGTTCCCTGCACACTGAAACAATATCATGCCCATGCTGTTGGTGTAAAGCAGTTATTTAAGGCCATGATAATGGAATAGATGATATTATCATTCTGCTATGAAATACATTGTATATTATGTACATTTATGGTGGAAAGAAAAAAAGAGTATGCATTAATACCAGTTAGAACAAAGGACTTGTTCTTGTTGCACTTGAGGAATAGTTTAATAGCAAGAATATTTGTACAGACAGTATTATTCAATATATTTTAGATGAACCAAAAAAAATGAATAGGTCAGTCCAGACACAAAACAACTAAGCATGTTTAGTATTGAATATGACAATCTCTTATAAGCAGTGTTGAGCCCTGTAATTCTCTTACACTATAGGGTAATTAACCAATTAAGTAACAAGAGGCTGGGGTATGCTACTGGGCACCATACTGTGACCCACATGTGATTCTCACTCAGCATAAAGGTGTCAGATTTTACACATTGATGCAACATGAGGAGTTATTTACAGTTTAACATCACATGTAATTGAGTAAAATTAAAAAGGTGTTTGTGGCAAACATTACAAGGGGTGTGTGTTTTCTTTGATGTTTGCATGAGTATTGCAAGTGAAGTTACCCTCTTGCTATCAGCTTTGAACTTTCTATGTGGTAACCTAAGTTTGAGAAAAGGTGGTTGCCCCCATGACATTTAGACCTGAGCTTCCTCTTGCCTCAGAATATCATTAAAGGAGCTGATTCAAAAGTTTAAGTAGCATCAGTTGGTTCAAGCAGCTCATCCAAGTGTAGTAGTGGCTCCATTGCAGCTAGGTCTTGGTATCCAACTGCACCATCATTTTGCATAAAACACCTTAAAGCATTCATGAAATCACAGAGGTCACATGTCATTTATCTGAGGTTTGGGGTATGCTTAAATGACATGTGGCCATGAAACTGTGATACAAGCAAGCTATCTCAAAACCATGGTTATTGTGTTTTGCTGGAAGTGCCAAGTACTGGCTGTACTCTTTGGATCAACAGGTGGTCACATGTATATAAGCATGTGACCTTTATTGTGGTCTGTTGGGGTTTTAGGCCTGTACCAATGTGCAAACAATAATGGACAATCAAGCCTCTGTGAGCCAAAGCACTCCATTGTCCCAATGTGAAGGTGCCCCATTGTTAGAAAATGTTCCTAGGCAGGTGGTTGCACTAGATCAGTGGTCAGCTAAACAAAGTTTGTTGACAAAGTGTCCAATGGATGATTTGAATTTTAGCAGAAGACCCTCTCCTTTCAAATGGCACAGACCTTGATGTTGGTGAAATCAGATGAGTAATGAAATTTGATTGCAAAGTTTGGGGTATAAACATTTAAATTACACTGTTAGGAAAATGTGCTTGAAAACCTGATTTCATGAATGCTTTAATCATATTCTGCATAAACTTGCAGTTACAAAATATAAATATAGTGCAGCGGTTTGTGATGATGTAAACATTCTAGGTTTTTCTGGTGGACACTTTGTTCAGTATGTTTGACAATGCAGTTGCAGAAAACATGGGCTAGACTGTTCAACTGCATGCAGACAATGTAGAGGAGTCTGCAAAAATGGATGATGATGAAAATAATACTTCTTGTTCACCTAGGTTTCGTATTTTAATGTATACAATCTGAAAGTAATTATCAGACGTATTTTATTGTACTATTTGGTGTTGGTAGTAAATTCAGCTTTTACTTTGGAGCATTCAAAGCTGCTAGTACAATCCTAGGAAATTAATTAATCTAATTATGAGGCAAAGAACAAAAGAAAAACCAAAAAAATAGTAACAAAACAAATAATATAAAAGAAATAAATGTCATACCAAAGACAATAAATGATAATTTCTAACCCACTATGTGGGACTGAGATCAAGGTGTCATACCACAGACATTTTAAATATGGTCCTTTCACATTCTTTAGTGATGGAAGGTGATTTTTGGATGAGACTAAAAACCAAGGTCTCATGAACCTGAGTTACGATCCCTCCCCACTTTTTGAAGAGAGCAGGGGATTGACTCCCTGTGTGTGAATGGACTCTCCCTCTTCAATATGATCACCACTAATAGTCACCTATAGCTTGCAATTATGTGCAACTTCAATTCAATTGTTAATGGGTCATTAAACACAATTTAAAAAAAAATTCTATTTGAAAATGATTGTTCTCTATCCTTTTTGATAACTTGTTATTGTAGAATATTATGTCTTGTAGAAGTTATCCCAGAAAAGGTGTAAAACAAACAGATATAATACAGATGTAACAGACAGATAGAATACAAGCGAAGTGCTAATTTTCGACTTCTTTCTTTACTTTTATTGGTCATTTTTTAGAGGAAGAGTACCACATATGGGTATTAGCAATTTGAAAAGTTTCCCAATGGATTTCCCATGTCCCAAAAACATAAATTAGACTCTAAGATTACTCAAATATGTCAAATAGGAGCCAAGCTATATAATTGTTAAGATTTGCCCTGCCATGTGTCGACCATTTTGGATTTATGCAAATTACGCATTGTTCCACTACTTGGATTTTGGTAGACTTTTACTATGTTATTCTCTAGGCTCTTCTGAAACATTTTCTACCAGTTTCATTTCTGTTCTAATTTGTTCCGGGTTAGGCCATTTTTTGTCATATATTGACTGGACTAATTTCCTCTTAAGCCTGTGTTTCTATGAGTCACATCTCTAATAGCTGTAAATTTATGCCATTAGAAAACCTGTCTGTACATTGGTGGCTTTAAGATCATATGTAATATGTTAAAAAAAATAAAAGTAAAGTATATTTGTGCGATGGGAAGGAGGAAGGCGTGGTCACCTGCTGCTTAGTCTGCTGACTTGTCAGGACGCGGTGGCCTTGCCCGTTTGGGTGATGGCTATATTGTGTAGTGGAGGAAGGGGGATGCATGTGTGTGACACCAGGGGGCAGTGCTGACATGCTTTGTGACCTCTGCTTTCCCTGGGGGTCACTCAGTGCTAGAGGTCCCTCGGCTGCTGACTGCGTGGCCAGGGCCTGCGATACAACCGGCTGCTGTGGGGCCAGCGACGCACTCTCAGAAGGGTTTCCTGATAACAAACACAGCAAAACATTAACTAAATGGTTAACATCATTTGCTATCAATTGAATATAATTATTAACTCCTCTGATACCAATTAACTCTTCTGACACCAATTAACTCCTCTCATATTAACCACATCTGCATCCATTGTATGTGTGCAGTGCGAGCATAAGGCTTTGCTTCTCACCTGAGCTTGTGGCAGGAGTGGAGTCTTCTGAGGAGCTTAAGTTATCATCTTTTTTGGGTGTCCCCCCTGGTCCAGGACCTGGCCCGGAGGTGGACTTTTTCCGGTCCTTGGAACACCACTTCCAGTCCGGATGAGCCTTGAAATGAGCCTCCTTCACCTGCAAACATCAACACAAAATCAAAACACAGGTTCCAGTGTTAATATCCGTGACATCCTTCACCAATCTACTTATGTAAAAGATAAATTTCTAATGTTAAGAAGGTCCAATTTAAGTGTAAAAATATTAAAATGTCAGCAATGTGTATACTATCCATACCTGGAATGCGAGGTCATGATATTTTTGTTTTTCCCTCGGCCCTAGTGCGTACCACCATTCTCCCAGGATTTTGGAAACGGTTCTGTTATCCTGGTTGGGGTGGCGCTGGTGAACCAAAGCTCGGTGGCGCTTGGAGAAAATCATGAAAGCGTTCATGGGACGACGAATGTGATCTTTTTCTTTGGTCTGCAAGGTAAGGTACAGGAAGTGATATGAAGTAAAATATGGTTTATCTTTATTGTCAATTCTGTGTATTTTTAACATAAATATATAAATATAGATTTCAATCTTAGTTGTCTATATTTAATCACAGTGTGCAGCACTGAGAAAAGTGCACATTTTGTTAGAAAATACAAAGTAAACAAAGATGGTAATCCGCAATGGCCCTGTGGAGTCATGTATGGTGTTTACCTTTCTGGGACTTTTGGGTTCATCTTTTGGCAGAGAAGAGAGGGACTGGGTGCGTCGCTTGGAGGGCGACAGAGGCTCCGTGGTAGGCACATCTGATACAGTCACAAACACATCATCATCCTCATCCTCCTCAGCTTTATCTGCAAAACATCACATCTTAATAAATCACATCATCATCCTCATCCTCCTCAGCTTTATCTGCAAAACATCACATCTTAATAAAGCACATCATCATCCTCATCCTCCTCAGCTTTATCTGAAAAACATCACATCTTAATAAAGCACATCATCATCCTCATCCTCCTCAGCTTTATCTGCAAAACATCACATCTTAATAAAGCACATCATCATCCTCATCAAACTGCATCTCAAATTCTCACTTCCTGCTCATTATTTCCTTGTGGCTTTCTGTATGCTGAGCATTTTTTTGTCAAAACATATTCATGATCATGTATATTCCATGTATTTTTATCTTATCTTCTTTTGTGAATATTCATTATAAATTAGCACCTAAATAAGTATAAGTATAAGTATATATATATATATATATATATATATATATATATATATATATATATATATATATATATATATATATATATATATATATATATATATATATATATATATATTATGTGTGTATGTATGTAAATAAATATATTTTATATATATATATAAATATTTTATATTTTATATATTATATATATATATATATATATATATATATATATATATATATATATATATATATATATATATATATATATATATATATATATATATATATTATGTTTGTATGTATGTAAATAAATATATTTTATGTATGTTTGTATGCAGTAGAGAGTCAACAAAACAATACTATTTGATCTTGCATTGAAAAATAGTAATTTTTGTGACTTGTTTTGGTCACATGTTTGCATGACCACATAACATTTAGTCCAAACTTCTTATATAAGAGTTCTTTTCACATTAAATATGCAATATATCGTGATAACTCCCTACGGACTATAAGATTCACTTTCATCGAGTTAGAATCAGAACCCAGCCGAACCAGCACCTGTCATTTCTGCCCATACCCTGCATGCAAATCACCTGGTGGTCAATCTGAGAACTAAGGAGATTTCTCTTGTTGAGACAATCCCTCCCTGTCTGCACATGTACAATTCAATGGAGAGGAGATCAAATAAAAACAATAATGCGAGCCATGATGTATGTTTAGTGTCTTTTCCCACCACTTGTGTCATTTTATAATAACATTATTCTTCTGAGGGTGGATCTTCGGGCATGATCAACACAAAGGACTTCTACAGGATGGGTTGGGTGTTTATCTTGTTACATGATATTGTGTTTTTCATTACATTTCATGCCAGAGTTTGTCTACCTTTCCACTACCAATATGATAACACAGTGTCCAGGGTAATGTTGACATGCAGATTTCATCACAGGCCACTCTTGCACAATACAAATCTGACAGTCAGCCCAAGTCGTAATTTCTCAAGTCTCTCTTTATTGACAATTCTCATCCAAACATTTACCGATGGGAACCTCAAAGTGATTGATTATTTTGGCAAGGATCAGTTACTTGGCATATTACAAGGACGTGATGATGCTTTGTTGTCCTCCTCAGTCCTGTATGATTACCCAGCCCACACGTGTTCATGACAATTTCATAAAACTCGCTTATTTCATCAGTGCTCCATTTCAGAGTCAATTATATCTCACGTTTCTCTTCAACAGGGTGTTCTTAACCTCTCACACTTGTGCAAAACCAGTTTGTTGACAGAAACAACTTCTTGTGAAATGAAATAAAACTTTGCAAGGTAGGCATTTCAACAATCATTTTCTTTATCCCTTTCCTCTCATAAAATCACATGAAAACATCTTCATTATCTCATAATTAAACAGTTAAATATTTTCCACTTGGCATCCGCATGACAAGCAGAGATCAATTATTTTGATCCTCTTATTTATTAGCGTTTTATGAATTAATGCGTTACATTTTTCTGCGGCCACAATTACAGAGTGTGCGACTTGGTGCCCGGGTACAAGCTCACAGAACACAAACAAGGCAAGTTTCAGACATCCTTATTGCCGATTCGCATGATCGGACCACAGGCGGGACGGCTTCAGAAATAAACAAGAGACACTCGGCATGCATCCACGGCAACTTCCCGAGCTCACACACCATCCTATTACCAGGCAACTTTCCGAGCTCACACACCACCATATAACCAGGCAACTTCCCGAGCTCACACACCACCCTATGACCAGGCAACTTCCCGAGCTCACACACCACCCTATTACCAGGCAACTTCCCGAGCTCACACACCACTCTATAACCAGGCAACTTCCCGAGCTCACACACCACCCTATAACCAGGCAACTTCCCGAGCTCACACACCACCCTATAACCAGGCAACTTCCCGAGCTCACACACCACCCTATGACCAGGCAACTTCCCGAGCTCACACACCACCCTATTACCAGTCAACTTCCCGAGCTCACACACCACCCTATTACCAGGCATCTTCCCGAGCTCACACACCACCCTATGACCAGGCAACTTCCCGAGCTCATACACCACCCTTTAACCAGGCAACTTCCCGAGTCTGCTCTAAATAAATGATAATGTTTGATTAGTTTTATGAGCTCAGAGCTAGCTTTTTTGTTGATCCCAGATAAATTACATATTAGCTAGAATCACAACAACATAAAACCAACTGTCAGGTATGGCAGTGTCTGTTTGCTGCAATGCTGATCTTGCCTAAATAAGCAGTAAAAACAAGAGTTGTCATTATTTTACAATATTTCGGGAGGTGCACGTATTCACCCCTCTCAGATCCAATGGCAGACGCAATCATGATTGCAAGTTTTCATGTGTTTCAAATTGATTTTTTTTCACAGATTGAGCAACCTCTGACAAGAGCTTGGCACATGTCCCTGGCCAATCCAGGCATCGAGTGCCTTTTGAGAAATCTACATGGTGTTGTTCGAAATAAACATGCAATAGATGATGATAATGAAAATTGAAACAAGAAAAAAAATATGCACAGTGTCTGGGAGTAGTAAAGCCTTCCTTCCTCCCCACTAATAATTAAG
The DNA here is from genome assembly GCA_949316495.1 of Amphiduros pacificus. Taxonomy (NCBI): domain Eukaryota; kingdom Metazoa; phylum Annelida; class Polychaeta; order Phyllodocida; family Hesionidae; genus Amphiduros; species Amphiduros pacificus. The sequence goes on along the minus strand of OX439006.1, from coordinate 32,933,427 downwards.
TACCTTACTCCCCAGAGGGCACCACTCTCTTTGCTTATACATGGACAGGGGAGATCACTTCGGCCAAAACATGTTCCTGAAAAATATTTTAGTTCTTTGCTCGATAGTGACCTTTCACGTTTAGTGAATGACAATGCAAAATATCAGAAAACAAGGAAATATTTGCAAAGCTATATACTTCAAAAGTAAGCCATGGCATGATCCTATATAACATTTTGCCTAATATCACCGTAAGAGGAATGTCTTGCTTCAAGAGCAATACTATGCAGATAAAAAAACATTTGACCTCCCATTGATCTGAAAGGCTAGCAGGCGATATCTTAACCCGCAGTTTCACTTTTCGTCAGGTCTGCACCCTTCTGATATCATGAGCACTATCATGACAAACTGTCAGGGTATAAGTTGTCCAGTTTTACTGAAAAAAACATTTTGATGTATGTTTGCAGTTAAAAAAATGACTTTCCAGTTCTTAGTGGTAGCTTTGAATCCTTTTCAGAAAGCGTAGAATGTTCTGTGATGATCAGAAGCAGATCTAACAATAGCAAATCATTCATAGTTATCTTGCCCTTTGAGATACCAGTAGGTGACACAAATGTGTCCAAAGTAATACACACAGTTCTTTGAAAAAACTGACAAGCCATGCCAACAGCAATATTGACACATTTTCTCAAGTAATCATTTTTGTTGTTTAACTATTCCCCACATGCCACTGTTTCAATATGTTGCTGATCTTTGGCACACATATGCCAAGGGGATTCCAACCGTACGCTAAGCCCCACATATGCCAAGAGGATTCCACCCGTACGCTAAGCCCCACATATGCCGAGGGGATTCCACCCGTATGCTAAGCCCCACATATGCCGAGGGGATTCCACCTGTACGCTAAGCCCCACATATGCCGAGGGGATTCCACCCGTATGCTAAGCCCCACATATGCCAAGGGGATTCCACCCGTATGCTAAGCCCCACATATGCCAAGGGGATTCCACCCGTATGATAAGCCCCACATATGCCAAGGGGATTCCACCCGTAGGCTAAGCCCCACATATGCCAAGGGGATTCCACCTGTACGCTAAGCCCCACATATGCCAAGGAGATTCTACCCATACGCTAAGCCCCACATATGCCAAGGGGATTCCACCTGTACAATAAGCCCCACATATGCCAAGGGGATTCCACCCGTACGGTAAGCCCCACATTGTAGTCTTCCTTTTCTTCAGGTATATACAGGATCTGATATTAACCTGGTGAACGGAAAGGCTTTCTGGGCTTCTGGGCCAGTATAGGCCAATTGTTTTAAAATCATACTTGTTTAGATTAAAGCAAATATTTCATGTATCGCCAGTGTAATATAAATGCGTGGATTATGACATTAACCTACACATGGACTGCCAAGGTGAATGTAGTTTTAGCATGATAATATTGAGCATCTTCCAGGAAGATACCAGACAAGTTGCTGGCCTTGAAGATGGCATGACGACTACAGACATCACCTCTCACCGGTCTGCTGCTCAGTTTGACTTAAACCTGCCCACAATCTCACCACTTATACTTATCATTCCTATTTGTGTCCGTGTCAAATCGGTGCAAGTGTCTTTTTTTGTTTTTGGTTTTTTTTATCTTATTCGCAAACTTGGAATAGATTTTACCAGTGACCTTGTGTCAAATCCCTGGGTACAATACTATCATTCAAAGGGTCCTCGACTTACAAATATTACAACAAGCCAGTCTCCCACAACCTTCAACCATTTGTTTACAACAAAACACACAGGCATAATAAATATAGTTTTTTTTTTTCTATTTGTTATTCAGGCCTTTTATTTATGAAAGAAAGAGATCGTTCAATGCTGCAATCTTACAACTTGTTGTTGTGATTATGCCAGAGATATATTTCGTGCAAGCAGTTGTCTGTCCGTGGCTTTACACTGAAGCCACTGATAGACACCATCGTCTGCTAGACTGGGTGGCCCCATAGCAACTGATTAAAGGGATTAAGCACCAATTCTACAATTCGGTGAAATTGAAAGCTTGGCCACATATGAACATCATCACAAATTAAAATTATAATTGAGTAATAAAATAAGTTACTATAAGACATAAGAGTTGCACTCCCAGCGCAGGTCTGTCTTAGCCACAAGCTGCACGTGACGGGTAAACACGGGTAGCGTGAACTTTGTTTGACCTCAATTGAAGCTCAAAGCAGGGTAGCACTGTTTGACGTAATTCTGGCACTATTCAAAGGACAATAACTTTGATGACGTCATAAGCATATTGCCATACTCTTATGACGTCATTTTACCTTTCAGTGCCTCTATGGCCACACTCCACATAAAAATGACGCCAAGAAAGAAGTGTGCTTTCATAAAGGGGCAATAGATTAGGGTCTTGTTAAAATAGAATAAACAGGCAAACATGGGGATGCATCAATAAAATAGAAAATAGACAACAAAATAGACATCATTTGTCACCAATATATGAATTTTCAACGTCTTTTTCAAAATCGGTGCTTAATCCCTTTAATACCAACATCTCAGATATTAGGTGGCCCCATAGCAACTGATTAATACCAACATCTCAGATATTAGGTGGCCCCATAGCAACTGATTAATACCAACATCTCAGATATTAGGTGGCTCCATAGCAACTGATTAATACCAACATCTCAGATATTAGGTGGCTCCATAGCAACTGATTAATACCAACATCTCAGATATTAGGTGGCCCCATAGCAACTGATTAATACCAACATCTCAGATATTAGGTGGCCCCATAGCAACTGATTAATACCAACATCTCAGATATTAGGTGGCCCCTTAGCAACTGATTAATACCAACATCTCAGATATTAGGTGGCCCCATAGCAACTGATTAATATCAACATCTCAGATATTAGGTGGCCCCATAGTAACTGATTAATACCAACATCTCAGATATTAGGTGGCTCCATAGCAACTGATTAATACCAACATCTGAGATATAAGGTGGCTCCATAGCAACTGATTAATACCAACATCTCAGATATTAGGTGGCCCCATAGCAACTGATTAATACCAACACACACAAATTGTGTGTGTGTGTGTGTGTGTGTGTGTGTGTGTGTGTGTTTAAAATATGTTTTATCACCACCACCTGGGCACTCCTCCATTCTGTTCAGCAAATGGATGTTTCCTATTGATTAACTATTCGATAACAGTTAAGCTCTACTATTTTTTTTGCAGAGTCCTAAATGTCAAGGTACACAAGTCCATCAAAGCATGATACCTTGTGTATTGCTATGGGAGAACAGTCCAAAGATCGCTCCTTGCCACTTACAGATATACTCAAGACATTGCTGGGGCCTGGGATGGCTATTATCACACCAAAGAAAAGCCTGGAGAATTCTCTGGTCGTAATATGTTTATCACCTTTCCTAATCAAGATGTTTACAATACAAAGGAAACCAATTAAACGCTCCTGTTAGATATACCTGCAGATAAGACGTCATGTTAGAATGGGACTCAGTGTGTGATATATATCGCCACGCCTTGTGAGATGTCATACATGTTAAGTTGTGTATGTAATGTTTAGGTTGCTTTGGGACTGCAGGATATACTGACCACTGAGCGTTTGTTCTGCGATGGCTACGTCTTCCTGCGGGTCCTGCAGGAGGAGTTCCTGCGCCTGCTGCGGAGGCTGCTGGGTGGACACGGCCGGTTGCTGGGGCGCCTCTGCTCCGGTGGCAGGCTGCGTGTTGGTCAGAAAGGGGACCAGACTATGCCACGGAAACACCGGGATTGGACGGGCCTCCACACCTGCAACAATGAAAAACACACCATAAATATTAAACGACTTAATGACTTCCAATATCCACATGATACGCAGGAGATATGTATATCAGTGGTTACAGCTTTGCACTAACTAATAAGTACATATCTTATAATCATAGGGCCAAGCAGAGACATAAAATGTGGCAAGATTATCTTAAATTTATTTGATTTTGCATCAAATTTTGAACAAATATTTTTTGTTGAACTCATAACAGTTTTTAACAAATCACCATTTTAACTAAATATTGTTTTGTGAAAACTGATCCCCAGCCATTTTTTAGGTTCACATGAGAATCACCAGATGTCTCTAGCAGTCGTGTGTAATCTGAGGTCAGAGCTTGAGGTGAGACTGCTGGCCTGGATGTTGACCACAACTTGGCTATTATCAGAAAAACATACTGTGCATAATCCTAACCACAACCGCAAGCCACTTAGCATGATCCGGCCGCTGTATCTGACCACCTCTCAGTGCAAGATTACCAGATATGTGAAGCATACTGCACAGCCTGAATGTATGCACCGCATTATGTAAGGCAGCATGGTAGATTCTAGCCAGTCAAATTTAAATGCTATAACATCGATGTCCACATAAAGCCTTCACTTATCACTAGCTATTTCAACTCTAGATAACGCATCATTGTGTGTTTATATGGCAAAAACGCTTTCCTCTCTTAACGTGAGTGGGGCTATTCCATAAAACTGACCAGGGCCATTCCATAAACTGACCAGGGCCATTCCATTTAACTGACCAGGGCCATTCCATAAAACTAACCAGCCAAAAACTGACCAGGGCCATCCCACACAGTACCAAGGGCTATCTTATGACAGAGGGCAGGGCTATCCTGTAACTGTGACAGGAGCCTTCTCACAAAGTTAACCAGGGTCGTCCCCTATAACAAGGACTGGCTTTTCTGAGTTTGGGTTGCAGTATATTATGGTTGTGACTTGAGTACACCCTTATCATGCTTGTCCTCGGCATATATGTGTTCAGCAAAATGCTGGTGCCGATCTCCTACATATTATTGCATGATCATCTAGGCATCTCAATACATTTCTTTTTATCCTCACTGAACTGTGGTAAACAGAGTGAAAGGAAACAAACCTGTTAATTACAATGCATAAAAGAACGTCAAGGCAACCGAAACTTTTCTAATTTATAATGTTATTTCTGGCATCATTTTTCATTGCATACAATTTTAAACATTGCAGGATTGCAATCACAAGGTATGCACATGTCAGTGCAGCCCCAAAGCTGCAAGTTTGACCGTGTCAATGGTCGGCTTGCCTGATATTGGAGTGATATTGGAGGTGCACTCGTCCCACCCAGATCCCCAGTCCCTCACAGTCCCACCCAGACCCCCAGTCCCTCACAGTCCCATGCAGGCCCCCGGTCCCCCACAGGCCCCTAGTCCCACGCAGGCCCCCAGTCCCACGCAGGCCCCCAGTCCCATGCAGCCCCCCAGTCCCACACAGGCCCCCCAGTCCCACACAGGCCCCCAGTCCCACACAGGCCCCCAGTCCCACGCAGCCCCCCAGTCCCACGCAGCCCCCCAGTCCCAAACAGGCCCCCAGTCCCACTGCTCTATGTTTATCCGTCATCAGTTGTTGGCATATTCTTTAATTGGTAAAAGTGAAAATTCTTCAGGGCCAGCCACAACCTGCCACCTAGTGGCACATCCAGGTATAACTTTGAGAGTAACTGGTAATTAATCTTCAATGACATCAAATGTACCAAAAATGTGGATGTTTAGCAATGCTTTCATCAGGCCATGAGATGATATCCTCATTGTAAAATTACCACCACAACCCTTTCTCTAAGAAATACAAATATTGGGATCCATAGGAAAACTATTGACAAATTACACAACTTTTATTTAGAGACCTCAATGCACCCTAATGCAAGACATGTTCTCATCTAGCTAGAGGCACATGCTATGAACCTATAGATGTTACCTCACTGGATCACGTATATGTGTGGTTCAGACTGTCGTAGTCTACATGCACACCGGGAGCATGCATGTCACACTCTAGAGAAGCAGCTGAAAAACCCATTGAACTCCATCAAACAGTATAAGCAAACCATTAGCCTTTCCTGGAGTATGACAAGGAAGCCCGCTTTCGGCTACACCTTTGTTTTGAATGTCATTTTTAAACCCTATTGCCCTGCAGTAAGCAGCCCCATGAAACCCCCATCTCCACCAAGTCAGCACCCCATGAAAACCCCCATCTCCACCAAGTCAGCACCCCCAGGAAACCCCCGTCTCCACCAAGTCAGCACCCCCATGAAACCCCCGTCTCCACCAAGTCAGCACCCTTGGAAACCCCCGTCTCCACCAAGTCAGCACCCCCATGAAACCCCCGTCTCCACCAAGTCAGCACCCCCAGGAAACCCCATCTCCACCAAGTCAGCACCCTAGGAAACCCCCGTCTCCACCAAGTCAGCACCCCCAGGAAACCCCATCTCCACCAAGTCAGCACCCTTGGAAACCCCCGTCTCCACCAAGTCAGCACCCCCATGAAACCCCCGTCTCCACCAAGTCAGCACCCCCATAAAAACCCCATCTACACCAAGTCAGTACCCTAGGAAACCCTGTCTCCACCAAGTCAGCACCCCCATGAAACCCCCGTCTCCACCAAATCAGTACCCCCAGGAAACCCCATCTCCACCAAGTCAGCACCCTAGGAAACCCCGTCTCCACCAAGTCAGCACCCCCATGAAACCCCCGTCTCCACCAAGTCAGCACCCCCAGGAAACCCCATCTCCACCAAGTCAGCACCCTAGGAAACCCCGTCTCCACCAAGTCAGCACCCCCATGAAACCCCCGTCTCCACCAAGTCAGCACCCCCATGAAAACCCCATCTCCACCAAGTCAGCACCCCCATGAAAACCCCATCTCCACCAAGTCAGCACCCCCATGAAACCCCCGTCTCCACCAAGTCAGCACCCCCAGGAAACCTGTTTGCTCCACCAAGGTCACCATGGACCTGATCATTCATTCTTGCCTCCGCTGTGCAAGCAAGCGCCAGGAAACCCCTTGTCCCGCCTGCCGAGTACTGGCAGTATGTTGCCAGCCTGGTCGAGCCCTGGGACTTCACATCCAGTCTCCATCGTCTTACTTAACTCTGATAAACACCAATAATTTGTTCTTGCGTCACAGAATTGTACTTTCTCTATCAACATAATCAATGTATTTTTTTATTCTCCTGGTTCTTAATGCACTTTAACCCACATCTGATCACAACGCAATAACAATCAATGTACAGCCAGGTAATGCTTTCTATATTCTTTCTGAACATGAGATTAGTATCGTACTATGTAACTCTCGATATGACATAGTATATGCCATGCATTGCTTCCGTTTTGGAGGATGTTTTCCTGCACTGCCTATCTTGTGGACGAGATAATGAGTGTAGTTAAAAGTTCTGCCAACTTCCTCCTGGGCTTCATAAGGAATTGCCTGGATACCAAGCACAGTCCCTGTCTCATACACTCCAGGCTCCCATCAAAAACACTCACATTCCTTAAAATTATCATCCCGGCTGACATATCTTATGGATGCACAAAATAATTGTCTGCATTGGCGATGCACAGATTACAGAACTTTTCAAAGATCAAGACGGTAGGATATGCTTTCAATCGATCATTTTTCTTGTGGTGGGTTTAAATGTAGCAGAAACTTGCTGCTGCGATGCCTGTCAGTGGCCAAGCAAAGTTAACGGCGAATCTACGCAACTTCATCAACAGGATCAGTGTCCGTGGCCAATTTTCATTTTCAGTTGACTCAATCCCAGGGCATCCCCATCAAAGCCCTGACAAATACACAATTTCTCGCCAGCATTGGCCTTTTTTGGACCCTCTCCCCATATTAGTACTTGCCAGTGGTTTGCAGCTGCCTTGTTAAACCCCCCCATCTTATCCAGCAGAGGAGAGCATCTCTGTCATAATGCCACTCCAGCTCATAAGCAAGAGGTGTGAGATTAGGTTTCCCCTCGGCGAAAAAAAACCCCCGCGGGAGTGATGGCATTCTTGCACGATCATGACAAACCCTCACGGGACTTGCGCAACTGATTGAAATTCATGAAATGTCACTTATATCACTGCAATTAAACCCTTCAAGTCTCATCCACAAGTTCTATGTGTAAATGATTGCATTTGTTATTCATGCTATTGGTTGTTTGGTATTAGGAAGCAAACTGGCCGCACCCCATGACAGATTGCTGCTAATAGGAACATGCCAACTTCCTGACTCATTACACTTTCTCCCATGATCCAACCAAAATACACCTAATTTGCCACTCCATCTTTTATTAAAAGAAACACATGCATGACAAGCAATTCTTGCCATAAAAAGTGCTTTTTTAAACAACTTGGTTTTTCAACCTTTTTTTTATTGCTTGTTTTATTTCCCGACATCAAGAACAGTGAACTTCATTGTCAAATGTCGGGAGCTTGTTAACCACGAACAAAACAAATAAGTGGAAATTAAATATCACAAGAGAAAAAAAACACAACTGTATTTCAAATTTGAAGAAAAGGGGCCTTAAAAAAGACCTGTATTAATTATTCCAGACCATTTCTAAAACACAGGAAATATTCAAATAAACTGGATTTATTCAATTACCTTTTTATAAAAGGAACAGTCTATTGGACAGAAATAACAATTAAATCCACTATGACGCCATTATTACTACTCTTAACACGTCTCGCAAGTTCAAATGTCTCTTAATTCTACCACACTTTCTTTTGTATTCCCCACTTCAGAAAAAAATTGGGTAATTTAAGTGCAGAATTTACACCAAGACACTGAGACACCGAGCCACTGAGACACCGAGCCACCAAGCCACTGAGACACCGAGCCACCCAGCCACAAAGCCACTGTCACACCAAGCCACTGAGACACTGAGCCACCAAGCCACTGAGCCACCGAGCCACTGAGACACCGAGACAGTCGTCCCCCACAACCCATCAATGCTTATATATTCCTTGTCAATTACCGCATATCAAAAAGAAATGATTTCTTTTTTAATCCTGTATAATAATCTCTGAAAGCGCATCAGGGGATAATAAGAGCACTCCATTCTTTGTTCCCCAAATCAAGTTATATTTTGTGATCATCAGCTACGGTGAGCCATTTATCATAGATTCTGAGTCTTCAGTATCCAATGCTGACCACCCACCCCCTGCAATACCACCCACCCCCTGCAATACCACCCACCCCCTGCAATACCACCCACCCCCTGCAATACCACCCACCCCCTGCAATACCACCCACCCCCTACAATACCACCCACCCCCTGCAATACCACCCACCCCCTGCAATACCACCCACCCCCTGAAATACCACCCACCCCCTGCAATATCACCCACCCCCTGCAATACCACCCACCCCCTGAAATACCACCCACCCCCTGCAATACCACCCTAATGCACAAGATAAACTGTGCACAAAGTTTGAGCACTTAGTTGTGCCCGGTTATCCCTGCATTCAATTATATGATAAATGGCGCATCATTTCATTTGATTAACTGTCACATAAATAACATCAATGCTGTTTTTCTAAATCACATCTTGGTGAATGCATCAGTGTCTTTTGTGCCATTTCTTTTGATCCACTGAATAAGTGTGCATTCTGATTGTGGTGTAATTTATCTTGTAGGCTTGCATTTATAATGCAATTGTTCAAACTCATCCAAGTTCTGCTTGTATTATGGGATATAGAAGAAACCAAAAGTCTACATAAACTTTTCCAGATGTTTCATGATAACAGGTTGATATTGACCCTTTTGTCCTTAACCAAGTTAACCATTGCACAGTCACATCTATGTATTGATTGGATAAACTCTTTGTGCCATGTATATACATGCGTGAATATATGCTAGTGAGAGAGAGAGGCAACACAAGCTATATCCATGATACAAACATTTGGATTTGGAGTTGGCAGAGAGTAATCTCTTGTGTGTGTCCTAATTTGAAGAGGATTTTGAGAGCTTCCCTTGTGCTAATTTGGCAATGGCAGCCAGATCCCAGTGGTTTACATATGGGATTCCCAGGACCCAGCTTGCCTGAGTTGTGGTCTGTTCCCCCGGTGTCTAGGGTAGGAACAAAGCAAGTGACCAGCACCGCAGACAATACAAGACATGGGAGACAATCTGGGGGAGCCCGGAAAGTGGCCACACGCTTCACAGGATGTTGTCAATGCTACGCCAAAACCTAATTGACCTGTTAGCTGATTTAGTGCTTGCCACTTGGTACTTTGCATAACATGGCTGTTATTTACCCCATAAATTAGCTTTGGAACCCCTGACCAGATCAGGCACCCCACCCCTCGCATCATCTTGCTCACTTACTGGCCAGGAAATCCTCACCCAATGACAAAATGGCAGCTTTCTGCCAGTATACACTTGCCATCCCTCACAAGGCAATAACAAAATGGCAGCTTTCTACCAGTATAAACTTGCCATCCCTCACAAGGCAATGACAAAATGGCAGCTTTCTGCCAGTATACACTTGCCATCCCTCACAAGGCAATGACAAAATGGCAGCTTTCTGCCAGTATACACTTGCCATCCCTCACAAGGCAATGACAAAATGGCAGCTTTCTGCCAGTATACACTTGCCATCCCTCACAAGGCAATGACAAAATGGCAGCTTTCTGCCAGTATACACTTGCCATCCCTCACAAGCCATGGATAAAATGGCAGCTTTCTACCAGTATACACTTGCCATCCCTCACAAGGCAATGACAAAATGGCAGCTTTCTGCCAGTATACACTTGCCATCCCTCACAAGCCATGGATAAAATGGAAGCTTTCTGCCAGTATACACTTGCCATCCCTCACAAGGCAATGACAAAATGCCAGTTTTCCACAAGTGAATAAATACCTTGCATATTTCATAAATCAATGGCATATTTCATAAATCAATGGCAAAATGTCACCTGTTACTCTGTAATGGTCAAGATATTTATACAGATTTACTGTCCCATTGATCTATCAATCAAAGGTTTTAGTGATAAAGGAAGGGCTGGATACAAATGTCAGACACTATCAAAATAAAGCAAGACTTTATAAACAGGTGAATGTAATGTTCACTTTAAATGCCGATGTTCACCATTAATCCAAAGCTCAAAGACATCTTAAAACATGCAACATAAATGTTATTCCAAGAAACAGACTCTGCGAACAAAGACTCTCATATCAGACAAGAAACTTGCATTGATCCAAGGCACAACCAACCATCAGTCAAACTAGCTTATGTCACTGATGCACTAGTGCCTCTCAGACACTGACGCACTCGGACTAGTGCCTCTCAGACACCGACAAACTCAAACTAGTGCCTCTCAGACACCGACACACTCAGACTAAAGCCTCTCAGATACTGACGCACTCAGACTAGTGCCTCTCAGACACTGACATACTCAGACTAGTGCCTCTCACACACCGACACACTCTAACTAGTGCCTCTCAGACACCGACACACTCAGACTAGTGCCTCTCAGACACCGACACACTCAAACTAGTGCCTCTCAGACACCGACACACTCAAACTAGTGCCTCTCAGACACCGACACCTGAAATAATGCCTCTCAGACACCGACACACTCAAACTAGCGCCTCTCAGACACCGACACACTAAAACTAGTGCCTCTCAGACACCGACACCTGAAATAATGCCTCTCAGACACCGACACACTCAAACTAGTGCCTCTCAGACACCGACACACTCAAACTAGTGCCTCTCAGACACTGACACACTCATAATACTGGCCCTTCAGACACCATCACACTTATATTAACCCCTCAGACACCATCACACTTATATTAACCCCTCAGATGCCATCACACTTATATTAACCCCTCAGACACCATCACACTTATATTAACTCATACTGGCCCCTCAGACACCATCACACTCATATTAACTCATACTGGCCCCTCAGACACCATCACACTTTTATTAACTCATATTGGCCCCTCAGACACCATCACACTCATATTAACTCATATTGGCCCCTCAGACACCTTCACACTTATATTAACACATACTGGCCCCTCAGACACCATCACACTTTTATTAACTCATACTGGCCCCTCAGACACCATCACACTTATATTAACTCATACTGGCCCCTCAGACACCATCACACTTATATTAACTCATACTGGCCCCTCAGACACCATCGCACTCATATTAACTCATACTGGCCCCTCAGACACCATCACACTCATAATAGCCCCTCAGTATGCTCAAATACTAACTCAACTTTCACAAAGATAAAACCTTACAACATGTCCATAATCAATAAGGTATTTGTATAATGGACTTTACAAGGGCATGACCTGACTCGTCAATTAGATGTGACCTCACCATCAACAACGGCATGACTGGCACAATGTAGGAGGATAAACCTGTCCCCACTTTGTTCATAATTGCTCACATTAAATGTGTTTTTATTTTATTTTTTGTGGCCAATTCTTGCGGACTATAAATTTGTTTATGTTAAGTATTGACAATTAATTGTAAGAAAAGCCAGAGTTAAAGCTCAGTTCACCTCTGTACATATTTCTCCACGTATGACGTGTACGGTCAGGGATCTTGGTGACTGGCCAGAACTTTGACACCGTGAAGAATGAGTGACTGAGTTGCAACCTTCGCTGGACTGATTATGAGAACAGTTATAACCCATAGAGTTGCCTATGCTGCCAGTCTGTCTGCTGCCGGGCTGCGAGCTGATTGGACGCTCGTGATGTCAGCAGTATTTTGGTGTCTTGTCTCAGCACCAGGTATGTGATCAGGCCCTACCAAACAAAGCCGCAGACGTCACCCATCCCTTCAATCATGCTAATACGCTATCAAGGACAGCCATTCTTATTGTTAGGGGGTCCAACCAATACATTAACATAGATCAATCTTTTTTTTGTTATTTGAGGGGAAGATTTATTGGTCATATTGATTTAATACTGATCATTTAAACAAAGCCAGATCAATGTTAAAATCATTTTGCTATGGATACAAACAAACTTCTTTCGGAATTTTCCCATTAACCGCCACTCCAAAATGTCCCAGCGAAATATGAGGACATTATGTGATGAAAGTCAAAGTGAGCACTTAATAATTGGAGGACAATTTCCCTTTGAAGCCCCTGTTGTAGAGTCAACACCCTCCCTCCTCCATACATCTCTACTCCCACTTCCAGCAAAACATTGTCTCAGACACACAGGTAGTTGCATTAGGATTTCTGCCAGGTGATTAAATCTATTGACAAGTCTGGACACAAATGGTATATATTCCATGTTGACGTGTCTCTGCACTATAGTATGTGCAATCTAGGCAGCCAGGTTCTAGGATAGGGCTGATTTCCAGGGACCTCAAGCTCACCTCCCTTCCAACACATTCACACACACACACACTCTCTCTACTAGAATGATCCTGCTCATTATAATATTCTAATCATGTTATTGAGAGAAGTGGATGTCCCCCGCTTCACCCGATTACATCATCCTACAACAATGGGCCCTCTTACTTGCCACATACAAACGCACAGACACACGCTGGGCCAACTACTGCGCACTAATGGCTGCACTGCACTCTGGGATGCCTTCAGACTCAAACACTATCAACCGCATGGACAATATCCATTGCTACCGCTTTGATAAATCACAAAGTATGTAGGTCACAGTGCTTAGTTATAATGGGGTTGGTTGCCGGGTGGTTGCTATGCATGGCCCAGCCCCCTAGCACAAGGCAGAGATGTACTATCCAGTGAGCTCTGTAGCCAGGCCTGGCTGCCACACACCTCACACACTCAATCTCATTGAATCCTTGCCAAATACGCAATACTATATTCCTGCTATATCACCTTCACAACAAAAATGGCTGGCTCTCAACCTAAAACAGAACAAAAATCCCAGCACTCTGCCTCATGCCTGTAAATGTTTAGCAGTCAAAACAAAATGCAAATGAACTGAAAATGTAATGAGTGAAAAATTGTCTCATGGAAATTATGAGTGTGAAAATTCCATGTTTTCCCTCCTTCCGTGTCTGGGCGGCAATGTCTGGCTTAATAGTGCTGCATGCATAATGAGCTCCTAGTGACTGGATCACAACACCTGCATTCCCACCAGCATACATTATGATAAACAGCCACTTGCTGCTCTCTGATTGGCCAAAACTGGAACTCATCAATTATGCATGCCAGCGGTGGAGTATTGATTCATGAGGACGGCCAATGAGGTGGTAGGAGTGGAGACGGATTCCCAGGCACCAGGATGGTGATTGTACGCAGAGTACGCAAGTGCACGGGTCTGGCTAGGGCCAGAGTACTCAGTCAAGGTAGGCCCAGCGCCACCAACGGCAGCAAAGCAACAAAACAACCAGCTGACTGGGAGAGAGCGGAGCGGGCGGGCTGGATCCACCACAGACTCAAATAGATCTACCAGGCTGTGTGCATTCCAGCCCCACAGTATCAGCCATGCTGCCTCGCTCCCTAGCATGCTAGCAACTACAATTAGATCTGATGCAATACTCCACTCACAGAAAGCCAATACCTAGATGTCTTGTGCAATCACATCATTACTATGGGTGCTTGGATCACATCAAAAACTACCTAATCACACTATCAGTCTACTCTCCACAAACAATACACTGACATCACCAAAATATCACCCAGTCATCCTGTTTGTCTATACCATTTGATTCAAAGCCAAATTTTCAGTTCCCATCTGCAGATCATACAGATTATGTGGAAAGGTGTCTGTACATTCATACATTCTCCAATCTGACAATAAAATGTTAATTGCCAAAATACTGGTCACGTTGACCTTGTATATCTATATAAATATAGTCTTCAGTATATATATATATATAAATATAGTCTTCAGAATCTATATAAATATAGTCTTCAGAATCTATATAAATATAGTCTTCAGAATCTATATAAATATAGTCTTCAGTATCTGATAAAAAAATATCCCTTCCCTATTTGTTTTGACAGATTTCACAGGAAGCATGCAACGCACTGTTATAAATTCTTGGTCAGCTCGGAGCAGATGTGTGGTGTAATTCACATTTATATATGATATTTGTAACACATAAGTGTCCTGACCAAATGTCAATGTACGATTATGATATTTTTGGAAATCAATGTTTGATCCGGGTATTTGACACTTAATGACATTTAACACCTATGTATATTTAAATCCTGTGCTGACCTGTACCACAAATCAACAATGATTCATCATGTTCATATGAGGCACAGTTGAGCAGTGATCATCACCAACAAAGAAACATAAACTTGTATCTAAACAAGACAGTGACCGTTACATATCAAAATTGTCATAATAGGCTTCATAATAGATCCTCATTTCCATGATATTTGTGAATAAAAAAGTAATATTTGCAATGACTTTAAATTTGTACATGAATCTTTATAATCATTCATACAATAGGTCATGGAACCAGATATACCGGTATTTAGTATGAACGAATACATTCCCACTTTACTGTATGTTGATGACCCGGCCACAATGGCACAGGACCAGTAGTGTGAGCCTATACATTCCCACTATTCCGGGTACAGAAAGACCCAGCCATGTTGGCATGGGACCAGTGGTGTGAACCTATACATTCCCACTATTCCGGGTACAGATGACCCAGCCAGTAGTGTGAACCTCTACATTCCCACTATTCCGGGTACAGATGACCCAGCCATGTTGGCATGGGACCAGTGGTGTGAACCTCTACATTCCCACTATTCCGGGTACAGATGACCTGGCCATGTTGGCAAGGGACCAGCCATGTGAGGAGAAATGCCTGCCCTGCTGTCATGGCTGATCACTTGGTGAGGACGTGACAGATCACGCCAGCTGTAGCCATCCTCCCGGGTGAATATGCCCACATATGTCAGCATCTATGCCAACATGGCTACATATACACCCTCGTGACGGGTGCAATCCCACAATACCACGTACAAAAACCAACCACCTAGAAAATCATGACCAACTTATGTGCCTCTCCGAGCTTCCAAGGAGTTCTTGTAGTGCAGCTGGTATCGGTCATATTTGATACCTCATACATTGCACTATATGATTCACTGCAGTTAAATACTGCTGCCCATGATAACTTGGACTGCATTTTGTAATAAATATGAATGCATATTATATGCCTTTTGTCATACACTAGCAACCCTGGGATACTCTAATGCATCACACAAATCATGACACTAAGGAGTTAGCTTCAATAATGCATATATGCATTGCGCAATATCATAGCCAGTTCAACTGTGCAAACCCTGTGCATTGTACAACATGGTGCTCATTTGATTTGGGATACTCCTTATAATGCACAATACAGCTACATCAAGGTCATGTGTGAACCTACCACGGTAATGGTTCAGACTTTGCATGACCTGATAAGTGCTAGGACTGGCTGTGTATATTGACCTTGACCTTGCCATTTACAGAGATATATGTATGAATATATGTTGAGCATGTCAGCATGCCATCATATCTGTGTGATCAGTCTGCCAAAGTGCAGTTTGAAATGAGTAAATGAAATATATACAAAGAAAAGAGTCGACGTGGGGGTGTGCCAAGGTACGAGTAATATGGAGTATGAAAACTGAAACAGAAAATGGCAATTTTGATATTTGATCAATTCTGTAAAGAGATACTGCTGAGTGGTAGAGAGATAAATTAGGAATGTGCTTAAATGTCACATGGTCCTGTGTACTCTATCCATTCATTTGCCTAAATTTGCACCTGTAAAATCAGCAATTTCAAATTGAAATCATCACTCCATAATGGCATATTTCTATGGTCATATACATTTTGCACTGAGAAAGTATATGATATAAAAGATTAGACACCTGTATGTATGCATCTATGTATATATCTATGTATGTATACATGTACATACTGTATCTGAGTGAATGAACTATGTCAAAAGTTAAACTGATTTTAACTCAAATACATGCAAAAAAAATCGACAGACATGCAATCTTTCAAACTGAGAGCATAAAGGATTGAATATTTATCAGCTGTTTGTGTTATTAAACTTCTACTTTTCAACCATTTCCAGTAACTCCTGATCAACAGATAGTATAAATTTGGATCAGAATTTGGCTAAAAAAGATAGAACGATTACCATAATGGCCATTTACGTCTAATTTACCAGAATTAATAGTATAAGCATGATGAAATAGCAGGAACTTTTTTTAATTGTTGATATCAGCCAACTAAGTTCAAATATTATGTCATTTATAGGACAAACTTCATCAAGTATCAGAACAGATGAGAGAGCATGATCATTCCAATAATAGGAAAATAAATTGACTTCTACTTTGTTCAGCAGATGCTGGGTGAATACCAGGCTCTGCAAGTATAGGCCAGACCTGACTGTATGAGTGGGATCATTACCAGGCTCTGCAAGTATAGGCCAGACCTGACTGTATGAGTGGGATCATTACCAGGCTCTGCAAGTATAGGCCAGACCTGACTGTATGAGTGGGATCATTACCAGGCTCTGCAAGTATAGGCCAGACCTGACTGTATGAGTGGGATCAATACCAGGCTCTGCAAGTATAGGCCGGAAATGACTGTGTGAGTGGGATCAATACCAGGCTCTGCAAGTATAGGCCGGACCTGACTGAGTGAGTGAGATCAATACCAGGCCCTGCAAGTATAGGCCGGAAATGACTGTGTGAATGGGATCAATAGTTCACTCCTACGTTTCTGTCAGCCTATTGGCAATGATTTCAGAAGGCAGTCACATGTGATAACATGGCGAATCAGTGTCACTGTTGTGGCGAGAAAGTCAGTTTAAACTGCAAGATAAGCTTGTGGGTTGAAAATTTAATCATGCTGATCAAATATAAACAAAGGACAGAACAAAAATAATCTGAGATTTATTTATCTCATGAAAGGCATTTCTCAATTTCTCAAAGGTTCTTACTTGTTCCCCCCCCCCCCCTCCCCAAATCATTAATGATCCTTCCTTAATGACTAAGGAATTTAAAATAGACATGCAGACTTCGCAGTGTAGGATTGTTGGAGGCTGGCATAATGTTTTGGACTTCACCAACTGCAAAGTTAAATGTTTATAGCATGCTAATGTGCAGCCCAGAATTCTGCAAGTATAAGGCAATACTGGCAGAGGTAGTATGTGACTCTACCTCACCATGCAGAGTAGGGCAATACTGGCAGAGGTAGTATGTGACTCTACCTCACCATGCAGAGTAGGGCAATACTGGCAGAGGTAGTATGTGACTCTACCTCACCATGCAGAGTAGGGCAATACTGGCAGAGGTAGTATGTGACTCTACCTCACCATGCAGAGTAGGGCAATACTGGCAGAGGTAGTATGTGACTCTACCTCACCATGCAGAGTGGGCAATACTGGCAGAGGAAGTATGTGACTCTACCTCACCATGCAGAGTGGGCAATACTGGCAGAGGTAGTATGTGACTCTACCTCACCATGCAGAGTGGGCAATACTGGCAGAGGAAGTATGTGACTCTACCTCACCATGCAGAGTGGGCAATACTGGCAGAGGTAGTGTGTGACTCTACCTCACCATGCAGAGTAGGGCAATACTGGCAGAGGTAGTGTGTGACTCCACCTGGCCATGGAGAGTAGGCAATACTGGCAGAGGAAGTATGTGACTCCACCTGCCCATGGAGAGTAGGCAATACTGGCAGAGGAAGTACGTGACTCCACCTGGCCATGCAGAGTGGACAATACTGGCAGAGGAAGTACGTGACTCCACCTGGCCATGCAGAGTGGACAATACTGGCAGAGATAGTATGTGACTCTACCTCACCATGCAGAGTAGGGCAATACTGGCAGAGGAAGTATGTGACTCCACCTGGCCATGGAGAGTAGGCAATACTGGCAGAGGAAGTATGTGACTCCACCTGGCCATGCAGAGTGGACAATACTGGCAGAGATAGTATGTGACTCTACCTCACCATGCAGAGTAGGCAATACTGGCAGAGGAAGTACGTGACTCCACCTGGCCATGCAGAGTGGACAATACTGGCAGAGATAGTATGTGACTCTACCTCACCATGCAGAGTAGGCAATACTGGCAGAGGTAGTGTGTGACTCTACCTCACCATGCAGAGTGGGCAATACTGGCAGAGGTAGTGTGTGACTCTACCTCACCATGCAGAGTGGGCAATACTGGCAGAGGTAGTGTGTGACTCTACCTCACCATGTAGAGTGGGCAATACTGGCAGAGGTAGTGTGTGACTCTACCTCACCATGCAGAGTGGGCAATACTGGCAGAGGTGGAATGGAGTGGTAGACTTATTGCCCGATAAAGACCAGTGAGATGACATGTAGATTGGACTCTTCTGGTCACCATGGCGATGAGGATGATAATGATGATGAGGATGATAATGATGATGATGGAGGGGGAGGAACCAGACGCTGAACCTCCCTGCCAAGAGGTCTGATATCCAACCTCTCAGCAAGGAATATACAGACAAGCTACTTGCATGAGATAGCCCCTCCAACATGAATTATCCAGCACTTGTTTGGGGCCAATCTTCTATGTGGAAGTGCATAAACATGACCAAATGAAGTCATACTGATCCATGCGTGATCCTATTGATTCACGCCTGTCATTCCATAGAGTTACATAACAGCCAAAATTTTCATTTCCTACCTTCATTTACCTTTATTTCCTAAAATACCAAGCCTGAGATACACAGCCATGTTCTATTTCCCCGACCTTTCATTCATTCAGACTCCTAACCTTTATTTTTACTCTTCCTGTCCTCTTTTCCCAGCCTTTCCTGGCCTCATCATTACATTATTTCTTATCTTTATAATTACATTATTTCTTATCTTTTCCCAGCCTTTCCTGGCCTCATAATTACATTATTTCTTATCTTTATAATTACATTATTTCTTATCTTTTCCCAGCCTTTCCTGGCCTCATAATTACATTGTCTCTTATCTTTTCCCAGCCTTTCCTGGCCTCATAATTACATTATTTCTTATCTTTTCCCAACCTTTCCTGGTTTTATAATTACATTGTCTCTTATCTTTTCCCAGCCTTTCCTGGCTTCATAATTATGTTATTTCTTATCTTTTCCCAGCCTTTCCTGGCTTCATAATTACATTATTTCTCATCTTTTCCCGGCCTTATAATTACATTATTTCTTATCTTTTCCCAACCTTTCCTGGTTTTATAATTACATTATTTCTCATCTTTTCCCGGCCCTTCCCACCATTCCCACTATTTCCTTCCATGGCACGTACTATAATTTTGGTTTCAGCGGTCGTGACTTGCGTGGGAGTTCCTATCATTATCTCATCTGCTGAAGGCATGAAAGTTTACCACTCAGAAATATAATAGCCACAATGATTCAAGTAATGTGGTACAATCAAAATAGTTGGTTATTGCTATTTTATGGTGAAATCAAAGTTTAAGTCATGAGAGATTTTATACAGATACGAAAGTGGAGTTTTACTTCAAGCTGAGCATATTTAGTTGTTCACTTGTTCAATTGATTGCTGTTGAGTCATGGTACCAGGTCAAGGAACACTTTCTGATCCTTCAAATGAACAGAAAGTGGTTTTGTGAAAGGCAAATGCACTGGCCCAGAAAAAGATCTTTGAAATGGGTATTTGCTCTCTTTTTTAGTTCCAGAAATAATTGATCAATCTTTTTACCAAAGGACATTACTTTGAAGTTTTTCTCATTTAGTTTAGCTAAACATTTTATGTCCGACCAGAAATTGTCCAAATTTAATAATTGATCCCATAATGACATCATGTCCTTTTGAAAATGAAGGGTTCAAATTGTGTCTTGAACTTAGAGAAGGCGTTCCGCATATTTGTCGCACCTGTCCAGGCCTCTTAGGAAAACTAAAATATTTGATAAATGTTGAGCAATCATATTACACCTGTAAGGTGGGCATGAGATTTTGTTGCTGAGGCCCTGAGTGGTGTGCATGGTATTTATGTAATTTATGAACAAGGGAGGTCTAAATATAGTGGGATGTGCGTGGGCAGTGGTAGACTCCAGTGGTGTGGCCTAACCTGTGCCAGCTCACCGTAGTATACTACAGGCATAAAGCAAGCAGCCCAATAGGTGAGATTAGTCTGTGAGCATCCCACACTTATACACCACTGTACACACTCCTGCTGCCCACTGCTTCCCATGCTGCCTTCCCATGCCACCAACCAGCCACGATCAATGGAATAGTAACAAGGCCACAAATAACCCGCCTATTCTCACCGCCAGGTCAATATTATCACCATTTAAATGTCAGCATTATCATCTGCTCATGTGATCAGGCCAAAGACAAACATATCCTGGTTTATCATGAGCAATGCTATTAGTCCAACCAACTTACTTCAATAGAAAATTTATCAAAGTTGCTCTTCAACCAGTTGCCCGACAACATTCTTTCCTTTTTGCAGCGTATCATGTGAACCCTGTTGTACCAGAAAACTATGCAGAGATGAATTGTGTCCAGAAAACAGTTCACTCTGTATAGAATTACTACTTCTCACTTGATTTTTCTGACATGGAAAATTCATAATTACACCTCTACAGTCATAATGTGAATCTAAAATGTCACCACCTTCTTTGGTTAAAGTCAAAACAGATTTCTTCAAAATTATTCCAACATATAGGCATAAAGGCAGTCACAACACAAACGCTTAATTAAGTACCAACTGACTTGGTTCATTTTAAGGTGAATGGAAATAATTTTTTACATCTATTAACTTTAATATAAATAAATATTCCACCAAAAAATTTAAAAAAAGTTATTTATATTGATATCACAATAAATCATAAGTTATTTATATAAATTTATATAAGTGTCTGATGTACTTCCTGTATTCTTGCCACAAATGAGAAGTTGCAGCTGCATCCTACTTTAGAATATACACACACTGGGAGGATATCATGATCAACATATATGACATTTACAAGATCAAGTTCAGCCTAAACAAACCATCTCTAATAATTACATCTGATAATCATCCAAATCATCTGGTCAAGTTATTGATACGTCACCAGTCAGGGCCAAGCATCTATTAGGTCACGCATCCACATGACCAAATAAGGTCTCTCCAGGACATTGCATGACCTTATTATGCCACACACAGGGAATGTTTGACCAAATAATGTCAGGCAGCATGTGTGACATGATTTGGACATATTTATGCTTGACCAAATTGGGTTTCCAACTGATCACATCTTGTGTGATTCCCTGACAAAAATTCTGCCCAAGATGAGCATTATTTTGAATTACACACATTATCAGCCAAACATCTGTTATGTCATGCACAGATATTCATGACCCAATAAGATAAATAACGACCGTCGTTTGGACTCCAACTGACTCTATTCCACACAATGAACAAGTTGGTCAAGCCTTCCTCGTGGGTGTGGCACAACATGTTCAAGTGACTCAACAGCCATGTGTGACTCACTGACTCAACAGCCATGAGTGACTCACTGACTTAACAGCCATGACTCAACAGCCATGTGTGACTCACTGACTCAACAACCATGAGTGACTCACTGACTCAACAGCCATGACTCAACAGCCATGTGGGACTCAC